>JAVIWC010001067.1:0-249831 GCA_031894815.1 Creontiades dilutus
ATGAACCAAAATACGAATGATTTCGATGCAGTAGATTCATCTTTGAGCTAAATCGTTAATTTCAAGAAAAATTGATTCATTTTCAAGTTACCTGGGTATTGGAATTTTTGTCTGGCATCGACAAGTCGAGGATGTCCGTACCCGTCGTCCCCGTACTGCTCGTGTAGCTGCCTAAATGACAATCAAAACAATTAAAATTAAATTCGGTAATAAAACTGTAAAACAAATCAACATTATTCATAAATGGTCATTAAGACCGTTCATTAAGACGTCGACTGCCTCGGCTA
Organism: Creontiades dilutus; assembly: GCA_031894815.1. Lineage (NCBI taxonomy): Eukaryota > Metazoa > Arthropoda > Insecta > Hemiptera > Miridae > Creontiades > Creontiades dilutus. Next base: position 288 of record JAVIWC010001067.1, read on the forward strand.
CGTAGGCTGAGGGTTGTGCTCAGGCCAACAAATTTTTTGTTGAAAATTTTGATTTTTTTTATGGGGGGCTTATTTTGACAAAATCATGGACTCAGGGACCCAAAAACTCTGAATACCACTTTAGTACTTACTGGCCCTGGGAACGTTTGCTGAACCAATTTGGTGCTCACCACTAATTTTCTCATGAAAAAGCTAAAAATACGTCGTGATTAATCAGTCAACGCTAACATCTTGCGCAAAACTATTTATTTAAAAAAAATTTCCGAACCCTGTCTCAAATAAGAAGGTAGGTACTGGGGATGGGACATCGATATCGATACTTGGGCGACAGCATGGAACGAGCTAGCTGGAAGGGATGGAGTAGTGTTAGACATTACTGCAGAGGAACCTACAGTTATAATTCAACAAATGAAAAGGCTAATGAGATAGAAAAAACATTTATTGATCATTATATGGGGTGGAATGTTGGGTTAGTTGGGATCTGTGAAAAGTATAAATTGATATGCCAAAAGCTCGAAGTGGTATGCCAGAAGTAGAAGTTGAATCGCCGAAAGTTTTAATTGAGATGCCAAAAATATTAAAATTGATTAGTGCCAAAGGTTCAAATTAATTTGCCAAAATTTTCAATTTGATAATATGCCAAAAATTCAAATTGATGGGTTTGAAAAATAATTTCGTTGAAACCTGTAAAGCAAAGGCGGTTTCACAAAATTTATAAGCGAGTTTATCCCAAATCACTCGCAGGTAGCCAGTCTCAGTCATTCTGCTAAAAGAAATATTTGTCGAGCGCGGTGTGAAAGGATGGATTTGAATTATAAAGGTGATGGGTTTCGACTATATTTACATGCCACTCTGTAAGGCCGCGTCTTACGTGGAGAACAAACGCGGGCGACGCGATTTTGACGAATCGCGTACGATTCCAAAACGTGTGTCTTATATGAGGTTACACATCGTTTGTAAGTCGTTTAGGCTACGCCACATTTACAGATTCCTCCAGTGTAATTTTATATCACTTTTATTTTATATTCGGAAAAACGCCTTCTTTTTCCTAATTTTTACTACCAACGAGATCAGTCGAATCATTTGGCATGAAAAGTGAAACACAACAGGCAAGAAGTCACAATCGTAGATCTGACTCGGTAATTTATCTCCTGAACAACTTTTGTCAATATTTTACGGGGAATTTATCAGGAAATTGAACGATGTATTCATTTACAATAAATAATTTATTAAATGGTGTTTTAACCTACTTGAAAAACTTCTCTCTTTCGCTATAGCATCCCAAGGTAGGTCTGCGAGCCTCCTGTTTTTATATCTTGCTTTTTTGTTCCACAAAACTTCTCTTTTTTGCACTTCCGATATTATCGCTTCCGTGATAAACATTTAAAGCAAGCCAAAAAGGCAATAATTGACTAAAAAAGCAATATCAAAGACGAATGACAACAACAGCAGGTTAACTTACAAAAACGTAAACAAAAAATAACGCGATTACGCGACGAAATTCAAACCGATTTGAAAATCAAACCACGCGACGCGAGCGATTGCCGCGACGAGAGCGTTTTACCGCGACGCCGCGTTGCTACGTAAGTTTTTTCCATAGGATTGTATTGTTTGATCGCGCTAACAGATTGCTCGCACGCATTCATTTTCCACGTAAGACACGGCGTATAGCTGGAAGGGTCTCCTACTGTTACAGTACGAGAACACATGTCCGCCAGTGAAGTAATTTTTATTCTGTATTGTTTTAAAATAAACCTGATTTTGTTCCTTTGCCAAAAACTATCATCAGGCTGTAATTCCTTAATGAGCCCATATATAGACAGGACACCCTGTATTACTGATTTTACGATAAATAAATATCAATCCGAATGATTGAAGGTTTTCAACGTCATGGAGTATCATCTGTGTATTGCAGGGTTAGCACTTCAGGGCTTGGAAGGGGTAACTATTTTATCCCATCCCCTAGATTTCTCAATATTGCTAAGTTTACTTTACCTGGATTCGAGTTGTTGCCGGCACCATTGGGCGCCGACGTGAGAGGACTTTGTCGTAAGTCGAGGACTGGAGGCGGTCCGATGACGCCGCTCGGAGGGCAAATCGCTCCACTGGCACCGGGCGGCGGACAGGGTCCTTCGTCCATGGGCACCATCCCGCTATCCCTGAACAAAGGGAAAACAAAAAAATTTTAGCAACAATCGCATCTAAATGAATAAATAAATAAATCGTAAATGGTGGAGCCGTGGAGACGATCCGTTGAGGAAGAAATTAAAGAAGTTGGCAAAACATGGAACGAGGTTGTCAAATTGAGCCAGAATCGAGATGAGTGGCGTAAATTCGTTGAGCCAAAGGAGCCAAAAGGAATAAAGAAGAAATGTTGGAGCAGATGCCCCTATGCTCCTGTCAACAGCCTAGGGTTTATATAAGAGGGAAAAATATATATAAACATAACAATAACTTGGCGTGATCTTTAGTACTGCCCCCCACTTTCAGAAAGACATAATTTCACTATAATAACTTAGTTTCCTATATTCTGGGTGGTTTTTAGAAACTTCACGGATCTCCTCTTTAATTCCTTGTGATTCAAAACTGTGTTCAGTGCAATCATACCCAAATAAAATCGTTTCGAAAAAATTGGGGGGCAGTACTAAAGAATTTCCCCAGTCAAAAACTTTAGTACTGCCCCCCCAAGGCATTTATCGAGAAAACGCTGCAAATTCTTTCAATGGGGTTTATTATTCAATTGGCTTGCGTTCATGATTTGAATTTCTACTAAGCTTTGGAGTGTGCGCGTTTCACAGGATAGAGCGATTATTGAATTTCAGCAGATATGCATAGAGCACGTAAATCTGTTCTCAACCAAAATACCTATTTGGATTGATCAGTTGATCATATTTGTGTGCATTCTGAAATTCAATAATCGCTCTATCACCTGTGAAACACGCACGCTCCAAAGCTTAGTACAAATTCAAATCACGAACGCAAGCCATTGAATGATAAACCCCAGTGAAAGAATGTGCAGCGTTTTTTCATGCATATCAGAATGCTTTAACCCGTTTATCAGCTACAAACTCTTTTAGGAGTTCACTCCAGTATCCACGTTCACTACATCACTAGGTTACTGCAATCGAAACAAAAACAATAATTAACCAAAATAACGCAAATGTTGGCACCATAAATCGGGCCATACGTCGGGAATGGTTTGAGCTACAGACCTGGGGAGGGGCTTCATTCGATTCCTCATGGAAAGTTCTTCAAAAAAAAGTCCAAATTTAGGACGCCTTGACTTTTTTGAGGTTTTTAGGGATTTTATAAAACTTTGACAACCCTTAAAGGGCACTTTAAATTAAGTGAGAGTGCTGGATAAAGAATCGGGGCGTTGTCGGACCAATATGGATTTTTCCTGAAAATTTCAAATTTTTTGCTCCAGCCGTTTGGAAGAAATCGTGCGTACGGCGGACGGAAAAATTTTTATTGCATATTTGGATTCTACACCCTTTGAAACGTAAACCATAAAATTTTCAGGGGGGGTTAGCATTTTTTTTTCAAGAGCGATTACAATGGTTTATTATTGAATAATAAACCAAAAAAGGACAACGGTGAGCTCTATTTTGTTGGATTTGGACTCTTTCGATCTGTGTGTCACAGGTTATCCCCCATATGGTGCAACCATACTGCCAGATTGGATACTTTTGTGGATATTTGTATCCGAAAACAGGGAAAAAGAACAGCGTTTACTATCCTCAACTGGAAATTACTGGATACTAAACGCATCATCCGCGGCCACTACTCTCAGATTCAAACGTTCGAAAACACGACAGAATCTTCTCGACGGTAGTTTGACCTTTCTTCATATTTAACCGGGCAGATAACCTATCCGACCCTTCTTTCCCCGTCCCGAAAAAAAGGTTAACTCCGATAACCAACCGAAGGCGACATTCGCTAATCAATTGTTTTTTTCTCCCAATTATACGTTTATAAAGGTTGATATCTGTTTTAATTCCAATTTTTGAATTCTTGTTCCGTCTCGTAAGAGGTCAGTTGGGATTAGTGATAGCGCGTTCCTCAACGGTGGCCTTACGACCTTCCGTAAATCTACCTTTACTGAAGGAAGGCTTCAAGACCTTACATCACTAGAATGACCAGAGCTTCGTTAAATCACGAATTAAATTCACAATTCAGGATAGCGTTGAAAAGAGCATAAAATTTTAGTATCTGTTACGGGGAGCCATTTTTGGGGGCTTTCTACATCAAGAAAGGAACCTGTATTTGACGAGTACTCACCTTGGTGGGTAGAATAATCCCCAGGCCATCATTGGTACTTAAATCTCAGTAGCATCTTACCCATATTCAGTTAACTGGGGTTCCAGGCTTTAACTATCATATCTTTACATCAAGAGAGGGACCTGTATTTGACAAGTACTCACCTTGGTGGGTAGACAGGAGTGGGGGTGATCCCCAGGCCATCATGAGGGTACTCCTGAGTACCCATCTCAGTAGCATCTTACCCATATTCAGTTAACTGGGGTTCCAGGCTTTAACTATCATATCTTTACATCAAGAGAGGAACCTGTATTTGACGAGTACTCACCTTGGTGGGTAGAAAGGAGTGGGGGTGATCCCCAGGACGTCATTAGCGTACTCCTGAGTGCCTATTTCAGCAGCATTCTCCCCTGTATTTCAGTTAACAGGGGTTCTACTCCATAACTATTACCTTTTTACATCAAGCAAGGGACCTGTATTTGACGAGTACTCATCTTGGTGGGTAGACAGAGTGGGGGTGATCCCCAGGACGTCATTAGCGTACTCCAGAATGCCCATTTCAGCAGCATTCTCCCCTGTACGTCAGTTAACTGGGATTCTACTCCATAACTATTACCTTTTTACATCAAGCAAGGAACCTGTATATGATAAGTACTCACCTTGGTGGGTAGACAGGAGTGGGGGTGATCCCCAGGACGTCATTAGCGTACTCCTGAGTGCCCATTTCAGTAGCATTGTCCCCTGTATTTCAGTTAACTGTGGTTCTACTCCGTAACTATTACCTTTTTACATCAAGAGAGGAACCTGTATTTGACGAGTACTCACCTTGGTGGGTAGACAGGAGTGGGGGTGATCCCCAGGACGTCATTAGCGTACTCCTGAGTGCCCATTTCAGTAGCATTGTCCCCTGTACGTCAGTTAACTGGGATTCTACTCCATAACTATTACCTTTTTACATCAAGCAAGGAACCTGTATATGATAAGTACTCACCTTGGTGGGTAGACAGGAGTGGTGGTGATCCCCAGGCCATCATTAGCGTACTCCTGAGTGCCCATTTCAGCAGCATTCTCCCCTGTATTTCAGTTAACTGGGGTTCTACTCTTTAACTATTAACCTTTTACATCAAGAAAGGAACCTGTATTTGACGAGTACTCACCTTGGAGGGTAGACAGGAGTGGGGGTGATCCCCAGGCCGTCATTGGCGTACTCCTGAGTGCCCATTTCAGCAGCATTCTCCCCTGTATTTCAGTTAACAGGGGTTCTACTCCATAACTACTACCTTTTTACATTAAGAAAGGAACCTGTATTTGACGAGTACTCACCTTGGTGGATAGACAGGAGTGGGGGTGATCCCCAGGACGTCATTAGCGTACTCCTAAGTGCCCACTTCAACAGCATCCTCCCCTGTCTTCCAGTTAACTGGGGTTCTACTACATAACTATTACCTTTTTACATCAAGAGAGGGACCTGTTTTTGACAGTACTCACAATGGTGGGTAGACAGGAGTGGGGGTGATCCCCAGGATGTCATTAGTGTACTCCCGAGTACCCATCTCAGTAGCATCTTACCCATATTCAGTTAACTGGGGTTCTACTCCATAACTAATAACCTTTTACATCAAGAAAGGAACTTTTTGAGTACTCATCTTGGTGGGTAGACGGGAGTGGGGGTGATCCCCAGGACGTCATTAGCATACTCTTGAGTGCCCATTTCAGCAGCATTCTCCCCTGTATTTCAACTAACTGGGGTTCTACTCCATAACTATGACCTTTTAACATCAAGAAAGGAACCTGTATTTGACGAGTACTCACCTTGGTGGGTAGACGGGAGTGGGGGTGATCCCCAGGACGTCATTAGCGTACTCTTGAGTGCCCATTTCAGCAGCATTCTCCCCTGTATTTCAACTAACTGGGGTTCTACTCCATAACTATTACCTTTTGGGATCAAGAAAAGAACCTGTATTTGACGAGTACTCATCTTGGTGGGTAGACAGGAGTGGGAGTGATCCCCAGGACTTCATTAGCGTACTCCTGAGTGCCCATCTCAGTAGCATTCTCCCTGTTTTCCAGTTAACTGGGGTTCTACTCTATAAATATTACCTTTTAACATCAAGAAAGGAACATGTATATGACGAGTACTCACCTTGGAGAGTAGACAGGAGTGTGGGTGATTAACGTACTCCTGAGTGCCCATTCCAGCAGCATTCTCCCCTCTATTCCAGTTAACTGGGGTTTACTTAACATTCTTTTAGGATCAAGAAAAGAACCTGCATTTGACGAGTACTCATCTTGGTGGGGAGACAGGAGTGTGGGTGATCCCCAGGACGTCATTAGCATACTCTTGAGTGCCCATTTCAGCAGCATTCTCCCCTGTATTTCAGTTAACTGGGGTTCTACTCCATAACTATGACCTTTTAACATCAAGAAAGGAACCTGTATTTGACGAGTACTCACCTTGGTGGGTAGACAGGAGTGGGAGTGATCCCCAGGACTTCATTAGCGTACTCCTGAGTGCCCATCACAGCAGCGTTCTCCCCTGTATTTCAGTTAACTGGGTGTCTACTCCATAACTATTACCTTTTTACATCAAGAAAGGAACCTGTATTTGATGAGTACTCACCTTGGTGGGTAGACAGGAGTGGGGGTTATCCCCAGGACGTCATTAGCGTACTCCTGAGTGCCCATTTCAGCAGCATTCTCCCCAGTATTTCAGTTAACTGGGGTTCTACTCCATAACTATCACCTTTTAACATCAAGAAAGGAACCTGTATTTGACAAGTACTCACCTTGGTGGATACACAGGAGTGGGGGTGATCCACAGGCCATCATAGGGGTACTCCTGAGTGCCCATTTCAGCAGCATTCTCCCCTGTATTTCAGTTAACTGGGGTTCTACTCCATAACTATTACCTTTTAACATCAAGAAAGGAACCTGTATTTGATGAGTACTCACCTTGGTGGGTAGACAGGAGTGGGGGTGATCCCCAGGACGTCATTAGCGTACTCCTGAATGCCCATTTCAGCAGCATTCTCCCCTGTATTACAGTTAACTAGGGTTCTACAACATAACTATTACCTTTCAACATCAAGAAAGGAACCTGTATTTGACGAGTACTCACCTTGGTGGGTAGACAGGAGTGGGGGTGATCTCCAGGACGTCATTAGCGTACTCCTGAGTGCCCATTTCAGCAGCATTCTCCCTGTATTTCAGTTAAGGCTTTAACTATCATTTTTACATCAAAGAGGGACCTGTATTTGACAGGTACTCACCTTGGTGGGTAGACAGGAGTGGGGGTGCCTTCATGCGTTCTGAGTGCCCATTTCAGATCATTCTCCCCAGTATTTCAGTTAACTGGGGTTCCTGGCCTTAACCATCATATTTTTAACCTGTATTTGACGAGTACTCACCTTGGTGGGTAGACAGGAGTGGGGGTGATCCCCAGGACGTCATTAGCGTACTCCTGAGTGCCCATTTCAGCGCCAGCGTAGGGCCCATTGTCCACCCTCTTCAGCCAATAGAGTCTCCGATTGTGAGGAGTGTTGTCCTTCTGGTATCGGTCCCATTGCTGCATAAAAGATCGAAATTTATTAAATCAAAGACATGAAGAAAACGTCTTTTGAAGTTACGTACATCATACACCATATTCTTATTGGTAACAAGGTCTCCCTTCTTCAATCATCGATAATGGTATGGGATATAAAGTAGCAGTTATGGGTTCCCAATCCCTGTAATTGGCCTGCAGAACAATCCAGTCTCTGGTGTTTTCAAGATGAACAGCTCATTGGTAAGGTTCTTACACAAAATTGGCACTACAAGCGGCATCATTGGTCCTTACCTCTTCAAAAACGACGCTGGAGTGGCCATCAACGTCAATGGTGAGCGCTACAGGTCGATGATTACCAACTTCTTTTGGCCTAAAGTGGACGATATGGATGTCAACGACATGTGGTTCCAACAAGACGGTGCCACGTGCCACACAGCGCACGCCACGATGGACATTCTGCACGAGCAATTCCCAGGCATGGTTATCTCACGCGGAGGCGACCTGAACTGGCCACCGAGATCGTGCGATTTAACCCCGCTAGACTTTTTCTTGTGGGGTTTCCTTAAGTCGCAGGTCTATGCCAACAAGCCGCAAATCACCGATGCCCTCAAAGTCAACATACGCTATGCCATCGATCATATACAGCCCAATTTGTGCGCCAGAGTCTAAAAATCTGCCAAAATCTACCCGCTCTTAATGGAAAACCCTTCACAAGCGGCAGAAGCCCCAGGTGACAGAAGACGTTGATTGCTAAATTTTTCGTTTTCAATTTCAAATCAACCAGAACATTGGTGATGGATGGATAATCCGTGTTGAAAATGACTCGTGTTACAATGATTTCACGTCCAGGCATGAACAGCGAATGACAACCCACCGAATTTGAGGGAGAAAATTATGTTTGATGTATCTAAAGTTCGCGCAAAGAGCAGGCTGAAGCATTGATTTGTGAACAATGAAACAGAAAGCGGATCCAGTCTAACATATATTCCTTCAAAATTGTACCGAAATTGGGCGAAAACTGTAGAAACTAAGCTTTAAAAATGGTGAACTGATACATTAGTCTCTATTTTGGCTTGAAGAATAAGGTAGACACGGCAGCAAAATTCAGCTGCTGTCATTGAGATTAAAGTCTGGCCTATATGTGTTTTGTTCCCTTTAGTTCGAATTTGCAACTAAATGAATCTATTTTTATGGAGCTTTAAGAGATTACGGATATGTAGTTCACCATGTTTGTTGGTAAATATTATATCCGACTGTGATTGATAACACGCAACTGACGCAAACTCTCTGGTAGCTGCCGACGGGAGGCCCAGTAATCCCCAGTCCCATAAAATGTTGACCGGCGGGTTCATTTTATCCGAATGTTAACGAGATCATTGATAAGCAGAGAGAGAACAAATGAGGTGGTAATTATTGTTGGAGTGAGCCGCGTGGGTAGTAGCTGATGTACTGCTAAGACCCGAGTAGGTGCAGGAGCTGAGCGCTTGCTGGTCTCTTCAACCAGACTCCAGCGAAGAGAGTGATTCGTCTGTGGCGGCAGGGCGGCTTGGCATGGCGGGTCAAGGCCTCGTCCCCAACCTATCGTGAACTTCCTTCCGACGTCTGCTCAACCTCGGGAAATGAGCCACAGTGCTCAAATCTGGACTGAACTGAAGAGTCTAGGTTGAATTAGGGTATTCCCCAAACATCAGCAGCACATATACGTGTGAGAAACTACCACTGGTAGCTTTTGCATGGCTCACATACTCTCTATCCAAGCACCAAGGAAGGTGTTTTCCAGGGTGCTGCAGGGACGTCTGACCCTGTAGTTGGGTTATAAAGTAAATTTTAACTTAAAATCTCCTTTCAAATCCTTCTAGGAAGTGTATTTGCATGTTTTTTCACCAGCACCAGTTTTTTAAATGAATGTTATTGAATATTAGCGAATGGGTACATGTTGTTTTCATTGACTTTACCTGAGTGAGGAGGGTGTAGCAGAGGTAGCACGCCCTGACGTAGGGGAGAGGGTCGTTGATCCGCCGACATCCGAGAGGAGGTTCGTGGCCCTCCAGGAACGGGAAGTAAGGATCGTCCGGGCGAGGACCGGGAGTGGAGCGCAGGGTGTGCGTAGGAGCACAGGACGAGCCGCACACGTAGCAAATCCTGTCTTCTGCCCATCCTCCGAGAGGCTCTGCAAAAAAAAAACAGGTCATCCCTTGTTGTATAGCCACTAGTGATAATAATGAACAGATGAATGATATCATGTTGGAAGCTAATGCTCGCATTATAGTTGTTGTGATTGGAAGCGCAACATGAGCCACAAGCATAACAAACACGCAGCTTCTTCCCATCCTCAGAGAGGCTCTTGGAAACCAAAAAAAGGTCATCCTTTGTCTTAATACAGCCACTAGCGATAATAATCGTACAAACACAGGAGGTACAATATTCCATCAGACAGCGCAGCGCTTGGCATATGCTGACGATGAAGAAATAGTGGTCAGGTTGATTGCGGCTCTGCCCAGAGCTTTCCAGGAGTTTGAGAGTACCACAAAAGATAGAGGGCTGAGGGTTAACGAGCAGAAGACCGTATATATGCAGACGTCAAGAGCCCAGCTGGACCAACGCCCTAAGTCTATTGAAATGGTCGGCTACAACTTCCCATATCACACGCAGTTCAAATACCTCAGTTCGATGGTGACGGAAGATAACGGATCCCTGCAGAACCTATGCTTCTGATCACTCAGCAAAGTCCTCAGGTGCAATTCTCTTCCAAGAACAGCAAAGCTAAAGTTGTACAAGACCTAAATTCGGCCAGTGGTCACGCATGGCTCAGAATCATGGGTCCTAACAAATAAATGAGAACAAAAGCTCCGTGTTTGGGAACGGAACATCCTGAGGTGCATATTTGGGCCAATCTTGGACCATGACGAGAAGCGCTAGAGGATTCGGACAAACTAGGAGCTTCTTGAGCTGTATGGTGAGCCTGATATCGTCACCTTCATCAAAAACGCCGCAAGTTCTTTCACTGGGGTTTATTATTCAATGATTCATGCTTTGAATTTCTACTAAGCTTTGGAGTGTGCGTATTTCACAGGTGATAGAGCGATTATTGAATTTCAGGAGGCACACAAATATGATAAACTGATCAATCCAAATAGGTATTTTAGTTGAGAACAGATTTACGTGCTCCATGCATATCTCCTGAGATTCAATAATCGCTCTATCACCTGTGAAACACGCACACTCTAAAGCTTAGTATAAATTCAAATCATGAACGCAAGCCAATTGAATAATAAACCCCAGTGAAAGAATTTGCACCGTTTTTTTCAAGAGCGATTACAATGGAAAAACATTCTATTTGAAAATTTTAAATTTTGTTAGACGGCGCATGCATATCAAAATGCTTGAACCCGTGTATTGGCTATAAACTCTTTTAGGACTTAACTCCAGTATCCACATTCACTACATCAAAAAAAGAAAAAAGTTGAGTTTGTTTTGATTGCAGTAACCTCTAGTGATGCAGTGAATGTGGATGCAAATGTTGGCACCATACATCGAGAATGGTTTGAGCTACGGACCTGGGGAGAGGCTCATTCGATTCCTCATGGAAAGTTCTTCAAAAAGAGTTCAAATTTAGGCTGCTTCGACTTTTTTCGAGGTTTTTAGGGATTTTGCAAAACTTTGACAACCCTCAAGTGGCACTTTAAATTAAGTGAGAGAGCTGGCTCAAGAATTGGGCCGTCGTCGGACCAACATGGATTTTTCCTGAAAATTTCAGCTTTTTTGCTTCAGCCGTTTGGGACAAATCGTGCGTACGGCGGACGGACGGAAAAAATTGTATTGCAGATTCGGATTCTACACCCTTTGAAACGTAAAGCATGCATTTTTTTTTTTTTTAAATGAGCGATTACAATAGTTTATTATTGAATAATAAACCAAAAATCATGTTATTCTTTCATTTTTACCTTGTGAAATGTAAAAAAGGGGGGTCTAATGGCTCAAAATCGTATTTTAAAACTCAAAATTTTTGCTTCAGCTTTAAAAACGTTTACTTTTGAAAATTGGGAAGTTCTACTTGGGCTGATTTCGATCTGACTCTCTCAGCGAAAACCTCAAAATCCAAGTTTTTGCCACTTTTTGAATCAGTTTTTGGAACTATGGCGTAAAACGTGTGTCAATCTTGTTTGGGTCATTTGAAATTCAATATAAGTAGATGATAAAACCAACAATAATAAAAAACGGGATAGTAGACCTCTATGGTTCTGCAGCCAAATGATTTAAATGATTAATTTTGCACATTTAGGTACCGATGATGAAAAACTGCCTATGCAACCTACAAATATGGGATTCTAGCTCAGAGGAGGGGAGCTAGTAAACAGAGAGATGAAAGCTATACTGGAGGGGGGGGTTGACAAGGGTTTACGTGAGCGCATTCTGTGTTCATAAACGGTACTTACTAAGCCTAACCAACTCCCTGGAAAAATCTGTAGATTCAACCAGAGCACCAGAGAGGCTAGTGCTTACCAAGGTGGCAGGTACACGAATGACCCCCTCGAAGGATGGAAAAATGGTGATGCCGAGATAACAAAGGCGGAAGGAGCCCACCAGAAGGTTAGTTGAAGGAGTGTTGAGGGGGGGGGGGGGGGACTGTCGGGTCGGTACGGTCGCTAAAAACTGGATTGTACTCCTGTTAATCATTTAAATGATACTAAAATTAGCTTTTGGCGTGACTTTAACATTCTTTTTCCGTGTTTTGAACTGACAGAAGTAGGTACAGGGGAATCCAGTTATCTATTTTAGACAGGTGCCCTAAGAGGATGAAATATTTAATGTCATACTTACGCTCCATAGCGTTTGACGGTGAGTCCCTTCAAACTTTCAGCGTTTCTGAAACAATTGAAAATCCGAATTAAATTCATAGTCCATTATTATGGAACTCAATCACCAGGCACACAAATATGATCAACTGATCAATCCAAATAGGTATTTTGGTTGAGAACCGATTTACGTGCTCTACGCATATCTCCTGAAATTCAATTATCCCTCTATCACTCGTGAAACACGCACACTCCAAAGCTTAGTAGAAATTCAAATCATGAATGCAAGTCAAATGAATAAAATTGAATAATAAACCCCAGTGAAAGAATTTGCAGCATAAGATCATGCCATAAATCGGGAATGGTTTGAGCTACAGACGTGGGGAGGGGCTCAATCGATTCCTCATGGAAAATTCTTCAAAAAACGCAGCAAATTCTTTCACTGGGGTTTATTATTCAATTATTCATTTGCGTTCATGATTTGAATTTCTACTAAGCTTTGGAGTGTGCGTGTTTCACAGGTGATAGAGCAATTATTGAATTTCAGGAGATATGCATAGAGCACGTAAATCTGTTCTCAACCAAAATACCTATTTGGATTGATCAGTTGATCATATTTGTGTGCCTCCTGAAATTCAATAATCGCTCTATCACCTTGTGAAACACGCACACTCCAAAGCTTAGTATAAATTCAATTGATGAACGCAAGCCAATTGAATAATCAACCCCAGTGAAAGATTTGCAGCGTTTCATGCATATCAGAATGCTTCAACCCATGTATCGGCTACAAAGCCTTTTAGGAGTTCACTCCAGTATCCACATTACTACATCACTAGGTTACTGATATCAAATCAAAAACAATAATAAACCAAAATAACGTGAATGTTGGCACCATAAATCGGGCCATCCATCGGGAATGGTTTGACCTACGGACCTGGGGAGGGGCTCATTCGATTCCTCGTGGAAAGTTCTTCAAAAAGAGTCCAAATTTAGGCCGCCTTGACTTTTTTTGAGGTTTTTAGGGATTTTACAAAACTTTGACAACCCTTAAAGGGCACTTTAAATTAAGTGAGAGAGCTGGCTCAAGAATTCGTCGGGATTTTTCCTGAAAATTTCAGCTTTTTTGCTCCAGCCGTTTGGGAGAAATCGTGCGTACACCACAAAATTTTCAGGAGGGTTAGAATTTTTTTTTTTTTCAAGAGCAATTACAATGGTTTATTATCGAATAATAAACCAAAATTATATCTAGAAAACGAGTTGAACTAGAAAAGTGAGGTTTTACTACGTTTTTGATGCAGATAAACAGAAAAAAAATGTCGTCCCTCATCCGCTCCCTCCCTGTATATCTTGTATTTGGACATTTTTCATAATGTTAATTACTGTACTGAATGTAAATTGGGCTTGTCCCTATAATTATAAATAAATACATATAAATTGGACACCTTGCATATTGTAAACAGATTGAGGTAACAAACGAAGCTCGACAGTCTGACAAAATCGAATAGTGTCGTCCAACGATAGAAAAATATTTTTAAAAGTCGTCTACTCTCATCGGCGAAAAAATCAAGCGATTCAAACGCGATCCTTTCGAGGCGCAATTAAAATCTTACACCTCGACGATAATTTTCGACTTTTAATTCGGTTGTAAAACGTTAAAATCGTTGGCAGATGACAGTCAAACCGGATCGAGACGCTTGTGAAGAGGAGCGTCGTTTGACGTCGAATTATGAAAGTGAAACGATGGGAATTATTACACAAAGGTTGATCTTTTCCGTGTTAGATAGCAATTATCCATGTTAACCACTGAACTACTCGTACATTTATGGTTTATTGTCCTTCGAGGCAACAATGAAACTTCAAATTCTAAAAACGCTGCAAATTCTTTCACTGGGGTTTATTATTCAATCGGCTTGCGTTCATGATTTGAATTTCTACTAAGCTTTTAAGTGCGCGTGTTTCACAGGATAGGGCGATTATTGAATTTCAGGAGATATACATGGAGCATTATTGATTATTGATTATTTTTTACCCAAAGCAAACGTTTCAGACGCATTTCTACTTTTGGAAACATCTGAGCTTCTGCGAAGGAAACCCGTGGTAGCAGAGGACCGTAGTATCCATGGTATTATAACGAGCTATACAATTTAAATGTCGATGCTCGGATAGTGTATATTCCTCAAGAAGCGCATATTATGGAGAAAAATCCGCTCATCTCAAGGTTTTTCTGAATAACGTCTTGTTGAAATGAGTGCTGAACGTCAAAATGATGCTTCAAAACACCTTCTGCACAAATTTCAAATCCTGCATTAGTAAGTTTGCATGAAACCAGCTGTTTCTACCACAATTAACAAATTACACACGAAATGTGTTGATTTAAACGCTTCTGTGACCCCAACATGAAAGCTTGTGATTCACCATTGTCCACTAAATGCTTCAAAACACCTTCTGCACAAATTTCATACATTTTCTGGCGTTTGCATCAAACAGTACGTGCCTATTTCAAATCGCCATCAACCTGACATCGTTTTGAAAGTAATTCCCACTACAGGAACTCTCTTATGTCACCTAGCTACTATTAACTACTTAACTACTGCAAAAATACCTTCAAAATTCTAAAAACCAGCTGTTTCGTCCACAATTCTCAACTTCCAGACGAAATTTCTTGATTTAAACGCTTCTGGAACCCCAACATGAAAGCTTATGATTCACCATTGTCCACTAAGCGATTGGGCATAACTTTCTTATGTCATGGAGTCTTAAAACTTGAAATCCCAAGGGCCTCGAGCCGATCAGTGTGTTTCCATACCTTATATGTCCCTCCATATGTTCAATATTTAATAAAATATCATATAATATCAATGCATAATTTAGTAGAAATATCATCTAAATATAATTTTGCAAATATATCGGAAAAAAGTTGCAATAAACTCATTCCACGAAGAAGAAATGTAAGGGTATTGTGGACTTGACATGTATGGTGCCCATTTGAGAGTGATGGTGCATAACTTTCTTATGTCATGGAGTCTTAAGACTTTTCCACCTAGCTACTACTTAACTACCTACATCTGCCAAAATACCTCTAAATACTAAAAACCAGCTGTTTCGTCCACAATCCACAACTTCCAGACGAAATTTTCTAGATTTAAACGCTTCTGTAACCCCAACATGAAAGCTTGTGAATCACCATTGTCCACTAAATGCTCCAGAACTTCGTTCTACAGTAAATTTGGTACTTTTTCTGGCGTTTGATACAAACAGTACGTGTCTATTTGAAATTGGCACGAACCTGACATCGCTTTGAATGCGATTCCCACTACAGGAACCTCCCTTATGTCACCTAGCTACTATTAACTACTTAACTACTGCAAAAATACCTTCAAAATTCTAAAAACCAGCTGTTTCGTCCACAATCCACAACTTCCAGACGAAATTTCTTGATTTAAACGCTTCTGTAACCCCAACATGAAGGCTTGTTCATCACTAGTGTACACTAAATGCTTCAATTCCTTGTTCTACCAAAATTTGATACTTTTACAGGCTTTTGGCTTTTAACAATACGTGTCTATTTGAAATTGGCACGAACCAATGGCCAAAAAACCATCAAAATGTTTAAAAAACAGCTGTTTCGTCCACAATTCTCAACTTCTACACGAAATTTCTTGATTGAAATGCTTCTGCGAATCCCCACAATCCACCGAATGCTTCAAAACTTCGTTCTACAGTAAATTTCATACTTTTTCTGGCGTTTGCATCAAACAGTACGTGTCTATTCGAAATTGGCATCAACCTGACATCGCTAGTGGAAATCGAGTCGTCCATTTCTGTCGTATCTCATTCTTCCTGGCACATAACACGAATTCTTCGCAACGGATACCGTTTTCAACTTTTAGCATCCGATATTGTGAAATTCTATACACGTACGAACCGTATTTTCGAAGCATTTGAGAGCGTTGGACGCCGTTTCGAAGCTGTTACGAATTGAAAGAATCATTTGTGTTTAAAAAGGAGATAAATTAATCAAAAATGTTGCAGAAGTCAAAATTGAGTAGCTCCCAGATGAGATGGAGAACAAACGAAGCTCTTGCGTTGGAAGACACAGGTCCCGACGAAACGGCACTCGGATCGGAGCAATACACCGATTTGAAACGTCGAAAAACGAACTTTCACAGCACGATGAAACTTCCCGTTTGATACGGCGCTATTTCGAGTTGAAAACGGACGAAACCGAGTCGAAAATCCTCATTTCGACGGGAAAAAAACGACAGGGCGTTAAGGTTAGAGATGGCTGCTGTCTGTTCCGGTTGGTCTGATATCCCCGAGTATGAAAATCAACCGATTCCCCTTCAAAATACGGACATTTCTACCGTGTAAATACCCGAAATACGGACTTTATCGCTACTAACAAACGCCAACACCCCTCATATAACGCCTATTGGGAAAATTTCGCGGAAAACTATCGGTCGGGAAACGTTCTCACCTCGAAACGAAAGCGATTTCAAAATCTCCGAAGTTTGATTCCCCTATATTTTTTTTATGTACGAGGTTTCGTAGTTTCGCTGTACAGTGTTACCGTCAGTGTTGACTACGCACGAAAAACAACACGAAATGTCCGTATAAATTCACTATAACAAACATAAACGATTCATATTATATTATTTCAGCAAAAACACTCATTAAAATGGTTTAACAATTACACTACACTATTTTCTTCCATAAAAACGGTAAAAGAGTGTACAAATTTGAAGAAATTACAGAATTCTAACTTATTTTTGTGAGATTTTGTTGGTTTCAGTGCATTTTAATAGGAGAAACGAGGTAGGGATATCAGTTTTTGTTGTGTTTGCATTCAGAAGGATCGACTCGATTGATGAAAATCGTTCACTTTTGTTGTTGTTTTCAAACGTTGAATTTTTTTTTTTAGTAAATCGTGATTTAAAATGGTTGAAAAAAAAGCGATAGAGCCGGAAATTATGAAGAAATCAGATAGAGTTAACTCGATTTTGTTGAATATGATCGAAGTGTAGGAGAAAATCGAGGATACCACGCTATTTTCTTCCGTAAAAACGGTAAAAGCGATCGCAAATCTGAAGAAATTAGAGGATTCTAACGCATTTTCGTGGGATTTTGTTGGTACCAGTGCATTTTAAAGGAGAAAACTGGGGAAGTGTACGTAGACGGAGGGGAAGGGTGGAGCAGTAGTTCCGGCTTTTTTTATAGAGTGCGGTAAATCCGAGGAAGCGATGTTCCATTTTTCGCCTGGTCGTCAAGTTTTTATATAATATCCGTTTACTGATTGATTATAATTTATTATATAATATATTTTATCACATTATGAATCAATTATTGATATTGATTATGATATTGATCGATATGATGTATTTCTGGTAACTGGTCTGTGACTCCGCGATCGAAATGGCACTGGCTCGACTGAGTCGCCATTTCTCACCGGCTTTCGTTCTCACAGTTTTCTTCCAAACTACTTAATGGTTTTCTTCCGTTAAAACGCCGAAAAGTTTTAAGTTTTGTGTGCTTTCCAGTGAACATTCAAGATTATAGACCGCTTCTTCTAAACATGGTAAGTTTATACACGTATTTACTTATTACGTAAGTTCGTAGCTGTTTGAAAGTTACCGGGCTGTTTGGGATTGTTGCACGGTTCGCAGATTTATTATTTATATTATTAGTTTTTGAATGCCTACCTTCTTACACGGTAAATCAAACCGAAAAGGTGTAACTAATTATGCCGGCTAAACCACAGAATAGGTAACGCACACCTCTTATCACGATTTTATCAGATAAGAAAGATGTGTACTTACGGCGATATAATTAACGATTATTACATTGATATATTGCCGTCTTGAAACGATTTCTGTTTCTTCTGATCTATATCTATGTATACTTCACTAGAAGGATTGATGTAGGATATTTTTGTTTTTGAGATGCGAGCGTAGCGAGCTCCATACCACCAAACTAGACGGTAGGAGATTTTTGCTTTCAAACCAGAAATTGTTGCTTGCATTCGTATTTCTGTTTCTTCTTATCTATACTTCAGTAGAAGGATTGATGTAGGATATTTTGGTTTATTATTCAATAATAAACCATTGTAATCGCTCTGGAAAAAAAAAATTCTAAACCCCCCTGAAAATTTCATGGTTTACGTTTCAAAGGGTGTAGAATCCGAATCTGCAATAAAAAATTTTCCGTCCGTCCGCCGTACGCACGATTTCTCCCAAACGGCTAGGAGCAAAAGATCTGAAATTTTCAGGAAAAATCCATCTTGGTCCGACGACGCCCAAATTCTTGGACATCTCTCTCCACTCAATTTAACGACTTTAAGTCTGTCAAAGTTTAAGTAAAATCTCTGAAAATCCTCAAAACAAGTCGAATTAAGCCTAAATATTTACCTATTTGAAGAACATACCATTTGAATCGAATGAGACCCTCCCCACTGTCAAACCGTCATTCCCGATGTATGGCCTAAAGTTTTGCCAACAATCGTTTAACGGTTTATTATTGTTTGTTCAACCTAACAAGTTGTCGAATGGGTGATAAATATTTACCTATTATAAGAACACGGGTTGAGGAATTCGATATGAAACCCTCCCCACGTATAGGTCAAACCATTCCCGATGTATGGCCCGATTTATGGTGCCAATTTTTCGACGTTTTCTTTGGGTTTATTATTGTTTGTTTGTAATTTAGAATCCGATAAGCGTGGAGTTCGTAGTGATTATTGAATACTGGAGTGATTGAAGTGGATACTTGTAGAGCGATCAAAAAAAAAATCTGTTCTCAACCAAAATTTTGGATTTACAGTTGATCATATTTGTGTAGAATCCTGAAATCGCATAATATAAATGGATTTATAACGCAATACGTGTGCCAAAGGACTTGATAAATTTTGGATGTCTTTCTGGGGGGTGGGGTTCAATAAAATTATTCAAATTTTTCACTGGGGTTTTCATCAATTGGCTTGCGTTCATGATTTGAATTTCTACTAAGCTTTGGAGTGTGCGTGTTTCAAAACAAGTGATAGAGCGATTATTGAATTTCAGGAGATATGCATAGAGCACGTAAATCGGTTCTCAACCAAAATACCTATTTGGATTGATCAGTTGATCATATTTGTGTGCCTACCTTTGAAATTCGATAATTTCTATCACCTGTGAAGTAGTTTAAGCCGATACACGCACATTCTGATATGCATGAAAGCTTTATTCAAAATGAAATATATAGGTAATTATTATTTATTTGGGGTAAATTATTATTCACTGGGGTTTATTATTCAATGCTTGCGTTCATGATTTGAATTTCTACTAAGCTTTGGAGTGTGCGTGTTTCACAGGTGATAGAGCGATTATTGAATTTCAGGAGATATGCATAGAGCACGTAAATCTGTTCTCAACCAAAATACCTATTTGGATTGATCAGTTGATCATATTTGTGTGCCTCCTGAAATTCAATAATCGCTCTATCACCTGTGAAACACGCACACTCCGAAGCTTAGTAGAAATTCAAATCATGAACGCAAGCCAATTCCGCGTTTTTCCGAAGTGTTCACTATTGGTGCTTCTCCCTGACCTTCTTACACTGTAAATCAAACCGAAAAGGTGTAACTAATTGTTATGTCTATTGATTTCCAGGCTACCGAATGCTGTTCAGCTGAGGGGTGGGTGTCGTCGTTCAGATTTCCACGGGATTCTAGGTGAGTCGGAATAATGATTTCATTTTGCTGTTTGTAAAACCTTGTGGGAAGGGGTCTCTCAATAACTAATGCACATTATTGCAACCTCTTTTTAATTTTAATTAATCTCACTTGGCTTATCTAGAGCCAGTTGAAGAAATTGAATGGAGACCGGGAATCCTTATTTCTCAAATATAAACTTTAAAATGGCCACTACCGGTGCCGTTACCTTAAATTTTTCTTTTCGAGAAAAATGTTTTCCCGTCGATTTTTTTCTGTAGATTACGGGAAAATAAGGAAAAAACTCCCAGTTGAATATTTTCAGAGATACGTAAGAAAACGTGTTTTTTGCATTTTCGCGACACCATACATTTATGAACATTCTAGAACCGGGCTCGTAATAAATTCACATACTCATTTGGGAACGTTGGAAAACTGTTTTACTCAACTGGTTTAATAAAAATGAACACAATGTACGATTTAAAATTTGAAATATATTTCGATTATTTGCAAAAAACGATTCTAAACTTAGTAGTGGCCACTGCTCCAGTAGTGGCCATTTTAAAGTTTATATTTGAGAAATAAGGATTCAATACCAGATGAACCTAGTGGCTTCAAAAGCTCAGGAGGTACAGCTCATGTCATCTTGTAGTCAGAGGTTGAACTAGGAGTGCGCAGAGCATCATTGGAAATTGTGGTAAATTTCTCAATATGACCGTCCCTAGTTTCCTCGTTTGTTGGGCTGTATCCTAGATACTGGATAGAATCAATTTTGTTCATCTGGTATTGAATTTAATGATATTAAACACGTAAGGAGGGCAAAATGTCAAGTGGCCACTACTGAGACATGCACGTGGCCACTACTGGAAATTTCGTAATTTGATGTGGCCACTGCTAGATCAAAATAAAGGTGTGAGAAAAAATTAATGAAAAATAGAAAAAAATTGTTCTTTTGATAGTTTTAGGCAATGGATATGTTAGGGAAGAGTCGGGCTATATTCTAAATGAGTCCTGAAGAAAGTCAGTACTACTGTTGGCCCACAATTGTCAAAACTAAAGAAAAAAATTCTTAACTGTGGCCACTACCGGTACCGTTACCTTAGTATGTTGTAGCATATTATTGGTAGGAGATATAAAAGAGATTCAGGAGATATTATTGGTATTATGTATGGTAGTTTTTGAAGCAATTTTTCTTTCAATAAGGCAGAGAAACACTTGGCATTTCTCGCGTTTTGTCGAAATTATCCCTGAGTAGTTAGGATATTTGCAACGCATTCGTTTTTCTGTATCTATTTCCAATAATTTATCTGGTCTGTGCGAAGATCTTTCGGCAATTCAGATGGTCCGCTGCTCTTTTTCTTCTTCGGTGGGGGCTTGAGAGTCTTCAAGGGATTCGGAACCGCTTTTGGGTCATGGGATTCTTGACGTTCTTTGAAATGTCCATTCTCCTGAAGATTATCGAGCGAACTTATGTCAAAAATGAGAAAAAATCCGACAAAAGTTGGTCAAAATGATGTATAGAACAATCATGAAAGCCACTACCTCAAAATTTGAGGCTCAAATGCATGATGTTGCAAAACGCAAAAGGTTTGGCCAAACTACAGTTCAGATGAATTTCAAAATCGATTTATGCAGGGCTGTCTAAAGCGGTGGAAAAAAAATCGAGAAAAGTTTGGAATTAGCAATGAATTTAGGAACTGCTTCAGAAAAGTCGGGAATTAGCAGTATACTGAAAAGTCATACCAAAAAAAGTTTAACATTTGTTACCAACAACACAAGTTCAATATTGGAAGGACATGTAAAAGATTCAATAAGTTGGTATTTTGATATTGTTCGTCAACTTCTCTTTCAACATTTTGAACTTTCAAATGAACTGCGGAAGGAAGACTGCAGTTAATAACAAGACGTTTAAAGTAAGTAAATGTTATTATTCAGAGTAATTTTTAGGAGAGATTGCAGGTGGCAAGCATTTTCTGTATCTTTCAGATTTAGTGTGTATAAGTACTTTCGGCAATTAAATAGGTCGCGTTCTTTAGTAATTAACGGTGAATAATCTGTACACGATAAGGACTCTAGGTTTTTGGAAAAATCATCATTTCTTGCGTACTCGATGAACATAGAATCTTCCGAAATGTCATATTTAGAAAGCGAATAAAAAAATTCGACAAAATTGGTCAAAATGATGATTCAAGACATTTTACTTCCTCAAAATTGTCAAATGCATGATGTTGCGAAAAAACTAAGGTTTTTTTACATTTTCAGATGAACTCAAAATCGATTTATGCAGGGTGTCTAGCGGTCGGAAAAGTCGGAATTAGCAATGAATTTAAAAATTGTCTTGAAAAGTCGGAATTAGCAGAGAAAATCATATAAAAGTCTGACATTTGTTACCAAAACAATATACTTAGGTTAGAATTTACTAAGATTCAATAAGTGCCTTGCATTTTATTTCGTCAAGTTACATTTTATTTTATGAACTCTTTAACTTGCATAAAAGTAAGTAAATGTTGTTATTCAGATAATTAATTGTACATTTTCTGTACCTTTCACGAGTGTGTATAAGTACGAATTAAATAATTGTAATAAAATTAAATAATCTGAACACCAAAAAATTTTCTAAGTTTGTCTTGAAAAAGGAATCATTTTTGCG
This sequence comes from Creontiades dilutus, assembly GCA_031894815.1. Taxonomy (NCBI): domain Eukaryota; kingdom Metazoa; phylum Arthropoda; class Insecta; order Hemiptera; family Miridae; genus Creontiades; species Creontiades dilutus. The sequence continues at coordinate 23,222 of JAVIWC010001067.1, forward strand.
CGATAAGGCATAATCTTGAAACAGGATCAAATAAAGGAAACATAATTTGAAATAGGCCTATATTGATGGCCTTGAAGTGATTCAAGACATTTTCTTCCATAAACTGTAAATATAATTAAATGTGATTTTTTTAAGCGATTCAACACATTTTAATTCCATTGTAAGGTATGTCCACTTGGTATTGCTTCCGAGTCTACCGAGAAGCATTGTTTTCACTTTCGTAATTTGAAAATTTTTTTGTCTCCAAAATCAAAAATTTCACTCGCATTTTGCGTTTTAGAGTTTGAACAATTTTGGTTCCGGATCAATGTCGGCATGTGCAAACGTGAAATCCTTGTTACGGGCAAAACTCACGAGTTATTGACCGATTTTGATGAAATTTTCAGGGATTGTTCGGTTTGATGTGTAGATGGTCCCCTATGAGTTTCATGACCCCCGGATCAATAGTAGCCTCTGCGCATGCGCAAACGTGAAATCCTTGTTACGCGCATAACTCCGGGAGTTCTTGACCAATTTCGATGACATTTTCAGGGATTGTTCGGTTTGATGTGTAGATGGTCCCCTATGAGTTTCATGACCCCCGGATCAATAGTAGCCTCCACGCATGCGCAAACGTGAAATCCTTGCCACAAGTATAACTCTGGGAGTTCTTGACCAATTTCGATGAAATTTTTATTGATTGTTGAGACTTATCAGGTATATTTTATAGTTTGTTCAATAGTTGAACATGCCTACCTTTATTTTCTCAAGTTATGCTCTTGCATAACAATAAATTTACCCTAATTCAATATTTACTTCGCCTAATTGAACGAAGTAATAACAATTTTCAATTATCTATACAGTCATGTTATGGATACGAGGAAGCTACGTGCCACACCCACTTGGCAGAGGTTTTTTTTTAATTTGGTAAAGGCTTTTGGAAAAGGTTTTCCCGAGCAAAAACTCGGGTGGTAGCAAAGAACTCTGCTAATTTTAATTTAAACCCATAGTAGGGTCTTATACAATTAGGTTTAATTAATTAAATTGATAGGGCAAATTAAATGATTTTATGTAATGCAGATGTTTGTAGTTGCAGGCATCGACTGGGGAAAGAGTTGACCGGCCTAGAACCACGGACTCTTCGATGACACCTGTATTTCTGCGCTTGTCTCTACTCGATGGGTCATCTTTGATAATATTAAACTCAAATTTCGAGCAAAATCCTGCTAGGATGACAGTTATGGTGCTGTCCCCGCTACCTACCAATTATTACTCAACTAGCTGCTCCATGCTGGGGGTAGTGCACCTACTGAATGTGTTCACATTCTTCTTTCCTGTTATTTCTACAGATATTTTCAGCAATATCCTCGAACCGAGCTTGAAAAATACGTAAAGATCGTGGGGGGTTCATTATCAATAAACTGACATATAGATGGTACTTTATACTTTGGTACGAAATTCCATCTAGGGTCACAAACGATTTTTGCTACAAGATTAAAATGGGTCATCTTTGATAATATTAAACTCAAATTTCGAACAAAATCCTGCTAGGATGACAGTTATGGTGCTGTCCCCGCTACCTACCAATTATTACACAACTAGCCGCTCCATGCTGGGGGTAGTGAACCTACTGAATGTGTTCACATTTCTTCTTTCCTGTTATTTCTACAGATATTTTCAACAATATTCTCGAACCGAGCTTGAAAAATACGTAAAGGGCGTAGGGGGTTCATTATCAATAAACTGACATATAGATGGTACTTTATAAATTTGATGATAACTTTGACGAAATTCCATCTAGGGTCACAAACGATTTTCGCTACAAGATTAAAATGGGTCATCTTTGATAATATTAAACTCAAATTTCGAGCAAAATCCTGCTAGCATGACAGTTATGGTGCTGTCCCCGCTACCTACCAATTATTACACAACTAGCTGCTCCATGCTGTGGATTGTAAACCTTCTGAATGTGTTCACATTACTTCTACGTGTGGCGTGTATACCTACTTGGAGTATTCCTTCTTGCAATGCTGACCTACCAATTACTACGATTTCGGTTCGCGTTCAACGTCTCTCCGTCAAGTAATATTGAAATTTATGTTAAATTTCGTTGAATTTCGATTAGTTTCGGGTTCATATTCGATGTAGAGGTAGAAGTTCGTGTAATAAGGCGGATTTGCGTTGTTTATAAACATTTCCTCGTCGTTTCTATCTGCCTATCGATTCGTTCAATTCAACTTCTGCTTCCGATCTTCCTATTGTTCCATCGTATTTGACGATTCCCCTCTCTACAACTGCGTTAATTTCATTCAAATTCGTCACCTTTTACAAGAATTTGTCTTCTCTTAACTCGTTCGGACACCGTACCGCCTCCATTAGGCCGCCTCCGGGCAGTGTTGGGCATTAGCTAACTAATTTATTAGCTAGCTAATTTTTCAACTAATAGATAAATTAGCTATTAGCTTTTTTTATAGCTAAACGAATAATTTAGCTATTAGCTATTGAGGAACAGCTAAATTTTACGACTAAATTAGCTATTAGTCGAAACGTAATAGCTAACAGCTAATTATCTGCGGTATTTAGCTGTCAGGAGCAGCTAAAGCGGTTAGCGTTAGCTGTGGCTGACAACTAATAGCTAATTTTGACGAAAAATTGTATTTCTCCACAAAAACAGCTAGAAGTTGAGCTAACCAGTCAAGTTTTAGCTGGCAACAGCATTTTAGCTTTGGAATATTTTCTTGAATGAATTGTACTGTTATGCCACAAAACCAATTGACATTCCCTTTTCTCTGGCCACAAAATCGAATCTTGCCAGCAATTTCGGGTAAATTTTAATTGAAACACTAGCTTAATGGCCTTGCTACGCTGGTTAAAAAGAAATAGGTGAATAACACAATGAGGGAAACAATATGCAAAGTCAAAAAATCGTATATCCCAAATCCCCGAGGAGAGGACCACGTCGCTTTGGGAGACGCTTCACAGATGCCCTCCTTCCTTCACTGGCGGGATTTCATATCGGGGAAAAGGTCCTCATTGCCCTGGGAGAGGCGAGAATTCCACCGCCCAGCGTTACCACCCCCTGAAACGTCGATATACTCTGATAAGCTCGTCTTTATATAGTGTGATGATGAAAGCTCGAGTGTGATAGGCTCGACGTCTTGCTTTGTTAGATAGGTATTAGTAATAGGGTATTACTTTGAAAAGTAATTAAAGCATTGTGGTTCTGCAAACCTAAACTTTGATCCGTTTCCAATAACCACCAGTAATCTAACTTGCTGCTGTAACTTTGTCACAGATGAAATAGCCGAGCATAAATTGCGATTTCATATCGCTAAAAATCCTCATTGTAACCTGCTCTCAAGTTTCACAGACCCATTTAAAAAACGCTGCCAATTCTTTCACAAGGGTTTATAAATCGTGGAAAGTTATTTTAAGGCGTGGGACACAAAACATTCATAATAAATCAATTATCATCTATCCAAAACCAGCTGATGTGAAAAATTCGGCCGAGCCACCAAAATTGGAGAAAAAACACGAAAATAGGCATTTGTTTACCAGTGTGCCCGAGAATCTGGCCTGAGAACCGTCTCAATCAATTTAGCGTCCAAAATTACTAGAAAAACAGTAGTACACAAGCCTACAACGCCGAAAAGGTGATCAAACTTGAATTTATCGCTTAAGTGCCCTCTTACAGGCTGTTTGTGTGGAGAAGTACAATTTTTCGTCAGAAGTTAGCTATTAGTTGTCAGCTAACCGCTTTAGCTGCTCCTGACAGCTAAATACCGCAGATAATTAGCTGTTAGCTATTACGTTTCGAGTAATAGCTAATTTAGTTGTAAAATTTAGCTGCTCCTCAATAGCTAATAGCTAAATATTTAGTTGTTATCTTCAGCTAACATTAGCTAATTTAGCTGTAGCTTTTAGCTTTTAGCTATAGCTAACTTTTGCCCAACTCTGCCTCCGGGTCTTTTTCGTTGCAAATTTCCACATCAAGGGATCTTCGCCGCTTTCCAAACAAGTACCAACTCGGAACTATCGGTAAGTGACAACTTTTAATACTACCATTATACAGGGTGTCTCCCCCCCCCCCCCCCTAAAATCGTCCAAACGGGAGTAAACAAAAAAATTTTTTTTTGAATCTTCATAAGTTTTTCCAAGGATCTCAAATATCATATTTGCGCACCCCGCGCACCTGCGCAATCTTGCGCAACGGACACTAACTTTCTTATTTTAAATGGGAACCCCAATTTTTTATTGCAGATTCGGATTCTACTCGAAATTTCATGAAAATTTGACCCCTCAATCAATTTTTTTGATTGCGCGCAACCGGTTCAGCGAGCACGCAAAGTTGCGCAACCCCAAAATTGTCAAATAGTGGATGATGGTGAACTCTAAAGTGTGGCACATGAATTTTCATTGTTTTTTAACGCTGATTCACGTGGTGCTATCCGTTTCTTGATTCGGCTCAATTTTTGCGGAATAATGACCTAAATTTGGTTATTTCTCGTGAAAAAAATCATCTTGTTTGGACGCGTAGCAGCCCTTTTTTCCATTGAATAACGCGTGGTAGGAGCACGAGGCATGATGACAATGATGTCGCAGACAGAACTAAGGAAAGTGAGCTGTGTCCAGTGGATGAGTGGACAAGGTGGAGTTTTATCGCTTTCATGGTTTGGCTGGAAACATCAACTCTTATCAGATGATCTTTGGTTGTGTGTACATCAGGCACACTTAGCTACCTCGAAAGGTTGTAAACAGAAGAAACAAAATACTTATCTGATTATTCAAAGGTTTCAATCTCCTATTTTTACATTTTTCAACCGGACCTCGAGGAGGCACACAAATATGATCAACTGATCAATCCAAATAGGTATTTTGGTCGAGAACAGATTCACGTGCTCCATGTATATCTCCTGAAATTCAATAATCGCCCTATCCTGTGACACGCACACTCCGAAGCTTAGTAAGATTCAAATCATGAACGCAAGCCAATTGAATAATGAACCCCAGTAATAATATTGAATAATATTTACCTATATACGAGTATTATCAGCGTTTCATGCATATCAGAATGCTTCAACCCGTGTATCGGCTACTAACTACACTACAAGTATTCACATCGGCTATCACTCCAGTATCCACATTCACTACAACTCGACGCTATCGGCCGGACATCACTAGGTTACAAACAAACAATAATAAACGAAAAACCCCAAATGTTGGCACCATAAATCGGGCCATACATCGGGAATGGTTTGACCTACGGACGTGGGGAAGGGCTCATTCGATTCCTAATGGTATGTTCTTCAAATAGGAAAATATTTAGGCCGATTCGACTAGTTTTGAGGTTTTTAGGAATTTTTTTTTACAAAACTTTTACAGCCCTTAAAGGGCACTTTAAATTAAGTGGGAGTGTTGGCTAAACAATCGGGGCGTTGTCGTACCAATATTTATTTTTCCTGAAAATTTCAGATTTTTTGCTCCAGCCATTCCGGAGATATCGTGCATACGGCGGACGGACGGAAAAATGTTTATTGCAGATTTGGATTCTACACCCTTTGAAACGTAAACCGTGAAATTTTCAGGGGGGTTAGAATTTTTTTCAAGAGCGATTACAATGGTTTGTTATTGAATAATAAACCAAAATTTTCCGTCCGTCCGCCGTACGCCGTACACACGATATCTCCGAAACGGCTGGAGCAAAAAATCTGAAATTTTCAGGAAAAATCCATCGTTGACAGGGATGTCAAGAAAATATCGGTATATCGTAATATCTATGTTCTTCCGTCGATTTGTCGATATTTTCTATTTCGATATATCGGCATTAAATGTACACTAACGCATTCAAGATTGTTCAGCCGTAAATCGTCATATTAACCATATCCTACATCTTATTGCTCAAAACTAATTTTATAATTTCCATAGAAGAATAGGGGAATTATATCAAATGAGGTAGGCAAATCGTAGTTAAAAATAGGTAGGGACATCTTGGAGACTTGGGTTGTAGCCAGTTCGAGGGTTACCGGAGAGCACTCGATCAAAAGGTTTTCCTCACCTCTATCCCCAACCAATATTGGTTTAATTGAAATTTTTTTTTCCCTTAATACTTCACTTAGGTACATTGATTTTACAATCCTGCATATCGTGGGGTTCCGAGTAAAAGTGACCAAGTAACATTTGCAAAATTTTACAGGGGAGCGATCTGAAGTTTCACCTATTTTCTTCTTACGAACTCTGGTTGTGTGATGTCTCATCCGAATATGTTTCGATTTTTCTTTATCCTGTAGGTAGTTAGCTAGTGCCCGCCTATGATATCGTGCTTCAAAATTCACTTCAGATTAAATAAGAGCTGTTTTCCGGAAAACTCTATTTGATCATTTTTACCTGCCTGGAGTTTCAAGCTTTACTCATTTGGTCAATTCAATTCTTCGAAAATCAGTCGCATAGTTACATGAAATTGAGGGATTGAATAGTTTTTTCGTTAATTTATCGTGTTGCCAAGCATCTAATAACAATGATATACCTATTTCTGTTAGAAAAGGTTATCCATTACCTATCACTGTAATTGGTCATTTTCACCTGCCCACTATGCAATCTTACAAATCTTACACAGTAAAAGTGATCAAATGGCAATTGATAACATTAACATGCACCAGCGAGAGTACATTTATAATCCATCTCGTGCTTTGTGGTTGAGTTCAAATGCCATTTGGTCACATAAAACTCTTCGGGTCAGACAGGTAAAATTTATTTTCAAGTATTTCTTGCACATCAGTTTGAAGATAACGTTCTTAGCAACACAGTAGACAACGTTCCTTAGTACCGGAATGACAAAAAAAGCTCATTTTGAAAAAATGTTACTTGGTCACTTTTACCCGGAACCCCACGATATGATAATTTACTTCCCTGGATCCTGTACATAATTATTATCATGAATTAAGTTTCATCGAATCGTTGAGTGGTTGAATTCTTCGCGTGTAGTAGAATGGACTTGTGGGTGATTCGAACTAAATCACTCGCGATGAAATTGTGGAAACCCATTTCAAAAAATTAAAACAGAATTTAAAGAAAAAATTGTCCATTTCCACCAAATACTGAGTTACAAAGTTAAATCGATTTCGACTGTTAGGTCATCATCAGTAACAAAATATAACTAAATGTGCAGTTGAGAGAGCTCATCTTATATAGTCTCAGAAGTGAAGGGAGCTTGAATCCTATTGGACAAGAAAAGTGAAAGGGGGCGGGAGATACAACCAATGAACAAAGTGAAAGGGACTCAAACAGATGTAAGGGTAACATTTTGAAGTGGGGGACCAAGTTATTGGAGAAATGAACCCACCAATGGTGAAACGCTCTGAGGGATGACGTCATTTAAACATTTACCTGCTTTATCGCTTCTAAGTATCTCAAATTTTTCAAGAACATCCAACATGCTTCCTTTAGGACAAAAATGAAGAAATTCTACAAACTGTCTATCTGCCAAGTCAAAATTGAAACCCCTTTGTTACCCTTACATCTGTTTGAGTCCCTTTCACTTTGTTCATTGGTTGTATCTCCCGCCCCCTTTCATTTTTCTTGTCCAATAGGATTCAAGCTCCCTTCACTTCTGAGACTATATAAGATGAGCTCTCTCAACTGCACATTTAGTTATATTTTGTTTGTTTGACCAACTGTTTCAAATATCATTCGAAGTGAAATCGATTTAAATTTGTAACTCAGTATTTGGAAGAAAGGTGCTCAATCTTATATAGTCTCAGAAGTGGGGAGCTTGAAGCCTATTGGACAAGAAAAGTGAAAGGCTTTCATGATTCCATGTTGTTTTCCTAGTACAACCAATGAACAAAGTGAAAGTGACTCAAACAGATGTAGGGGAACAAAGTGGGTTTCAACGTTGCTTGACTTGGCATATAACAGTTTGTAGAAACTTCATTTTTGCCCCAAGGGATGTGAGTCATGTTAAACATGTTACTTGAAAACTTTGAGATACTTTTAAGTATCAGGTAAATGTTTAAAGACGTCATCCCTTTATGCTTCCTTTAGGACAAAATTGGTGGGAAATTTCTCCAAACTGGTCTATCCCCAAGTCAAAATGTTACCCTTACATCTGTTTGAGTCCCTTTCACTTTGTTCATTGGTTGTATCTCCAGCCCCTTTCACTTTTCTTGTCCAATAGGATTCAAGCTCCCTTCACTTCTGAGACTATATAAGATGAGCTCTCTCAACTGCACATTTAGTTATATTTTGTTAATGATGATGACCTAACAGTCGAAATCGATTTAACTTTGTAACTCAGTATTTGGTGGAAATAGACAATTTTTTCTTTAAATTCTGTTTTAATTTTTTTTATTCCTAAATGTCCTGAGTGCAGTTCTTCTAATACCTCTTTTTGTAGATTCTTCGGTACAACCTGACACTCCTTCAAACTGACACTAAGGTAACGGCACCGGTAGTGGCCACTGCTCCAGTAGTGGCCATTTTAAAGTTTATATTTGAGAAATAAGGATTCCCGGTCTCCTAGTGGCTTCAAACTTGCAGGAGGTACAGCTCATGTCATCTTGTAGTCAGAGGTTGAACTAGGAGTGCGCAGAGCATCATTGGAAATTGTGGTAAACTTCTCAATATGACCGTCCCTAGTTTCCTCATTTGTTGGGCTGTATCCTAGAGCTTCTACTGGATAGAATCAATTTTGTTCATCTGGTATTGAATTTAATGATATTAAACACGTAAGGAGGGCAAAATGTCAAGTGGCCACTACTGAGATGCACGTGGCCACTACTGGAAATTTCGTAATTTGATGTGGCCACTACTAGATCAAAATAAAGGTGTGAGAAAAAATTAATAAAAAATAGAAAAAAATGTTCTTTTGATAGTTTTAGGCAATGGATATGTTAGGGAAGAGTCGGGCTATATTCTAAATGAGTCCTGAAGAAAGTCAGTACTACTGTTGGCCCACAATTGTCAAAACTAAAGAAAACAATTCTTAACTGTGGCCACTACCGGTACCGTTACCTTACGAATTATTTTTTACGTTTTATAGGGCGATCAACATTGATTTTTTTTTCTTCAGAATTGTCGCATGTACGCGATTATGTTATTACATAAATATACTCGTTCTCATTAATGCCCCCATTATCTTACTACTTAACACTGACAACAAAAAAATCATTTTTTTTTTCGCGATCATAACTTAACTTGGATTTTTCCGCTTTTATTGGAAATTCCAAACAAAATTATAGCTTGTATTAACGTTTGTATTTGATTTCTTGATTTTTGTCATTATTTTAATTATAATAATCGTGTTCTTCAAATAAACTGCATACTTAATCATTATTCTTCGTGATTATTTACTTTAACACCCCTGCATCGCATGTGATTGTGAATTATGTGGTAGAGGTTCAATTTCTTCACGATTCTTGCATGAATTAATAAATTATTTAAAATGGTTCCCCTTCTTTTTAAACAGCCTTTACTTGTTTAGCTTACCCAACTTGGTCACAACTGGAAACTTATGATTCGGCTTTTTTTGCTTCCAAGTCTACCAAGGTAGCGGAAGCATTGTTTTCACTTTCGGAATGTGAAAATTTTTTGTCTCCAAAATCAAAAATTCTACTCGCATTTTGCGTTTCAGACCTTTCTGAACAATTTTGGTTCCGTGTCTGTCTGTCAGCAAATCCTTGTTATGGGCAAAACTACACGAAGTTATAGTCCGATTTTGATGAAATTTTCAGGGATTGTGCGGGTTGGGATGTAGATGGTCCCCTACGAGATTCATGACCCCCGGATCAATAGTAGCCTCTGCGTATTTGCAAACGTGAAATCCTTGTTACTCGCATAACTCTGGGAGTTCTTGACCAATTTCGATGAAATTTTCAGGGATTGTTCGGTTTGATGTGTAGATGGTCCCCTATGAGTTTCATGACCCCCGGATCAATAGTAGCCTCTGCGCATGCGCAAACGTGAAATCCTTGTTACGCGCATAACTCCGGGAGTTCTTGACCAATTTCGATGAAATTTTCAGGGATTGTTCGGTTTGATGTGTAGATGGTCCCTATAAGTGACCCCCGGATCAATAGAGCCTCTGCGCATGCGCCGTGATCAATAGTTAGACCAATTTCGATGAAATTTTCTGTTCGGTTTGATGTGTAGATGGCCCCCTATAAGTTTCATGATCCCCAGATCAAACGTGAAATCCTTGTTACGCGCATAACTCTGGGAGATCTTGACCGATTTCGATGAAATTTTCAGGGATTGTTCGAACTTATTAGGTATATTTTATAGTTTGTTCAATAGTTGAACATGCCTACCTTTATTTTCTCAAGATATGATCCTGCATAACAATAAATTTACCCTAATTCAGTATTTACTTCGCCTAATTGAACGAAGTTCTTTAGTCAATAATAATTTTCAATGATCTATACAGTCATGTTTTGGATACGAGGAAGCTATGTGCCACACCCACTTGGCAGACGTTTTTGCTATTCTCATATAATTTTTCATCGTAGTTTAAACAGATATTGCGGTTTACTGGCTTATCAGCCGCCTCTGATAGCGAATTCAACACGATATACATCATCAAGGACATTGAAAATATAAAAAATCAATAAGATGATAAATTTTTTTTTTTATTTACTCATAAATTTGTACACGTAATGAAAGTTTCAATTTTTGTTTAATTGTTAACATTTTAAAACTAATAAAACATTTTAAATTATGACTACCGTTACAAAGTGTGGTCTAAACTAGATATTGAAGAAGTTGACGCAGTGATTTTTGTTGTTTTTCATCGGGCGGCAAAAAAAATATTCGAAAAATCAAAATAAAGAAAATGATTCCCATAAGGGTGCGCTCAAATTACTGGGGTCCATGATGCAAGTTTTTTATGTACAAAACGCACCGATTTGGGGTAGTAACGAAAGAAATTCAGAAGCGGAGGTGAGATTTCTGCGGAAGTTTAGTCCGATTCGGCGGGTATTGTGTCTGCAAAAAGAAGCAAAAAAGATACGTGTAACTAAATAGTACAGAACGTGTAACAATTAGGTGTAACAGTTAAACTACGGGCAAATTTGCGTAAATGGCATTGAAGATCGATAACAATGGAAAAATATTCTCTATGCATGCATCAAGGTTACTGATATCAACATTTCAGGAGGCACACAATATGATCAACTGATCAATCCAAATAGGTATTTTGGTTGAGAACAGATTTAAAACTGAAATTCAATAATCGCTCTAACCTGTGAAATAACGCAAATGTTGGCAGCGAAATTAAATCGGGCCATACATCAGTGAAAGAATGCAGGTTTTTTGTTATCAGAGCTACCCGTGTATCGGCTACAAAGCCTCCTAGGAGTTCACTCCAGTATCCACGTGGGCATCACTAGGTTACGATTCCACAAAACAATAATAAACCAAAATAACGCAAATGTTGGCAAAAATGGCCTTAATTAGTATGTAGCCATCTGGGGGGGGGGGCCATTGACTTTTTTTGAGGTTTTAGGCCTTGGTTTTGAGGTTTTTCACAAAACTTTGACAACCCTTAAAGGGCGCTTTAAATTAAGTGAGAGAACTTGCGTCGTCGGACCATGATTTTTCCTGAAAATTTCAGATTTTTTGCTCCAGCCGTTTGGGAGAAATCGTGCGTGGCGGACGGACGGAAAAATGTCATTGAGATTTGGTTTTTGAAACGTAAACCATGAAATTTTCAGGGGGAAAAGAATAATAAACCAAAACGAAAAGTATTTTTCGAATACACATAGTACACCCTGAGTTCAAGAAGGATGTCATTGAGTTTTTGGGCTCGAATGGTTTGGAACTGAATTGATTCGTTGGTACTTGCTATTTTAGTTTGTACTAACCACATGTGCTGTCAAAACTCTATCCTCCCAAAATTTCCCAGAGTTTTCGACTCAAAACGTATTTCCACGACGTACTTTTACCCAGAGTTGAGATGTAAACATTACTTTGAGTAATGAATAATTTTCCGATTACTTTCATTGTAATCACGTATATTTGGCTAGTAACAATTTCAGTAAAAAGGAGATTGAAAATCCGAAGTTTTGGGGTTGAAATTACTCCAGAAGTAATAGCGATTATCATTCCAATTACTGTAATGGTAATCGTTAAAACTATTATTTTTAATTAATTCCGAGTTTGATTAATTCCTTACAAAAAAACAAGTCGATTTAGAAGGGAAAACACTTTTTACAGAAAATAACGAAAAATAAAAATGTTGCAAGAGAATTTACCAGGACATGTCATAAACCTATCTTCGAAAAATTTCAACTTACGGACTTTTACACTTTTACAATCGATGTATAATGCATAGCAACTATAGCGAATAGCAAGTGTTAAATAGATGACATCTGTATTATACGATATTAAATAGATAACATTGTTTCATCTATCATTGTGGCATCAAATTTGCATTCTACCAATGGTGTAATCGAATTACCAGTACTCCATTCCGATTACAAGTAATCGTAATCGGTTCCATTTCGATTACCATTACTGGTAATCGGAAAAGGAATCGTTTTTTCGATTACCATTACAGTAATTGGAATGGTAATCGCGATTACCTGTCTTCAAAAGTAATTGGAATTTGTAATGGGTAATCGAATTACTTTCCTAACAACTCTGCTTTTGCCCGAAAACTACAACAATTTTGTACGAAAATAGGAAAATCCCCTAAAACTTACCTGGATGGTGTTTCTTAATATGTTTGACCATATTCTCTTTCCTAGTCGTCCTCAAATCGCAGAAACCGCAAGCGAAAGGCTTGTCTCCTGAAAATAGAAACAAAAACGTCAATATAGAAATCGAATCATTTGGAATCGGTATTCACTTAAAGGCGTTGATAGCTCCGGGTACCTAAACGTACTGGCGCAATATATTTTGAGTTGATTATTTTTTCAAGAATTTTTTTTTTTTCCATAATTTTTTATTGCACCAAGTAATAACTTATTAACAATATTATTCTGACTTAAATTCTCTACATAATTATTGGGACTCAAGATCCATTTCTCCAGTCCATGTCCTTCTGAGGTTCAGCACATTCACTTCCTACACAAGTTCATGTGGTTTTGTGCGCTTAAGGCGCCTAGTTAGGTCTTGCACATCAAGTAGCTTCACAGCTTCTTCGTTGACATGACCTCGTAGTCTGGCTAGATGAGCGGTAGCCCTCTGTTTGATTATTTCGTCTATGCTGTCCACTTTCAGTTCGCGGTGAAGAGCATCATTTCTAAAGTACCAAGGTGCATCAGTGATGCATCGTAGTACGGTATTCTGAAAACGCTGGATAATCAGTCTATTGGTTGGAGCTGTACAGCCCCACAACTGTGCTCCATACGTTCAAACTGGCTTAAGCACTTGATTGTACAGAAGCAGCTTGTTACCAATGGTCATTGAGGATTGCCTGCCAATAAGCCAGTACATTTTTCTAAGTTTTATCACCAGTTCGGCCTTCTTCTTTTTCACATGTTCTTTCCACCTGAGCTTGGCGTCAAGCGTCATGCCCAGGTATTTGGCTTTATTCGCGTAGGGAATTGCCACGTTGTTGAGGTAAAGTGGGATGTAGTTGATTTTCTGGTTGGTGAAATCAACATGCACCGACTTTGCCTCATTTAACCTTATCCTCCATTCAAGAATAATAATGTTTGAAAATTAGATATTTAAAACATATCAACGATATATAGGGTGTAACGCGAGTTGTGTCCGACTGATTTGATGGTCATTCCATTCCCAGACAGGCTCGAAATGTACAATAATAAACCATTGACATCCAAAAAAGAACGGCAATTTGATATTGTATGATGTGTTCTTGGTTTTTTATTCAATAATAAACCATTGACAAAAAGAAAAAAAAATTTCCCCCCCCCCCCCCTGAAAATTTCATGGTTTACGTTTCAAAGGGTGTAGAATCCAAATCTGCAATAACGATTTCTCCCAAACGGCTGGAGCGAAAAATCTGAAATTTTCAGGAAAAATCCATCTTGGTCCGACAACGCCCCAATTCTTGAGCCAGCTCTCTCACTTAATTTAAAGTGCCCTTTAAGGGTTGTCAAAGTTTTGTAAAATCCCTAAAAACCTCAAAAAAAACCAATGTCGCCTAAATATGGACTTTTTTTTAAAAACTTCCCATGAGGAATCGAATAAGCCCCTCCCCAGGTCTGTAGCTCAAACTATTCCCGATGTATGGCATGATTTTATGCTGCAAATTCTTTCACTGGGGTTTATTATTCAATTTTATAAATTAACTAGGTAAAACAAACCCGTAGCACGAGGGTTTTGTGCGGGGCTTTTTTTTCTCCAAAATCAAAAATTCCACTCGCATTTTGCGTTTTAGATCTTTCTGAACAATTTTGGTTCCATGTCTGTCTGTCTGTCAAGAACGGGCAAAACTACATGATATTATAGTCCGATTTTGATGAAATTTTCAGGGATTGTGCGGGTTGGGGTGTAGATGGTCCTCTATAAGTTTCATGACCCCCGGATCAATAGTAGCCTCTGCGCATGCACAAACGTGAAATCCTTGTTACGCGCATAACTCCGGGAGTTCTTGATCAATTTTGATGAAATTTTCAGGGATTGTTCATAAGTTTTGATGTGTAGATGGTCCCCTATAAAATTTTTCATGATTTTCGGATCAATAGTAGCCTCTGCGCATGCGCAAACGTGAAATCCTTTTATGCTGCAAGCATAACTCCGGGAGTTCTTGATCAATTTTGATGAAATTTTCAGGGATTGTTCGGTTTGATGTGTAGATGGTCCCCTATAAGTTTTGATCCCCGGATCAACGCAAATCCTTGTTACGCGCATAACTCACGGAGTTTTATTGTGTAGATGGTCCTCTATAAGTTTCATGACCCCCGGATGCGCAAACGTGATTGGGTATCTGCAGTCAACCCAACATTATTTGATCCGTCATTGAACGATGCTTATATTTTATGTTTAGAAATGTCATAATAATTATTTATCACTTCAGTCATCTATCCATTCAGCGTCAATGTCAATTTTTATTATTAGTTAAATTTTATAGTTTGTTCAATAGTTGAACATGCCTACCTTTATTTTCTCAAGTTATGCTCCTGCATAACAATAAATTTACCCTAATTCAATATTTACTTCGCCTAATTGAACGAAGTTCTTTAGTCAATAATAATTTTCAATGATCTATACAGTCATGTTATGGATACGAGGAAGCTATGTGCCACACCCACTTGGCAGACGTTTTTTATTCGTTATAGGAAGCAACGACAACAAGTATGAACGAAATCGGGGGGGGGGGGGGGGGGATCGGTACATTTTGACCCAGCTATGAACCTAAAAAAACCTCAAAAAAAAGTTGTTGGCAGCATTTTCCTCTATATTTGATTCTAAAATACTAAACCTAAAAGTTTGACCTCCAGATCTTTTTCGATACAACGAGCCATTTCGTAGTATAACTCTTTTTTCTCTGTTTTGTAATATTTTTTGCGATTAACTTGTGTTTAAAGGAACTTTATTATTCAGCGTTAAACATCCCTACAGAATCCCCAAAAATCGTTCTTTCCTCTTTTTCAAGGAGACCCTGCGTATTCGCAATGAAGTTGAGACAGGTCAGTGGTTTTTGTTTATTTTTTTTCTTTTAATTCAATCGTTTTACCTGTGTGAGATTTTTTATGCCGAACCAAATTCATTCTGATGGACGTTTTATATCCGCACTCGTCGCAGCAGTGGGGTTTCTCGCCTGAAAAACACGAAACGGAAAATTGTTGAAAAATAATAAACCAATTCGGAAAAACAGTGGAAATTTTCAATGGCAGGTGAAATATCACAGTATCAAAATAGGTATCTTTGAAAATAATTGCTTTGATTAACTTATCAGAATCGATCAATACAATTTATTAGAAATTCAAATACCTACAGAAATTTACAAAGTAAAAATCAATCAATATTATTAAAATCCAACGCAAAGTTTTAAATTTCCGAAAATTTACCGGATTGAGACAAAATTCCGATTTTATCGATGCATTAGGCACAAAAACTGTATTGATTTCGAGAGATAGTTAGAGGGGGGATGAAATATTGAAAAATATAGTCCGTTCTTAGTGAGATAACGCTGCAAATAATTACACAATGGTTTATCATTCGAGTAACATGGTAGCCCACCTACGTGAATCAAAACAAAAAACGCTGCAAATTCTTTCACTGGGGTTTATTATTCGATTGGCTGCGTTCATGATTTGAATTTCTACTAAGCTTTGGAGTGTGCGTGTTTCACAGGGATAGAGCGATTATTGAATTTCAGGAGATATGCATAGAGCACGTAAATCTGTTCTCAACCAAAATACCTATTTGGATTGATCAGTTGATCATATTTGTGTGCCTCCTGAAATTCAATAATCGCCCTATCCTGTGAAACACGCAGACTCCAAAGCTTAGTAGAAATTCAAATCATGAACGCAAGCCGATTGAATAATAAACCCCAGTGAAAGAATTTGCAGCGTTTTTTTATTGAACCTCAATACCCCCCCCCCCCCCCCCCACAATAAAAACATCTATAATTTATCAAGTCCTTTGGTACTCGTATTGCGTTAAAACTTCACCAAATCCAAATTAAACGATGTAGCCAAAGGTAGACAGATGTAGAGGGGGCACACAAATATCATCAACTGATCAATCCAAATAGGTGTTTTAGATGAGAACCGATTTACGTGGTCTAGCATATCTCCTGAAATTCAATAATCGCTCTAACTACTGTGAAACACGCACACTCCGAAGCTTAGTAAGATTCAAATCATGAACGCAAGCCAATTGAATAATAAACCCCAGTGAAAGAATACTTATTTACCCCAGTAATAATATTGAATAATAAACCCCAGTAATAATATTGAATAATATTTACCTATATATTATCAGAATGCTTCAACCCGTGTATCGGCTTCTAACTACACTACAAGTATTCACATCGGCTATCACTCCAGTATCCACATTCACTACAACAACTCGACGCTATCGGCCGGACATCACTAGGTTACAAACAAACAATAATAAACGAAAAAACGCAAATGTTGGCACCATAAGTCGGGCCATACATCGGGAATGGTTTGACCTACGGACGTGGGGAAGGGCTCATTCGATTCCTAATGGTATGTTCTTCAAATAGGAAAATATTTAGGCCGATTCGACTAGTTTTGAGGTTTTCAGGGATTTTACAAAACTTTTACAGCCCTTAAAGGGCACTTTAAATTGAGTGAGGGAGCTGGCTCAAGAATTTTTATTGTGGGGGGGGGGGGGGGGTATTGAGGTTCAATAAAAAAACGCTGCAAATTCTTTCACTGGGGTTTATTATTCAATCGGCTTGCGTTCATGATTTGAATTTCTACTAAGCTTTGGAGTGTGCGTGTTTCACAGGATACAGCGATTATTGAATTTCAGGAGGCACACAAATATGATCAACTGATCAATCCAAATAGGTATTTTGGTCGAGAACAGATTCACGTGCTCCATGTATATCTCCTGAAATTCAATAATCGCCCTATCCTGTGAAACACGCACACTCCAAAGCTTAGTAGACATTCAAATCATGAACGCAAGCCGATTGAATAATAAACCCCAGTGAAAGAATTTGCAGCGTTTTTCAGTATAATTTACCACTTTAAAAGTGATCCTTGCATTTAAACTATTTCTGAGTTGTAGCCTGTTT
The DNA here is from genome assembly GCA_031894815.1 of Creontiades dilutus. NCBI lineage: Eukaryota > Metazoa > Arthropoda > Insecta > Hemiptera > Miridae > Creontiades > Creontiades dilutus. The sequence goes on from JAVIWC010001067.1 coordinate 40,884, forward strand.
AGAATTCAAAAATATAATCGTGTACGTACCTAATTTATGTGATCGTCACAGCTCATTAAATAATCGCACATGGATTTTTCTTAAATTTCGATCAGAATTTCAATTTAAAATTGGGAAGAAATAATGATTAAGAATTGACTTTCGCACCGTCATTTTTCGAGTTCCTTCGCGGAGTCCCCAGCGAAAAAGATGCGGTGGTTTTCTCTCTCTTTTTTGACGTGAACAGCCAGTTTTGAGTCCTCCCTCGTCTGGAACCTACAACCGAATTTTTTTGACTTGGAATCGTTTGAAGGTAATAAAAAATCAGCAAAGAGTAAAAAAAAAAGAAGAAATTATATAGCTTTTCCAAGGCAGATTCAGAAATTTCCAAACAAATTTCAGACTTTTCCATTTCAATTTCAGAATTTTCCAATTCCATTTCAGAATTTTCCATTTAAATTTCAGAATGTGATTAATATCCGGGTGGGAGCGGTTTCCGAAATTGAAATGGAAAATTCTGAAATTGAGATGGAAAAGTCTGAAATTGAAATGTAAATTTCTGAAATTCGAATCTCTTAATTTGGAGCGTTACATCTGTTTATTCATGTCAGAGACGTTTCGTCCCGCAGCGGGGACTTCCTCAGTCCTATATCTCTAATTTGGATATCAAATTAGACACTCATTCAGTAAATTTAATTTATGCTGCAGTTCCTCTCCCCTTTTTGATTTTAAAACAGAGCAAAGTTATTTAAGTAATTGACGCAGTTGAGATTAAACAACTGAGCAATAGAGAATATGACCAACTTGAGTACATGGACAGGCAGGAGTGGAAAGTTTAACGACAAATACAGAGCTAAAAGTAACCAACAACAAGATATGTGTGGTGCCACCAACATGTCAATGCCTCAAGTATGCTAGTTGTTACACATAGTTAGACTGAGGAAGTCCCCGCTGCGGGACGAAACGTCTCTGACATGAATAAACAGATGTAACGCTCCAAATTAAGAGATTCGGAATGAATGTGGTCACTCCACTACCCACACCCACTATTTCTGAAATTGGTTTGGAAATTTCTGAAACTGACTTGGAAAAGCTATAAATGAAAAAGAATTAAAAGAAAGGAAATTATAGTAAAGGCTTCGATACGGCTAGTTTTACAATGAGGTTAATTCGATAGGGGCTTATCTAGGAAAATATTGAAGAAGAATACTGGTGGTGTAGAATATTGATTGCGAGTTGAATCGCATTTCGTGATTCAATAATCAATAATTATTAATAATTGCTATGATAAGTAAATGATGACGTGATTTAATTATTGTGGTAATTGTACGTCGTGTGATTATGACTTGGATTGAATGGAACAAATTATCAACATTACATCGACATCCTTCTGTCCAAATATTATTGGTGGTAATTATCGTAGCTCTTTTGAAAGAACATGAATAGAGCTCTCCTCTCCGAACGTGAATAGAGCTCTTTTCAGAGTTATTCTTTTCAAACATAAAAAGAGCTTTTGGTCGGACATGATTAAAGCTGTTTTCTACAAACATGAATGGAGCTCTTGGTCGGAGCTCTCCTCTCAGGACTTGAGTAGAGCTCTTCTCTCTGAACATGAATAGAGCCACTTATTGGAGCTCCTCTCTGAATAGAGCAACTTATTGGAGCAATCCACTTCGAACATGAATAGAATTCTTCTCTCAAAACATGATTAGAGCTGTTTAACATGAATAGAACTCTTCTCTCTGAACATGAATATAGCTCTGTTGAACATAATAGAGCTCTTAGTCTAACCTCCTTCTCTGAACATGAATAGAACTCATTGCCGGAGCTTACCTCTCTGAACATGAATATAGCGCTTTGTAGTGTAGGAGCTCTCCTCTCTGGACCTAATTAGAGCTTTTCTTTCTAAACATGAATAGAGCTCTTCTCTGAACATGAAGAGAGCCACTTATTGGAGCTCCTCTCTCTGAATAGAGTAACTTATTGGAGGTCTTCACTTCAAACAGGAAAAGAACTCTTCTCTCAAAACATGATTAGAGCTGTTTAACAGAGCTCTCCTCTCTGAACATGAATAGAGCTCTTTTTCTAACCTCTCCTTCTCTCTAGAACATGAATAGAACTCATTGCCGGAGCTTACCTCTCTGAACATGAATATAGCGCTTTGTAGTGTAGGAGCTCTTCTCTGGAGATGGGTAGAGCTTTTCTCTCTAAACATGAATAGAGCTCTTCTCTGAACATGAATAGAGCCACTTATTGGAGCTCTACTCTCTGAATAGAGCAACTTATTGGAGCTCTTCACTTCGAACATGAATAGAACTCTTCTCTCAAAACATGATTAAAGCTGTTTGACAGAGCTCTCCTCTCTGGACATGGATAGTCCCCTATTTCTGAAAGCTCTCCTCTCTGAACATGAATAGAGCTCTTAGTCTAACCTCCTTCTCTAGAACATGAATAGAACTCATTGCCGGAGCTTACCTCTCTGAACATGAATATAGTGCTTTGTAGGAGCTCTCCTCTCTGGACCTGAGTAGAGCTCTTCTCTCTGAACATGAATAGAGCCACTTATTGGAGCTCTTCACTTCGAACATGAATAGAATTCTTCTCTCAAAACATGAATAGAGCTCTTCTCTCTGAACATGAGTAGAGCCACCCCTTTTTGGAGCTCCCCACTCTGAATAGAGCCACTTATTGGAGCTCTACCTTCTGAACATGAATAGTTCTCCTCTCTGAACATGAATAGAGCTTTTCTCTCTGAACATGAATAGAGCCACCCCAGATTGGAGCTCCCCTCTCTGAATAGAGCCACTTATTGGTAGCTCTTCACTTCGAACATGAATAGAATTCTTCTCTCAAAACATGAATAGAGCTTATCTCTCTGAACATGAATAGAGCCACCCCTGATTGGAGCTCCCTTCTCTGAATAGAGGTACTTATTTGGAGCACTTCACTTCAAACATGAATAGAATTCTTCTCTCAAAACATGATTAGAGCCGTTTGACAGCGCCAACATGAATAGAGCCTCCTCTATTTTTGAGAGCTCTCTTCTCCGAACATGAATAAAGCTCTTCTCTCCGAACATGAATAGAGCCAGTTTAAGGAGCTCTCCATTCCAACCATTAGTAGAACTCCTTGTTGACATATATAGGCAGCTACCCTTAATTTGTCTAGATCACTGGAACCTAATACAATCCTCAATCACCGCATAAATGACTGGAGGAGCTTGGTAAGACAACACACAAATGCTATACAGAATGCTATTCAGGAATCTACTCTAAGCTATTCAGCTATTCTCAGTGATTTAAGGTCAAACTACTGTTATACAAGGCTTAACTGCACGTAAAATACTAAATTCTCTTGTTTGATAGGAATCTTTGTCACTTCTCTCCTTCAAAGCACACCTTTAGAAGGTAAAAAATGTTAATTGTGGACAGTTCTATCAAAACCCTAAGCCATCACTGATATCAAACTATTAAGCCATCTGTTTTTACCAAATTCAGCTATCCTCAAGCTAAACCAGCAGTCCAGTGATCTGCACAGGAGGGCCTACCTAATACAGAAATAATAAACCATTGTGTACCAAATTGCAACTTTTTTCGATTCTTCCCCATCATAAAACGTAGCGTCGATTCTATTTAGCCTAAATCTGCTCTCAAATTGAGCTAAAACGTTATTGTTGAGCCTATAAAAATTTTGACGTTCATCAGGGTTTAAGTAAGAAAAGCTATTGAAAAATATCATTTCATTTGCTCTGTAACCATCACGATTCTCATTCACTAAAAAATTCGCTAAATATTTTTGAATATTCTACGAAAAAAAAACGCTGCAAATTCTTTCACTGGGGTTTATTATTCAATTGGCTTGCGTTCATGATTTGAATTTTCTACTAAGCTTTGGAGTGTGCGTGTTTCACAGGTGATAGAGCGATTATTGAATTTCAGGAGGCACACAAATATGATCAACTGATCAATCCAAATAGGTATTTTGGTTGAGAACAGATTTACGTGCTCTATGCATATCTCCTGAAATTCAATAATCGCTCTATCATGTGAAACGCGCACACTCAAAAGCTTAGTAGAAATTCAAATCATGAACGCAAACCAACTGGATAATAAACCCCAGTGAAAGAATTTGCAGCGTTTTTCATGGTTATCAGAATGCTTCAACCCGTGTATCGGCTACAAAACCTTTTAGAGTTCACTCCAGTATCCACATTACTACATCACTACGTCACTAGGTTATCAACACAAAAACAATAATAAACCAAAATAACGCAAATGTTGGTACCATAAATCGGGAATGGGGAGAGGCTCATTCGATTCCTCGTGGAAAGTTCTACAAAAGGAGTACAAATTTAGGCCGCCTTGACTTGTTTTGAGGTTTTTAGGATTTTACAAAACTTTGACAACCCTTAAAGGGCACTTTAAATTAAGTGAGAGAGCTGGCTCAAGAATTGGGGCGTCGTCGGACCAACATGGATTTTTCCTGAAAATTTCAGTTTTTTTATTTCAGCCGTTTGGGAGAAATCGTGCGTACGGCGGACGGACGGAAAAATTTTTATTGCAGATTCGGATTCTACACCCTTTGAAACGTAAACCATGAAATTTTCCCATTTTTTTTTTCAAGAGCGATTACAATGGTTTATTATTGAAAATAAACCAAAAGGACATAAATAGCTTTTTTCGACCTTAACTTCAAAAAAATATCACGTTTTTAACCCATTTAATGCCGAAGTTTGCTTTCAAATTCAACTAACACGTTACTGTTGAGCCTATAAAAATTTTGAAGTTCATCAAGGCCCGAGTATAAAACGTTCTTGAAAACTACCAATTCACTTGAGCTGTAGCCATCACAATTCTCATTCTCTATAAAAATTCGCTAACAATTTTGAATATTCTACGAAAAAAGGACATAAATAGCTATTTTCCTTGCCTATAAAAGAATAAAACACTTGAAAATTATCTATTTTTTTCGCGATAATCGCCATTTTCATTCTCTATAAAAATTCGCTAAAAATTTTGAATATTCTACGAAAAAAGGACAAAAATATCTTTTTTCGACTTAGATTTTCTATAAGAATCGCTGTTTTTGCCCATTTTACGGGCAAGCATGCTTCCAAATTCAGTTAAAAAGTTACCTCTAAGCCTATAAAAAGTTTCACGTATAAAACATTTTGAAAAAATATAAATTAATTCGTGCTATCGCCATCAAAATTCTCATTCTCTACGAAAATTCGCTAAAACGTTGAACATTCTTGGGAAAAATGAAACAAATAGATTATTTTGACAGTAATTTCTATAAAATCGCGTTTTTTATATTAATCTTTTTTAAAGTCGCGTTTTTTGTCGAATTTTTTATGTCTAAATCTGATTTTAAAATCAGCTAAAATTACTGTCGAGCCTATAAAATGTTTTGACGTTTATCGAGGTGTAAGTACAAAACGTTCTTGATAAATATTCATGGTTTAAAAAAGAGACTTATGTCTTTCTGCCGTGTCTAATTGAAAAAAAAAAAACATTGAAATTTAAATGCCCATCTTGCTCATCATTAACGGAACAAAATTGGATCCCTAACGATAAGGGATGTTCCGATATTATTTCGATACTGCATTTTTCTTTTTAGTTAGCTATTTTAATAAAAATTCGGGTTTTCAATCGCAAATGGCAATATTAGTTTGATCTAAATACATTTTTTTAAATAAAAAACTAAAATTTCATTCTGCCCATGTATGCATGTAAGTTTCGCTAAATATTATCTTTGGGTGAAAAGGTTTGTGTTTCAGATATGCCTATTCCAACAGCATATTTGCAATATAAAGTTTTAAAAAATGTACCAGAATCATATTGCTCAAATGATTATTTCTGTTTTCGTATTGGAAATTCACTGTGTGATTGTTTTGGGTAACTTATACAGGGTGTCCCGCACTTAGTGTAAAAAAAAAAAAAAAAATTGGGTGAAACTACATGGAAAATGGAGTAAATCGCCGCCAACCGCGATTTTTTTTCTCAACCCGTTGCTGAGATATGCTATTTTTAAGAGTTTTTTCAAAAAATCGCGTTTTTCGCCATTAAAACGCTTTTTTCTCGGCAATTTCCCAACATTTTTGCACATTTGACCACATTTTCGGAATCTGCGTTAAATTTCCTATAAGATGAAGTTACTTTGATTTCCAAAACGCATCTTCCAAACACCGAAATTTTCAATCAAAGATGAACATTTTTCGCAAAGTGAAATTTTTCAAAAACTTGGAACGCTTGGCGTGACCACAAAAATAATTTTTTTCGTTGTCAAATTTGATAAAAACTTCTTCCACTTCTAAGCTTTCCAACGGCGTCTCAACCATTTAATTCTGATTGGAATTGACGGAGAAATTAAATTTCGAACGTAAGTTGCCAGAAAACTGATTTGTAGTTCGATTTTAACGTTTGGCAGGTCAACCACAGGTTCGAATTGGGCGTTAAACTGTAAGAAGAACATTTTGATTTCTCCAATTTCAATTAATTTTTTTCCGGCATTGGAAACAACCACAGGTTCGAATTGGAATGCGTTAAATTTCATATCGTGTCACCTACCAACTTACGTTAAAACGAACTAACGTTTTCTGGCATTCATTTTCCGTTTCCAATCAGAATTTTTTTTGGAAAGCTTAGAAGTGGAAGAAGTTTTTATCAAATTTGACAACGAAAAAAATTATTTTTGTGGTCACGCCAAGCGTTCCAAGTTTTTGAAAAATTTCACTTTGCGAAAAATGTTCATCTTTGATTGAAAATTTCGGTGTTTGGAAGATGCGTTTTGGAAATCAAAGTAACTTCATCTTATAGGAAATTTAACGCAGATTCCGAAAATGTGGTCAAATGTGCAAAAATGTTGGGAAATTGCCGAGAAAAAAGCGTTTTAATGGCGAAAAACGCGATTTTTTGAAAAAACTCTTAAAAATAGCATATCTCAGCAACGGGTTGAGAAAAAAAATCGCGGTTGGCGGCGATTTACTCCATTTTCCATGCAGTTTCACCCAATTTTTTTTTTTTTTTTTACACTAAGTGCGGGACACCCTGTATTAGCTCAACTAAAAAAAAATTTTTCAACCAAATTTTACAGCAAGGAACGAAAATTACTTCCAATTTATATCAATTTACCCAATTTTCTACATTATAATTAATTATAAAATCAGTTTAAGATTGTAGTAATATAATCACGTGAATACAAAGAGTTTTGTCATAAAATTGTGAGCAATCATAAAAATTGCCTAATATCATTCGATATTGCTGATATCGAATATCGGAAGACCCTCGATATCGGAACAACCCTACTAACGATCATTTTAGAAGGGGCGATATGAGGTGTGTCCATGGTTGTGGAACTCACCAGTGTGGATGGTCATGTGGAGGAGGAAGGAGGCGTGGAACGAAGTCTTGTATCCGCACACGTCACAGGCGTACGGTTTCTCACCTGAAACATCCGAAAATTTTAATACCCAAATACATCTGGAAAAAAAAAACGCTGCAAATTCTTTCACTGGGGTTTATTATTCAATGATTCATGATTTGAATTTCTACTAAGCTTTGGAGTGTGCGTGTTTCACAGGTGATAGAGCGATTGAATTTCAGGAGGCACACAAATATGATCAACTGATCAATCCAAATAGGTATTTTGGTTGAGAACAGATTTACGTGCTCTATGCATATCTCCTGAAATTCAATAATCGCTCTATCACCTGTGAAACACGCACACTCCAAAGCTTCGTAGAAATTCGAATTATGAATGCAAGCCAAATGAATGAAATTGAATTATCAAAGGGTGTAGAATCCAAATCTGCAATACAAAATTTTCCGTCCGTCCGCCGTACGCACGATTTTTCCCAAACGGCTGGAGCAAAAAAGCTGAAATTTTCAGGAAAAATCCATGTTGGTCCGACGACGCCCCAATTCTTGAGCCAGCTCTCTCACTTAATTTAAAGTGCCCTTTAAGGGTTGTCAAAGTTTTGTAAAATCCCTACAAACCTCAAAAAAAAAGTCAAGGCGGCCTAAATTTGGACTCTTTTTGAAGAACTTTCCACGAGGAATCGAACGAGTCCCTCCCCAGGTCCGTAGATCAAAATTCCCGATTCCCGATTTATGGTGCCAACATTAGCGTTATTTTGGTTTATTATTGTTTTAGTGTTGATATCAGTAACCTAGTGACCTAGTGATGTAGTAATGTGGATACTGGAGTGAGCTCCTAAAAGGATTTGTAGCCGATACACGGGTTGAAGCATTCTGATATGCATAAAACGCTGCAAATTCTCCCACTAGGGTACATTATTCAATGACTCATGATTTGAATTTCTACTAAGCTTTGGAGTGTGCGTGTTTCACAGGTGATAGAGCGATTATTGAATTTCAGGAGATATGCATAGAGCACGTAAATCTGTTCTCAACCAAAATACCTATTTGGATTGATCAGTTGATCATATTTGTGTGCCTCCTGAAATTCAATAATCGCTCTATCACCTGTGAAACACACACACTCCAAAGCTTAGTAGAAATTCAAATGATGAACGCAAGCCAATTGAATAGTAAACCCCAGTGAAAGAATTTGCAGCATAAAATCATGCCATAAATCACGAACTCAAGCCAATTGAATAATTGGCCCAGTGATTTTTATGGTTTTCAGAATGCTTCAACCCGTGTATCGGTTACAAAGCCTTTTAGGAGTTCACTCCAGTATCCACATTACTACATCACTACGTCACTAGGTTACTGATATCAACACAAAAACAATAATAAACCAAAATAACGCGAATGTTGGCACCATAAATCGGGCCATACATCGGGAATGGTTTGATCTACGGACGTGGGGAGGGTCTCATTCGATTCCTCATGGTATGTTCTTCAAATAGGTACAAATTTAGGCCGATTCGACTTGTTTTGAGGTTTTCAGGGATTTTACAAAACTTTGACAAGCCTTAAAGGGCACTTTAAATTGAGTAACAGAGCAACATGGATTTTTCCTGAAAATTTCAAATTTTTCGCTCCAGCCGTTTGGGAGAAAACGTGCGTACGGCGGACGGACGGAAAAATTTGTATTGCAGATTTGGATTCTACACCCTTTGAAACGTAAACCATGAAATTTTTCTTTTAAGAGCGATAACTATGGTTTATTATTGAATAGTAAACCAAAAGCAAGAAAATCGGTTCAATCAAGTATATCATTCTGCCATTGTTAGTCTTAACACATATATGTGATATACGTTTATAGTAGGGATGGGATGATCAAAATATTCAACTGAAATTTAAATTTGGAAAAATATTATGAGGAAATGTGAAGGGAGTTATTCTCTGGATGAGCTGATGCCCCATCTCGTCAATTTCTGCCATTTCTGCTAAGCTCTTGGAGTAAGTCCAGAAGCCAAGTTGTCAGCCATCTAAGCATATCTGATCTGATTTCCTTTCCATTATCATTTTAAATCACCTCCCACTCCGCACCTTATTAAGAGATTTCATTTTTGAGTATATCTTAATTGTTTAAGTCGAATCTAGTGGTTCAAATATCATAATTAAATGATTCGGAGCTCCATAGGTAGGGCCTGTTTCGTACCGAGAAGGATCAATTTGATTTCTATATTGATTATGATTTTGTTCGAATTTAAATTAATCGGATGTTTGATTTTCAACGCTCCTACCTGGTTCACCAGTGAATTTAAAGAGGAAATGTAACAATCACCTGTGTGACGTCGCATGTGGGTGATCAACGCTGCCCTTTGCGTCGCCCGATATTCGCAGAGATCGCAAGCAAACGGTCTGTCACCTGCAAAGAAACAAATAAATACGATTAAAAAACAATAATTTTGACTGAGGTTAACTGTCTATTCTAAATCAATCGCTTTACTGAAATTCAGTTCAACAGGCTATACAAAAAAAAGGTACCTAAATCATAGGTTCTTAGGCAAAGTTTACAATAATACAGACGTTATTGAAATGTAAACTAAAATAAAATGAAAAAGTTTCATTTAGGAAATACAAAATATTATACTGGTATTAATATAATAACGAAAAAAAAACAAGAGGCAACTAATAAACGGGAAACAAAGGAAAAAGTTTACTTCCAAATTTGTCAGGAAGGCCATTTAAAAACTCTATTCCTCTTTCCAGTAACAGTGTTACCTGCTTTGGAAAAAGCCTTTCTGCGTTAATAGAGGTAGCTACAAGTAGGTACTGTCTAGCCTGTGAGTAGAGTTTTGGGTAGACTTGTCTGTAGTTTTCCCACGTCCAGGGGGTTGGCTTTGTGATTACCGTAACAACGCGGCTTTGTCAACCTACTGCAATACACTTATGAAAATTAACGATACAAGAGACCACTTTTCTTTTAAATTAAACATAAAAAATATAGATCATTACGTTTTTAAAATATATCGGACCAAAAATATCGATTGTGCCGATATATCGGTGTTTAAATATCGATACCAATATATCGATATATCGTAACAAAAATATCGATGTTTCGGATATATCGATATATCGTTGCCATCCCTACTCCTACCTGGTTCACCAGTGAATTTAAAGAGGAAATGTAACAATCACCTGTGTGTCGTCGCATGTGGGTGATCAACGCTGCCCTTTGCGTCGCCCGATATTCGCAGAGATCGCAAGCGAACGGTCTGTCACCTGCAAAGAAACAAATAAATACGATAAAACGATCAATATTTGGAATTCCCACCTCTAGCTCTGATAATTGCTTCCATTTTCTAGCCCATTCCTCAACCAGGGCTGTTGTTCTGGGATGTTGTTCCACTCTTCCGCTAACGTTTCCCTTAAATCTGGCAAATTTTGTGGATCTCGGGCGCGGACGAGTCTTCCAAGCATGTCCAGGGTACTTAATAGGCGCCGTCAAACTGGTCAAGAGTCGGACAAGGCCGAAGTCAACTTCCCACCGTGACTAGAGATTTTTGCAACTGCATGCTCTTCAGGATTGTCGATCAGAAGGTAAACAGTCTGGTCTCCTCCAGAGGATCGGGAATGCGCAATTTTCAGAGCGAACCATGAGAAGACGACTCACCAATTATGGATTGACCTCCCCCATTCTTCAGCTACTGGATCTCTTTCCTCCAGGGAAAACCGGGTTGAGCGCTTGAGGTTTTCCTCAGGAGCACCTAAACTGGACTGAGGAAGATTGGAGCCTCGTATTATTCAGCGATGAGTCAAGATTCTGTCTCCGATCTCCGGATGTACTGGAAAAGGTATGATGACGGTGGGGGAAGAGGTTTGCTCCACGCACTTTTTCTCCAAGGGTTGCGTTTGGTGGTGCGGCATAAATTTAAGCTCCCGTACAGAGTTGGTTCTTGTGAACCGTGGCTCTATAACTGCTGACAGGTAAATTTGGGAAGTACTTGAGCCATATGTATGCCTTTTGCCAGAAATATCGCAGGTAACTTTATTTAACGCAGACAGTTATCTTCTGATCAGCGATCCTGAAGAGCATGCAGTTGCAAAAATCTCTCGTCACGGTGGGAAGTTGACCTCAGACGGCCTTGTCCGACTCTTCTTGTATGCCCTCCACAGGGTGTCTAGCAATTATTCAAAAATTTCCAGACTTTTCAGGACTTTTTCCACAAATTTCCAGACTTTTACGCGGTAATATATTCATCTTATATTAAAATAAAAAGAACTTTTATTTCAGGTGAACATGCGAGAATATGAAAAAATTTCATAAGAATTAAAAAAACTTCTGCCAAGTGAGTGTGCACATAGCTTCCTCGTATCCATAACATGACTGTATAGATCATTGAAAATTATTATTGACTAAGAACTTCGTTCAATTAGGCGAAGTAAAAATTGAATTAGGGTAAATTTATTGTTATGCAGGAGCATAACTTGAGAAAATAAAGGTAGGCATGTGTAGGCAACTATTGAACAAACTATAAAATACACCTAATAATAAAAATTGACATTGAAGCTGAATGGATAGATGACTGAAGTGATAAATAATTATTATGCGCAGAGGCTACTATTGATCCGGGGGTCATCAAACCTATAGAGGACCATCTATTGATCCGGGGGTCATCAAACCTATAGGGGATCATCTACACATCAAACTGAACAATCCCTGAAAATTTCATCGAAATTGGTCAAGAACTCCCGGAGTTTTGCGCGTAACAAGGATTTCGTTTGCGTATGCGCAGAGACTACTATTGATCCGGGGGTCATGAAACTTATAGGAGACCATCTACCCATCAAACTGAACAATCCCTGAAAATGTCATCAAAATCGGACTATAACTTCGTGTAGTTTTGCCCGTAACAAGGATTTGCTGACAGACAGACAGACACGGAACCAAAATTGTTCGGAAAGGTCTAAAACGCAAAAGGCGAGTGGAATTTTTGATTTTGGAGACAAAAAAATGTTCACATTCCGAAAGGGAAAACAATGCTTCCGCTACCTTGGTAGACTCGGAAGCAATACCAAGTGGACATACCTTACTGAATGGAAGTAAATAACCTCAACCCTAATTTCGTTTCCTTTGAAAAGGATTCTTCACTTCCCCTGTAATTTGACCTTGACGAAATAGAATGCAAGGCACTTATTGAATCTTAGTAAATTCCAACCTATATTGTTTTGGTAACAAATTTCAGACTTTTATATGAATTTCTCTGCTAATTCCCGACTTTTCAGACACCCTGCCTCCAGTTTGACGGTATACGCTTTACAAAAAACCTTATTTTTCACTGTTCCTAGTATTCACTAGACCAAACCAGTTGTAACTAACTTTTAAAATCACTTCTTAGCACGGCTTCTCACTAGGTTGTTCTAGTTTTGCCTAGCAAATTTCAGTTAAATCTAGTGACTGAAAATGAATCAGTGACTTCTGGTTCCAGCGGTGAGGGTCCCAATGAGCCCTAGTTCGAACTAGTGACTTCTAGTTTTCACGAAAGGGCTTAGTGAAAACTAGAATTGACTGATTTATATTCATTATCATGATTGAATTACGCTCTAACTCTGTTGGGAAGGAAAGGATATAATTATAAGTCACCGTATGACACCCAAGCATGGCTATGAAACCACGGACCTCTGCAACCATGTTAAAATAATAGAACTGCACACAATTCAAACTGAAAACGTTTTAATACTCCTCATACAAGAGTACCGCACTAGGAAAAAATACAAAACTTTTGAGATAACTCATTGCTTAGCATTCGTGGTTTCATAGCCATGCTTGGGTGTCATACGGTGACTTATAATTATAACCTTTCCTATAAACTTTCCGATAAAAAATTATATCTCACCTATAAAAACTGACACTTAAGTCAGACTTATTTAAGTTAACCTTAGTTAAGGACGCTTACTGTAATTTGTCGAGCCTTTGACGGAGACAGGCCGCCCTTTGCTGGTAGACCGGACGGTCTTCTGTTTCGGCTCGAGAGTCGCGTTGTCGTCTTTCGCTTCGTCGTTTGTCAACGTCACGTAGTCGGTGATCTCACCCTGATCGTTAGTGACAGGGACGACGAAAATCACTTCGTCGACTCCAGCTGTAGGCAATCAGGACTTGGTTTTAGAAGAACAACTAAGGAACATCGTTATAGATATGCAGAAGTTCGATTTGAAGGAGAAGTTCAATGATAAGAAGATTGTAGCTCTTAAGCTGGGTTCACATGAGCTGCAAAGTAATCGGGTATTGTCTGCGATTGTTTTCTATCCTATCTGTTTGATACCCATCTGAGTTCTGTTCTCTCCTTTTTGCAAGAGTATGTCGCTTTTTATAGTTTTGATGTCGCTTTTCATAGTACGAACAATAGGGCACTGTCCATACCAATGAATAATCAAAATTTATTGAAAGAAAAATCTGTTATTAAAAATAGCCGTAAGTAATGGATATGGGGGAGAACTTGTTGATTCTATTTGGAATAAGGGTCTTAGGGAAAAGAGTAGGGATGAGGTGTGTGATTTAGAGAGAGAAAAAGTGAATTAGTATACCGTATTATGGGAAAATTTCGGAAAAACTCGATAAAATTCTGTTGTAAAGGTGTTGAAACTGTTGGGTTCAAGAATAAAAATAATTTCGAAGCCTATTTGGGTTCGGTTAAGGACAAAATTAACGTTAAGGAACGCTGCAAATTCTTTCACCGGGGTTTATTATTCAATTGGCTTGCGTTCGTGGTTTTAATTTCAACTATGCTTTGGAGTGTGCGTGTTTCACAGGTGATAGAGGGATTATTGAATTTCAGGAGGCACACAAATATGATCAACTGATCAATCCAAATAGGTATTTTGGTTGAGAACAGATTTACGAGCTCTATGCATATCTCCTGAAATTCAATAATCGCTCTATCACCTGTGAAACACGCACACTCCAAAGCTTAGTAGAAATTCAAATCATGAATCATTGAATAATAAACCCCAGTGAAAGAATTTGCAGCGTTTTTTCAAGAGCGATTACAATGGAAAAATATTCTATTTGAAAATTTTTAAATTTCGTAAGACGGAGCATGCATATCAGAATGCTTCAACCCGTGTATCGGCTAAAAACCCTTTTAGGAGTTCACTCCAGTATCCACATTCACTACGTCACTAGGTTACATCGATCAAAACCAAAAAAAAACTCTTGTGTTTGTTTTGATTGATAATCTAGTGATGTACCAAAATGTGGATGCAAATGTTGGCACCATAAATCGGGCCATACATCGGGAATGGTTTGAGCTACAGACCTGGGAAGGGGCTCATTCGATTCCTCGTGGAAAGTTCTTCAAAAAAGTCCAAATTTAGGCGGCCTTGACTTTTTTTGAGGTTTTTAGGGATTTTTACAAAACTTTGACAACCCTTAAAGGGCACTTTAAATTAAGTGAGAGAGCTGGCTAAAGAATTGGGGCGTTGTCGGACCAATATTGATTTTTCCTGAAAATTTCAGATATTTTGCTCCAGCCGTTTAGGAGAAATCGTGCATACGGCGGACGGACGGGAAAATTTTTATTGCAGATTCGGATTCTACACCCTTTGAAACGCAAACCATGAAATTTTCAGGGGAGGTTAAAATTTTTTTTTTTTTTTTTAAGAGCGATTACAATGGTTTATTATTGAATAATAAACCAATAAAAGTGGGGTTTATAAACTAAAATGTTCACGTGGGCTTGAGTACTGTGGTCAAACTGGTAGGAAATTTAGGGAACGAATAAAAGAGCATGAAAAGGATTTCAGGGACAACAAAGGTGATTCTGCCTTTGCAAGTCATCTGAATGAATCCAATCGTAGTTTTAGTTTTGATCTGATAAACAGGCTATATGTAGAATTTCCTCAATTTTGACTAAAAAGAGGTATGTTGGATGTGCTAGAAAAATTCGAAATTGTTAAGAGGGGTAGGTCAGGGAAGTGTTTAAATGAAGTTATTCCTCAAAATGTTTCACCATTATTGGGTTCATTCTGTCATGACGATAAGGTCGCGAGTTCGAATTTATCCTAAGGCGTCAATATTTTTTGGGGGCGACACAAAACGTTCCAGTTCCAGTTCACCTTGACTTCGGCGACCTTTGTTGGAATCGGCGACGACCTCTTCGTGTATCGGGGAACCGGAAGGCGACGGCTCCGTGTCGACGATGTCGTAGTCCAGGTCGTCGGACAGGTTGTCTCGCTCAACGAGCATGTCGTCGACGACTTCCTCTTCAACGACGTTGTCGTCGCTGACGTTTTCAATTTTGACCTGAAAAGCGAAGGAGTCAGAGTAAAGAAAAACATCAACTTTCATACTAGGGCTATGATTAGAAGAAATAATGGTTATTATACAAATGCCAAGTGTGGCACATAGCTTCCTCGTACAAATAACATGACTGTATAGATCATTGAAAATTATTATTGACTAAAGAACTTCGTTCAATTAGGCGAAGTAAATATTGAATTAGGGTAAATTTATTGTTATGCAGGAGCATAACTTGAGAAAATAAAGGTAGGCATGTTCAACTATTGAACAAACTATAAAATATACCTAATAAGTCCGAACAATCCCTGAAAATTTCATCGAAATCGGTCAAGAACTCGCGGTGTTGTGCTTGTGGCAAGGATTTCACGTTTGCGCATGCGCAGAGACTACTATTGATCCGGGGGTCATGAAACTCATAGGGGACCATCTACACATCAAACCGAACAATCCCTGAAAATTTCATCGAAATTGGTCAAGAACTCCCGGAGTTATGCGCGTAACAAGGATTTCGTTTGCGCATGCGCAGAGGCTACCATTGATCCGGGGGTCATGAAACCTATAGGGGACCATCTACACCCCAACCCACACAATCCCTGAAAATTTCATCAAAATCGGACAATAACTTCGTGTAGTTTTGCCCGTAACAAGGATTTGCTGACAAACAGACACACAGACAGACATGGAACCAAAATTGTTCAAAAAGGTCTAAAACGCAAAATGCGAGTGGAATTTTTGATTTTGGAGACAAAAAAATTTTCTCATTCTGAAAGTGAAAACAATGCTTCCGCTACCTCAGTAGACTCGGAAGCAAAACATCAACTTTCATACTAGGGCTATGATTAAAAGAGATAATAATTATTATATAAATGGTTCAGTTATCTATTATACAGGGTGTCCCTCCTAATATCGTCCAACTGGGAGTAAACAAAAATTGGCTTTCTTTGAATCTTCATATTTTCTAGCGAGGATCTCAAATATCATATTTACGCACTATGCACGATTGACACTAACGTTCTCATTTCATGGTTTACGTTTCAAAGGGTGTAGAATCCGAATCTGCAATACAAATTTTTCCGTCCGTCCGCCGTACGCACGATTTCTCTCAAACGGCTGGAGAAAAAATTCTGAATTTTCAGGAAAAATCCATGTTGGTCCGACGACGCCCCAATTCTTTAGCCAGCTCTCTCACTTAATTTAAAGTGCCCTTTAAGGGTTGTCAAAGTTTTGTAAAATCCCTAAAAACCTCAAAAAAGTCAAGGCGGCCTAAATTTGGACTCTTGTAGAAGAACTTTCCATGAGGAATCGAATGAGCCCCTCCCCAGGTCCGTAGCTCAAACCATTCCCGATGTATGGCCCGATTTATGGTGGCAACATTCGCCTTATTTTGGTTTATTACTGTTTTTGTGTTGATATCAGTAACCTAGTGACGTAGTGATGTAGTAATGTGGATACTGGAGTGAACTCTTAAAAGGCTTTGTAGCCGATACATGGGTTGAAGCATTCTGATAACCATAAAAAACGCTGCAAATTCTCCAATTTTTGGGTTTATTATTCAATTGGCTTGCGTTCATGATTTGAATTTCTACTAAGCTTTGGAGTATGCATGTTTCACAGGGTTAGAGCGATTATTGAATTTCAGGAGATATGCATAGAGCACGTAAATCTGTTCTCAACCAAAATACCTATTTGGATTGATCAGTTGATCATATTTGTGTGCCTCCAGAAATTCAATAATCGCTCTATCACCTGTGAAACACGCACACTCCAAAGCTTAGTAGAAATTCAAATCATGAACGCAAGCCAATTGAATAATAAACCCCAGTGAAAGAATTTGCCCCAGTGTAAAATTTTTCCCCTATTGAATCCTGCTTTTTTGACTTGATTGATTTCTTCTCGTGATTTCGACCTTTCCTCATTGAAACGGTCGAAGCTCCCTCAATTTAAGCTGTAAATTTAAATTTGATTACATTGTTGGATAGAGTGTTACATTTTCTGACTCCCTGACGCTATGTCAAGAATTTTTGAGCAGACGCAAAAGCTAGAAAATGAGAGAAACACAATCGATGTGATTTATTTGTTAGTTGACGAGTTTACCTTCTTTCTGGGAGATCGGTAGGAGTCGTGTTTGCTTCGAGGGGATTTGTCGTCCGATATGGAAGCAGCGAGGTCCGTGAGAGTTCTCAGGTTTCTGTTAGGCGAACTGTCTTCTGGCAGGAGGAACTGAGCGTCGTGGGCCCTGATGGCAGCAGCCACGTACTCCTTCACAGCAAACAAGTACCACGTGCATCAGCAATCAGCAAAACAGTACATAGTAAAGCAACTGGGCCATTCTCGATAATCTTGCCGATTGGCATCCCAACTTTTTCAGAAATTCTGTAAAAATCCCAACGAATTGGGTTCTGCGAAAATTCAGGGGCCTCCTTTGAGCCATCCTGATTAAGATTTTTCAACGTAGCATACACGAGCATCCATAATTACCGGAATAAAAACTTTTAATACTGGTTAAATTTTAATAAAGACTTGATACTGGTGAGCATCAGCAACAGATCAGCAAAACAAGAATGACGGTGAAAGAATGACGGTTCCATCATTTTCGATTTTTTTCCAGTTTACAAACACCTTGATTAAGTGAAGTGGATATATTAATTCAAACTGTTACTCAAGTTCTACAAGGACGAAACAATGAAAAAATAAAAACTTTGAAACTTTCTTAAGAAACGAGGACTGAAGAATGATGAGTGAAAAAAATACGGTCTAAGAACTACACCATTCCGTTCTCGTGGACGGCTTTGTCGAAGATTTCTGGAACATTCTATGAAAGTCAACCGCCCGTAGTTTACAAGTGGTGCCTTGATAATTCGGGAAAACCGGGCACGTGCAGGGGAGTTATGTCCGCCAAAAATTGAAAAAACCGTTCAGGTGAAAGAATGACGGAAAACCTCTGGACAGACATCTTTCTTGTTCCTATTTATCGTACCGAGGCTCGAAAAATATGTTGGCCTTTCTCGTGATTATTCAGGTATGAATTGATCGGGAAAACGTGATCGCGAATCGATCAAAAAATTTTGAGAGGTCGGAAAAAATGAGAGAAGTTGCCAAGGTCCAGATCTGGACAGGGTGAAAGAATGACTTTGGCGGTATATAAATTGAAAATATCGATATTTAAATCGATATTTAAATCAAACTATTTAAAGAATCTTGTAGAGAAAAGTTGCTCGCACATACCGAAAATTGTTTGGCCACGACGAAAACCTAAACGGAACAGGTTCTGCACGTTCATCAGCAACACGAAAAGCAAGAATTTGGAGAATGGCCCAACTGCTATAAGGATGTCCAAGTAACTTAACCCCTCCCCCCCAACCTTATTGTCAATAAAATTCTGTTGCAAAAATCCCAACAAATGACAAAAATTGGGCTTTGGGCCATTGCGCATACTGATGGGAACAACCCCAACTTGCTAACTGATGGCAGCAGCCATATAATCCTTCACAGCAAACAAGTACCACGTGCATCAGCAACAAATCAGCACGCTTAGTAATGCAACTTGCCCAAGTAACTTACTCCCCAGAAATCATTTTTGAAAAAAAAACCAATCAAACTTTTTTCGTAGATTTAAAACGCTGCAAATTCTTTCATTGGGGTTTATTATTCAATTGGCTTTCGTTCATGATTTGAATCTGTACTAAGCTTCGGAGTGTGCGTGTTTCACAGGTGATAGAGCGATTATTGAATTTCAGGAGATATGCATAGTCCACGTAAATCGGTTCTCAACCAAATCACCAATTTGGATTGATCAGTTGATGATATTTGTGTGTCTCCTCTACATCAGTCTACCTTTGGCTACATCGTTTAAATTTGGATATGGGGAAGTTTTAACGCAATACGAGTGCTAAAGGACTTGATAAATTATAGATGTTTTATTGTGGGGGGGGGGGGGGGTATTGAGATTCAATAAAAACCCTGCAAATTCTTTCACTGGGGTTTATTATTCAATTGGCTCGCGTTCATGATTTGAATTTCTACTAAGCTTTAGAGTGTGTGCGTGTTTCACAGGTGATAGAGCGTTTATTGAATTTCAGGAGGCACACAAATATGATCAATCAATCCAAATAGGTATTTTGGTTGAGAACAGATTCACGTGCTCTATGCATATCTCCTGAAATTCAATTTGAATGTGAACACGCACACTCCAACGCTTAGTAGAAATTCAAATCATGAACGCAAGCCAATTGAATAATAAACCTCAGTGAAAGAATTTGCGGCGTTTTTTGTTGTAATTGTCGCCCTATTATTGGGAAATAGGTGTTAAATTGAAATTTTCAATTATTGTTGGATTAAATATTTAGAAATAGTTGAAATTCAATTCAAATCGATCCAAAATTCAGTGATCCGTCCCCTTAATGTTTCCGGCGACAAGCTTTGGATAATAATGGCACCTTTTTCTTTTCAATAAACATATTTTATATTCTATTCTATTTTAAATCTTGCAGGAGGGAGCACGCAGGGAGTTTATTAAACAAGTGGGTGTGGCACATAGCTTCCTCGAATCCATAACATGAGTGTATAGATCATTGAAAATTATTATTAACTAAAGAACTTTGTTCAATTAGGCGAAGTAAATATTGAATTAGGGTAAATTTATTGTTATGCAGGAGCATAACTTGAGAAAATAAAGGTAGGCATGTTCAACTATTGAACAAACTATAAAATATACCTAATAAGTCCGAACAATCCCTGAAAATTTCATCGAAATTGGTCAAGAACTCCCGGAGTTATGCGCGTAACAAGGATTTCACGTTTGCGCATGCGCAGAGGCTACTATTGATCCTGGGTCATGAAACTCATAGGGGACCATCTACACATCAACCCCCACAATCCCTGAAAATTTCATCAAAATCGGACTATAACTTCGTGTAGTTTTGCCCGTAACAAGGATTTGCTGACAGACAGACAGACATGGAACCAAAATTGTTCAGAAAGGTCTAAAACGCAAAATGCGAGTGGAATTTTAGATTTTGGAGACAAAAAAATTTTACATTCCGAAAGTGAAAACAATGCTTCCGCTACTTTAGTAGACTCGGAAGCAAAATGTTGAACGATCCTTAGAGTTTATATCTGTCAATAGGAAAACAAACCAACCTGAAACGTCGACGTTTTGCCGTCCAAAACGGCCAACTCGTTGGCGATGTGAGCGGGGAACATTGTGCAGAACTTCATGATGAGAACGGCTTCCGTTCGCTTACCCCAATTCCCTTTAAAAAAAGCACAAATATTAAAGAGATTAGGTAAATCATTCATTATATTATTATATAATCTAGCATAAAATAGAAATATAAAATAGACAGCTCGACATGAAATGAGAGAATCAAAACATATTGAGTTAGGGGAAGGTGGGGTAATTAGAGACGCGAAGGGGTAATTAGACACAAAAATATTTTTTTCTAGCCGAACCTTTGACTTTTCAAGGTCGCAAATTTTTGTGTAAGCACTTCGTAACAAATAGAAACCCCACGATTTTTTTGAGATTTATAGCAAAATTCAGGTAAGAGAGAAAAATAGTCGAATTTTCTCGGGGGGGCCTTTGTCTCTTATTGCCCACTTAGGGTCAATAAGAGACAGATGTAAAAATCTTCAATGGGCAAGTCAGAAAGACTTCTAGAGACGTTCTAACGTAATGAGAGACAAATGGCAACCTGCCTCTTAATACCCTAAAAGTTTCAAGCTTCCAGGTTAACACCAAAAAAAGTTTCAAATTTTCAAAAATTTTCACCAAAACTGCCATTTAAAAATTTCATTTCTGAGGTCCTGGGAACAGCCCATTGCTGCACAAACCAAATTTACTTTTAAAAAAAGCGTTCAAAATTGAAGGGCACTCCAAAGAAACAAATTAGGTTGAACAAAGCACCGTTTTTTCTTCCTACTTGTCACTGCTTTGGACAAGCCATATCACATAATATTATCATCATAAAGTACGTCACAGCTCTAGATCAGTCTTCCAAAATGAATGTAAGAAAAATAATGTTACTGATCAGTCTTTGAAAATAAAATTCGAACCTTATAAACATTATAAACCTAATTTTTTTGACTGAGAATTATTCACATAGGAAGGTCTGATTCTCTTTTGAACATTGAAAAACTTGAAAAAAAACTTTGCCAAATAGAGAAAAATAAAAACATTATGAAACGTTGTCCTCTTTAGAAGGAATCACAACCAATCTTTAGAAAAACGCTGCAAATTCTTTCTCTGGGGTTTATTATTCATTTATTAGTTTCAGGAGATATGCATAGAGCACGTAAATCTGTTCTCAACCAAAATACCCATTTGGATTGATCAGCTGATCATATTTGTG
This sequence comes from Creontiades dilutus, assembly GCA_031894815.1. Lineage (NCBI taxonomy): Eukaryota > Metazoa > Arthropoda > Insecta > Hemiptera > Miridae > Creontiades > Creontiades dilutus. Next base: position 62,870 of record JAVIWC010001067.1, read on the forward strand.
TGCCTCCTGACATTCAATAATCGCTCTATCACCTGTGAAACATGCACACTCCAAAGTTTAGTAGAAATTCAAATCATGAACGCAAGCCAATTGAATAATAAACGCCAGTGAAACTTGAATTTGATACACGTTGAGGCATTCTGATAATATATAGGTAAATATTATTCAATATTATTCACTGGGGTTTATTATTCGATTGGCTTGCGTTCATGATTTGAATTTCTACTAAGCTTTGGAGTGTGCGCGTTTCACAGGTGATAGAGCGATTATTGAATTGTCAGGAGATATGCATAGAGCACGTAAATCTGTTCTCAACCAAAACACCTATTTGGATTGTTCAGTTGATCATATTTGTGTGCCTCCTGACATTCAATAATCGCTCTATCACCTGTGAAACACGCACACTCCAAAGCTTAGTAGAAATTCAAATCATGAATCATTGAATAATAAACCCCAGTGAAAGAATTTGCAGCGTTTTATTTTTTTCCCGTAATCTGGGAACTCTAAGGTTGAATATGGACAAATTTCAGTATTTCGTCCACCTAAGTTGGTGATTTAGCCCACTGTGCGTCGTATGGATTGTTATTTCTAGTTATTATTACTGTTATTATGTTATTACCTTCTTGTGCGAGCGTTTCCAGTTTCTCAGCGACCTCCTCGATGGACATGTCGTCCGATCGCTGGTAGCTGAAAAATTCGAACCTCCTCCGCTGCCCTTCTCTTGCCCCCATTTTGGTTATAACCGATTCGATAATGGAGATATGACGAACCGAGTTTCAAAAATTGCAGTTGATTAGCGCCACAACTGGATCAGGATCTACGGGCACGAGCTGAAACAAGATCACAATTGTTACAGACTAGAAGTAGAAATTCGTAGCCTTGAACGGGACAAGCCCAATTACAAGGTGTTACAATACAAAAAATATAAGGGTTTCGATACATCGAATGAGATTTAAAGAAAAAAAGATAGTACAAAGAGAATATGTTACAGGGTGGTAGGCAGGGGTACTTGGTAGGTACACCTCAATTACCAATTACTTTAATTGGTGATTGAAGGGCGAGTAAATACCCTTTTTCAATTACTAATTTTATTTAGTGTAACTGATTCTAGAGTAATTAATGCAATTTGGGGTAAAAATTAGTTTTTGGAATTACCAATTACTGTAATCGGAGTAATTTAATTACTTTTGAGTAATTTAATGACGAAAATTTTCAAATTTCGTAGAGACTCAATTGGGGTTTTGGCAGCCTGTCAACCCATGGTTTGCATCTCCTGGGTGGACATATTGGTAAAAAATAGGATTTTCGAGGCCTTCAAAGAGACGTCCGTGTGGGTGTGGGGTGTAGTTGTCGAAATAATTCTTGACGTAGATTCGAAGGGGCCGGGTCACACCCATATTTCACCGCACCCATGGTTGCTATGGGGGAAAACAGATTTAAAAAATCGGTTTTTCGGGAATATTGTCGTGTGGAGTTTTTGAAGTATTTATGCACGTAGAATTGAATGGGAGGGGTCACAGTTTGATTCCACGTTACCTATGGGTGAAGATGGGGCAAATAGTGGGAGTTTAAGGGAATGGTGTCGTGTGGGTGTCATTTTCGATGTAATTTTGGTTGCGGAATCCAATGGGAGGAGCCTCAGTCTGAGTTCACCGCACCCAGGGTTGCTCTGAGTGAAGAAGCGGTTGAAACATGGTAATTGCGCAGTTTCAACTACTAATTAACAGAGTGCCTAATTGGTAATTGCAATTACTTCCCCAATTAGGTAATTGTAATCACTTTTTTTCCAACTCTGATTCATTAGATAATTAGTTGGCGTATGCCGGGTGCTGAAGAGGAGAGGGGCACGGGAGGAGATACGGGGAAACCTGGAGACCCAATCCTGGGGAGCACGCCTGGACAGGTTTCAATGTTCAGCAGCCTCCACGTAAAGGCCGGGACTCACCTTGTCATGCACTCTTCCGATTCAGCTCCAATCATGCAGTCGGAGAGGGCGATGTATTCAAACTTGAAACCCAGTGGTTCACACTTTTCCGGCACACGACCGATCCACTCCCATCGGACTCCGATTTCGCTTCCGATCCCGCACCAGAGTTGGAATCTATTTGTTGTCCAGCTTGCTCTCAATTTGCTCTCATTTTCCAAGCTTTAGTGAATTTGTTCGTTTGGTTTCTATACAATGCCTATCAAACAAGAGGAGCTAAGTGATGCGTGAGGGAATATCTGGTACTGTACGACCAAACCTTTTATTTACTTTTACTTCCAACAAGTTGAAAGTAGACTTCGACATTCTAAAATATTGATAGAACTTGGTTTCGTCGTCCAAAAGAGGAGGTAGCAACGTTGAAAACTCTCCTTCTTCTGGTCTGCTTTTCCAAGCAGCGTGCACACAGAATCTGCGTCTATTTTGGTTCTTTGTCACCACCTTCCATTCTCTTCATCATCATCATCGAGACCAAGTGCTACCTTGGTCAAATCCCTGTTGCTAAAATTCTCAAACATTTTCCTTCACAGTCACAGGATTTTCGGGGCAAAATCGGACTGGAGCTGGATCGGAAGAGTGTAGGAAAGGTGTGTCCCTGCCTTAAGGGTGAGGTCTGAGATAGATCACAGGGAGGAAAGGCGACAAGCCTCCAGTAGGACCCCATAGATCACCTCATCCGAAGGTGTCCCCTGGTTAAAGGCGATGTAACGCAGGAACCTTCTCTAGGAACATGAATGATGAACTCTTCATAAGGACTTCTGAGTAGAATGGGGTGCGCAATGTGCATTCCCAGGCAGCTGATGGGAAGCAGTGGGGTTCACTGCTATAGCCTAGGGGAGCCGCGTTCCTTAACATCTCCCCCTGTCATGAGTCAGTCGCAGCCTATAGAGTAATAACCAGGCAGGACCATCTTAATGCCCATCTACATAGAATTCTCTGATAGTGTAGGACTCTTATGACGATACCCCATCTACTTGACTGCCCACAACTCTGAACTGTTGACATTCGCCCGTTCGTTGTAACAAATTGAAGTGTTCAAATACCACAAGAATTTTTTTTTTTTTTTTTTAATTTATTTATTGTTACAACTGATTTAATATACAAACCATCTAGCAACTTAATTTATAATGAAGTAATATCACTTTTTGTGGTTCAGTAGTTCATTATCTAAGACCACTACAAGTCACAAACACTAATTAGCGTCTGGTCACAACTAGGTCCAGCGGCTTGGTAATCTTGAGTCGCCGTACCTCTTCTCTGTTGTCCAGAGTATACAGGATTTCGAGATTTTGGTGTCTGTGCAGCCGAATTTCGTGATCCGCTGCAATTCTTTTTATTGCGTCTCTCACCATTTCCACTTTGAGGTCGCGGTGGAGATCAGTTGTCCTGATATACCAGGGTGCGTTGACAATACTCCTTAAGATTTTATTTTGGAGTGTCTGGATAGTGTTGACATTACTGTTGCTCGTGCAGCCCCATAGTTGGCAGCCATAGGCCCAGACGGGTTTAATCATTTGCTGATACAACAGCAATTTGTTATGGGTGGATAGTTGAGATTTCCTACCCAGCAACCAGTTCAGCTTCCTGAGCTTAGCGTTGGTCTCTTCTTTTTTCTTTTTGACGTGTTATTTCCAGTGTAGCTTGGCATCCAGCGTCATGCCCAGATATTTAGCAGTATTTGAATACGGAATTTCTTGTGAATTTATGGTGATTGGGATGTTTTGAATTTTGCGATAAGTGAAGTTTATTTGCGTACTTTTTGTTTCGTTAAGTTTAATTCGCCATTTGGAGGTCCATTGATAAACTCGGTTCACCGAATCTTGGAGTTTGCTAGACGATTCCTCGACTGTCCTGCCCGTCGTCAGAATTGCAGTATCATCAGCAAACGTTGCTATGACAGCTTTTGGGGGTTCTGGGAGGTCCCTTGTATACAATAAATAGAGCACTGGACCAAGAACGCTTCCTTGCGGCACGCCAGCCTTTATCTTCCTCAGGGTGGTGTACTCATCTTCGTGCTTGACTCTGAAGTGCCTTTCTGATAGGTAAGATTTCAGTATTTGATAGTATTCAAGGGGGAGGTCCCTGTGCACTTGGCGAGGAGGCCCTTGTGCAAAACTTTGTCGAATGCTTGTGAGACGTCAAGGAAAACTGCAGAGCAGATTTCCTTGGCTTCAAAGCATCGTTCTATCACATTGGTTATCCTATGCACTTGGTCCAAAGTGGAGTGTCGTTCCCTGAACCCGAACTGGTGGTCAGGTATAAGGTTTCGAGCTGCAATTATAGGCTTTAACCTCTTGAGTAGAAGTTTCTCAAACAGTTTGGAGATTACAGGTAGTAGGGAGATGGGCCGATAAGATTTTTTCTCATGAGATGGTTTACCAGGTTTTGCGATCATGATGACTTCTGCTACCTTCCACTGCCTCGGAACGTATTTCATTCGGAATGATTCGTTGATTATATGCAACAGTTTTCGCAGGCCTATGTCAGGCAATTCTTAGAAAATTGCCTGATACCACAAGAATTATCTGTATCCCCTTTCGACTCACACCACAAGCCGTCATTCCTGCTCCCGAAAACCCCCCGTTGAGTAGACGTCGTCACACATTCTCCTGTTTGCCTAATCTAATACGCACCCTGCCTGACGATATGAAGTCACCTGAGAATCTCTCAAAGTGCTTGTACGTGAGAAAAATATTCTCTTGGTCGATCCGTGTATGAATAGAATTTTGTCAAGTAACTCACACTCATCACCATCATTATCATTACTCATTGTATTTTGTCACATGATATCATCTCGTCCTGACGAGACAGATCCGTCGAAAACAGCAAAATTATATTGGGCGGCAAAGTTTAACGGCATAAAAGCCTATTAGCAGCGTAGGAAAAAAAATCGTGTATTAGAATCCACTCACAATATTCAGTTTTGATTTAAAAAACGAACAGTCAGTAGAATCTATTCGCTTTTGTCCAAAAAGACGTGTTTTGAACGTCCTATATAATTTTGAAAGAATTCAAAGCGACAGAGCTGGTAAATGTTCGAATGGTGATATTCATAGATGGATTCCCACATTAATAGGTTCATTTCTAAAGTACCTTCGCCTTTTAATTTTTCTATTTTTATTGTATTACGTTAATCTAGTTTCCCCAACCACTATCGACCGGTTTCTCCCCTTTCACCTATCTGACCAATAGAATCGCATCTCCTTTCACTCGGAAATCCCGCGATTATATTCAACAGATTCAAGAACATAAGTGAGAAACAAGACTGTACTCCACTCAAGTACGAATTATATCACGTTCTTCCTGATTTGATCACGATTAATCACAAATAGGCGATCAATCAACGCTCGCTTAAGCCGCGACATAACTGAAAATTATGGAAGGGATGGATTATCCATCAACATTCCACGAATTATAGTGGTTTTTTCAAGGGATAAAGCTTCTGCTATGAATTATAGGGAACTAGGAATTGAAGAGGAATAATTAAATGGTCGAAGTTCCACTGTATGTACCAATTGATGGTTTCATGGTGCTAGTTTAGAAATGTTATTTTGGAAGATTTTGCTACATCCGAATCATATGTGCATTGAAACTAGGGCCAATAATATCATACATCCAACGCAGCTGTTGACATAGAACGATTAACATCCTGAAATCCAATAATTAACTCTTCAAACACCTGAAATGACTCAGAAATTGCACTTTCAGAGACAAATACGATGAAAATACAGATTTGAGTTCAGAAAACGCGTTTTTATAATGAAATTCCGAGTTTCTTACATAGAAAACAAGAAAATTCTAAGTTTTTTTACAGCTTTGTGATCTGCTGTTCTTAAGGAGGTATAACTAGGTGATATCTACTAGTTAGTGGTGTCATGTACTAGCATAGAAATGTTAGCTTACAAGATTCTGCTACATCCGAATCATTCTAGCATTGAAACTAGGGCCAATGAAGTCACATAATATGTATATTACCTAACCCAGCTGTCGATATAAAACCATTTACAGCCGAAAACCACAAAAATCGATTCTTTGACAGCTAAAATGACTTGAAAATTGCACTACAAACAGACAAATACGAAGAAAATACAAATTTGAGTCCAGAAAACGCGTTTTTACAATGAAATTTTGAATTTCCTAGGTAGAAAACAAGGATGTGGTATAGAGAGCTTTGTGAAATACCCGATTTTGGGCCGAAATAACGAAAAATTAACCCTTAAACAGCTAAAAAGACCTACAAACTGCACATTTCGCGTAGAATAAGACGAGCAAGTGCAAATTTGTGGTCGGATATCGCGTTTTTACAATGAAATTTCGAGTTTCACATATAGAAAGCATATTCGGTGCATATTGGCAGCAAAAGCTAGGGCAAATAATATCATATATCCAACCCAGCTGTTGACATAGAATTTAACATCCAAAATCCGAAAAATTAACTCTTCAAACACCTGAAATGACTCAGAAATTGCACTTTAAGAGACAAATACGATGAAAATACAGATTTGAGTTCAGAAAACGCGTTTTTATAATGAAATTCTGGGTTTCTTACATAGGAAACAAGGAAATTCAAAGTTTTTCTAAGTTGTATTGAGCTTTTGATCTGTTGTTCTTAAGGTCATATAACTAGTGATATCTAAGTTAGTGGTGTCATGTACTAGCATAGAAATGTTAGCTTACAAGATTCTGCTACATCCGAATCATTCTAGCATTGAAACTAGGGCCAATGAAGTCACATAATATGTATATTACCTAACCCAGCTGTCGATATAAAACCATTTACAGCCGAAAACCACAAAAATCGATTCTTTGACAGCTAAAATGACTTAAAAATCGCACTACAAACAGACAAATACGAAGAAAATACAAATTTGAGACCAGGAAACGCGTTTTTATAATGAAATTTCGAGTTTCCTAGGTACAAAACAAGGATGTGGTATAGAGAGCTTTGTGAAATACCCAATTTTAGGTCAAAATAACGAAAAATTAACCCTTAAACAGCTAAAAAGACCTACAAACTGCACATTTCGCGTAGAATAAGACGAGCAAGTGCAAATTTGTGGTCGGATATCGCGTTTTTACAATGAAATTTCGAGTTTCCACAGGTACAAAACAAGGATGTGGTATAGAGATGTCATTTTGTACTAGTATAGAAATTTAGTGAAATACCCGAATTTTGGGCCAAATAACGAAAAATTAACCCAGCTGTCGATTAAACAGCCGAAAACCACAAAAAATTCTTTGACCTACAAATGCACATTTCGCGTAGAATAAGACGAGAAAATGCAAATTTGAGTCGGATATCGCGTTTTTACAATGAAATTTCGAGTTTCCTAGGTACAAAACAAGGATGTGGTATAGAGAGCTTTGTGAAATACCCAATTTTGGGCCAAAATAACGAAAAATTAACCCTTAAACAGCTAAAAAGACCTACAAACTGCACATTTCGCGTAGAATAAGACGAGCAAGTGCAAATTTGTGGTCGGATATCGCGTTTTTACAATGAAATTTCGAGTTTCCTAGGTACAAAACAAGGATGTGGTATAGAGAGCTTTGTGAAATACCCAATTTTAGGTCAAAATAACGAAAAATTAACCCTTAAACAGCTAAAAAGACCTACAAACTGCACATTTCGCGTAGAATAAGACGAGCAAGTGCAAATTTGTGGTCGGATATCGCGTTTTTACAATGAAATTTCGAGTTTCACATATAGAAAGCATATGTGCATATTGGCAGCAAACAGCTAGGGCAAATAATATCATATATCCAACCCAGCTGTTGACATAGAACGATTAACAGCCCAAAATCCAATAATTAACTCTTCAAACACCTGAAATGACTCAGAAATTGCACTTTAAGAGACAAATACGATGAAAATACAGATTTGAGTTCAGAAAACGCGTTTTTATAATGAAATTCTGGGTTTCTTACATAGGAAACAAGGAAATTCAAAGTTTTTCTAAGTTGTATTGAGCTTTGTGATCTGTTGTTCTTAAGGAGGTATAACTAGGTGATATCTACTAGTTAGTGGTGTCATGTACTAGCATAGAAATAGAAATGTTAGCTTACAAGATTCTGCTACATCCGAATCATTCTAGCATCGAAACTAGGGCCAATGAAGTCACATAATATGTATATTACCTAACCCAGCTGTCGATATAAAACCATTTACAGCCGAAAACCACAAAAATCGATTCTTTGACAGCTAAAATGACTTGAAAATTGCACTACAAACAGACAAATACGAAGAAAATACAAATTTGAGTCCAGAAAACGCGTTTTTACAATGAAATTTCGAGTTTCCTAGGTACAAAACAAGGATGTGGTATAGAGAGCTTTGTGAAATACCCAATTTTGGGCCAAAATAACGAAAAATTAACCCTTAAATAGCTAAAAATACCTACAAACTGCACATTTCGCGTAGAATAAGACGAGCAAGTGCAAATTTGTGGTCGGATATCGCGTTTTTACAATGAAATTTCGAGTTTCCTAGGTACAAAACAAGGAAATTGTACAGAGCTTTGTGAAATACCCAATTTTAGGTCAAAATAACGAAAAGCTAAAATGACTTAAAAATTGCACTATAAACAGACAAATATACAAATAACGAAAAGTTTCCTATTAACCCTTAAACAGCTAAAAAGACCTACAAACTGCACATTTCGCGTAGAATAAGACGAGCAAGTGCAAATTTGTGGTCGGATATCGCGTTTTTACAATGAAATTTCGAGTTTCCTAGGTAGAAAACAAGGATGTGGTATAGAGAGCTTTGTGAAATACCCAATTTTATGTCAAAATAACGAAAAATTAACCCTCAAACTCCACATTTTGCGTAAAATAAGACGAGCAAATGCAAATTTGTGGTCGGATATCGCGTTTTTACAATGAAATTTCGAGTTTCACATATAGAAAGCAAGGAAGTTGTATAGAGCTTTGTGAAATACCCAATTTTAGGTCAAAATAACGAAAAATTAACCCTTAAACAGCTAAAAATACCTACAAACTGCACATTTCGCGTAGAATAAGACGAGCAAGTGCAAATTTGTGGTCGGATATCGCGTTTTTACAATGAAATTTCGACTTTCCAAGGTAGAAGCCAAGGAAGTTATATTGAGCTTATGTCATGTACTAGTTTAGAAATAGAAATGTTAGCTTACAAGATTCTGCTACATCCGAATCGTACCAGCATTGAAACTAGAGCCAATGAAGTCACATATCTAACCCAGCTGTCGATATAAAACCATTTACAGCCGAAAACCACAGAAATCGATTCTTTGACAGCTAAAATTGCACTACAAACAGACAAATCCGAAGAAAATAGAAATTTGAGTCCAGAAAACGCGTTTTATAATGAAATTTCGAGTTCCAAGGTAAAAAACAAAGCTTTGACTGCTGTTCTTAAAGGTATAACTAGGTGATATCTACTAGTTAGTGGTGTCAGTTTTAGAAATGTTAGCTTACAACTCTGCATCCGAATCATACAAGCATTGAAACTAGGGCCGATGAAGTCACACATCTAACCCAGCTGTCGATATAAAACCATTTACACCAAAAACCACAACAATCGCCTCTTCAACAGCTTTAAACACTCACGAAATACACTTTACGAGACGAATACGACGTGAAAACAGGAATTTAAGAGCGGAAAACGAGTTTTAACGACGAAATGTCGAGTTACCGCGTAAAAAAGACGACGAACAAGCCAACGGGCAGCTTTGCTTAGCATCGATTACAACTGCCATGTGGATATCGCGACTTTCGTGTATCTTGAGTTTCGTTTGGTCGTCCGTTGAATTGAAATGAAGAGCGTCAGTACGTTTTCGGAATTAATTCGAAAATTTTCCTCACATAGTAAATAAACTGGGAAAAAAAAAAAATGTTCTCAATAACCTGACCGAGGGGGAACCGCCATCTTTATATTATCCAACGGAAAAGTGGGGCTGGATATCCATGGCGGCCATGGACCTTCGGAAGAGTCCATGATGGCGATGATGTGACAGTGTTGCCACCAAAGAAATAACAACAAGAAATTTCCGTTTTTGTACAGACTTTGGCGCGAATTATATAAAGAACCGGTAATTTCGTAAGAAATTAGTGATATACGTGATAGAAAATTCTTGAATGATACGATGAAGGCTGATATTCAGGGTTTATGGTGTAATTCTTGAAGTAATGATATTTTTCTTAAATCCATGGACCTGGGAGAGAGAGTCCATGATGGCGGTGGATGAACAGTGTTGCCACCGGAGGAATAACAACAAGAAATTTCCGTTTTTGAACAGACTTTGGTGCGAATTTTACAAAAGAACCGGTGATTTTGTAAGAATTAGTGACATACGTAATGAAATATTCTTCAATGATACGACTAAGGCTGATATTCAGGGTGTATGGCGTAATTCTTGAAGTAATCACATTTTTCTGATATCCATGGCGGCCATGGACCTGGGAGAGAATCCATGATGGCGGTGGCGTGACAGTGTTGCCACCTGAGAAATAACAACAAGAAATTTCCGTTGTGTTCAGACTTTGGGTAGAATACAATAATAAATTTTCAATTAGATTGTAAATTGTGTGAGTCCAGTGAAGAAAAATCTTTTATGATATGATGAAACGCGATATATTTAGGTTTTCGGGTGTAATTCTTGACGTAATTCGGGTGGACTATTTTGAGGTTTAATGAGATAGGGTACTTGATGGTGCTGGTAATAGTGGCAAATTTCCGAACCTGATAGGTTGAACCAGAGTTGGCCACTCTCCCATATCATTGATTCATCGATTGTTTAAATTGAGATGGCAAAAATATTATGAAATTGATTTGTGCTATATGCCAAATGTTGTCAAATTGATTTTGCCAAGCTAATTCTCTCTCTCTCTCTCTCTCTCTCTCTCTCTCTCTCTCTCTCTCTCTCTCTCTCTCTCTCTCTCTCTCTCTCTCTCTCTCTCTCTCTCTCTCTCTCTCTCTCTCTCTCTCTCTCTCTCTCTCTCTCTCTCTCTCTCTCTCTCTCTCTCTCTCTCTCTCTCTCTCTCTCTCTCTCTCTCTCTCTCTCTCTCTCTCTCTCTCTCTCTCTCTCTCTCTCTCTCTCTCTCTCTCTCTCTCTCTCTCTCTCTCTCTCTCTCTCTCTCTTGTGTGTGTGTGTGTGTGTGTGTGTGTGTATGCGTGCGTGTGTGATTTCATTCTTCTGGTAGCAAATGATTGTTAATTGATTAGCTTGGGCATTAGTTAACTAATTTATTAGCTATCTCATTTTTTCAACTAATAGATAAATTAGCTATTGCAAGAAATTTTTGGGCCAATATTATAACGATTAATTTAGCTTTAGCTAAACGTAAGACGACAAACCTAAATTAGTTCTTTACATTTTACAACTAAATTAGCTATTATAATAAAATTTTCTATGTAATTTTGGACACCGAATCAATTTAGAGTAAGAGGGCATCCAGCTGCAATAAATACTAGTTTTTTTTACCTTTTCAACATTAATTCTTGTGGATTATGTTTTACTTGTAATTTTGGACGCTAAGTTGATTGAGATGGTTCTCAGGAGATTTTTGTGAATACCCTGGGTTTGCCACCAGGAACCTCAGACAACACGAAATTTCCGTTCCACCACTATACAATAATAAACGAGGTGGTGGCACGCTAAAGGGGTTTCCTCACATTTCCCAAACTTTTGAGAAAACACGAAAAACGTTTTCCTACACAGGTAATTTGTAAATGTTTTTCAACAATGTTGCTAAGCAGCGAAATGGTCCTATAATTATTAATATCCTGCTTATCACCAAACTTATGTACGGGGAGAACAACCGCGAATTTTTTAAATTATCAGAAAACACTCCTTCCAAAAAACTCTTGTTAGTTAAATAACATAATCTAATAATAATATAATTGGTAATTTCATATGAAAATTAGTGACATTCGTAATAAAAAAATTCTTGAATGATATAACGAAGGCTGATATTCAGGGTTTATGGTGTAATTCTTGAAGTAATCTTATTTTCTTTACTGTTTTGGTCGGTTTCAGATGGAGGGTGAGCGATGGTGCTGCGGATAGCGGTCGTTTTCTACAACCTATTACGATGTACCGGACTGCAACAAACCTCAAAGGCAAGCAGAAATCGTTATTCGATTTTGCAAATTCAACCCTCAGTACAAGGAAGAGTTGAATTGGCTCCGCGGATGTGAGGTAAGTAATAAACTTTTCTGGTTTCCTTATCGTCTTTGTTTTAATAACAGGAATGAAGCTTGGGTTAACGACGGAATTGGGCTTCCATCTCCACGATGGGTCTTGCAAGGCAGATATCAACTGTTGCAAATCACGTTTTTTTTTTAAGAAAAGCTCATTTATGTCTCACGTTCCGGCACAAATAGTATCATTACGGACAGGCGGAGCCAAACTCATTGCAAGAAAGAACCCCAATAATGGTGAAATATTTTGAGTAATAACCTCATTTAAACATTTTCCTGAATTTCGAATTTTTCTAGCACATCCAACATACCTCCCTTTGGGCAAAATGAGGAATTTCTACATATAGCCTGTTTATCAGATCAAAACTAAAACTACGATTGGATTCATTCAGATGACTTGCATAGGCAGAATCACCCTTGTTGCCCTTGAAATCCTTTTCATGCTCTTTTATTGTTGTATAAATTTCCTACCAGTTTGAACACAGTACCCTACATGAACATTTTAGTTTATAAACCCCACTTTTACCCTGAACGTTAATTTTGCTTAACCGAACCCAAATAACATTTGAGATTATTCTTATTGTTAAACCCAACGTTGAAACCCCTGGACGACAGAATTGTACCGAGTTTATCCGGAATTTTCCCATAATATGGTATACTAATCCACTTTTTCTCTTCCAACTCAATTTCTCTCACTAAATTACACACTATTTTATTTGAAATAAACAATTCGTCGCTGTGATCATCCTCAGATTCTCCAGAATATCACCCTTGCACACAGATATTCAAGTTTTCAATCTTTAAAGGGACAAGAAAATAAAATTCTACATTTTACATTTTGATTCACAACGTTTTGGAACATGTTTTTGTAATTTAGAAGGCTGTGATCATCCCTAGATTTTGCAGAATGTCTCCCTAGCACACAGATATTCAAGTTTCCAATCTTTAAAGGGACAAGCAAATAAAACTCTACATTACACATTTTGATTCACAACGTGGAACATGTTTTTGTAATTTAGAAGGCTGTGATCATCCCTAGATTCTGCAGAATGTCACCGTAGCACACAGATATTCAAGTTTCCTATCTTTAAAGGGACAAGCAAATAAAACTCTACATTATACATTTTGATTCAAAACGTGGAACATGTTTTTGTAATTTAGAAGGCTGTGATCATCCCTAGATTGTCCAGAATGTCACTCTAGCACACGGATATTCAAGTTTCCAACCTTTAAAGGGACAAGTAAATAACACTCTACATTATACATTTTGATTCACAACGTGGAACATGTTTTTGTAATTTAGAAGGCTGTGATCATCCCTAGATTCTCCAGAATGTCACCCTAACACAGAGATATTCAAGTTTCCTATCTTTAAAGGGACAAGTAAATAAAACTCTACATTATACATTTTGATTCACAACGTGGAACATGTTTTTGTAATTTAGAAGGCTGTGATCATCCCTAGATTCTGCAGAATGTCACTCTAGCACACGGATATTCAAGTTTTCTATCTTTAAAGGGACAAGTAAATAAAACTCTACATTATACAGTTTGATTCACAACGTGGAACATGTTTTTGTAATTCAGAAGGCTGTGATGATCCCTAGATTCTGCAGAATGTCACCCTGGCACGCAGATATTCAAGTTTCCAATCTTTACAGAGGACAAGTAAATGAAATTCTACATTATACATTTTGATTCACAACGTGGAACATGTTTTTGTAATTTAGAAGGCTGTGATCATCCCTAGATTCTGCAGAATGTCTCCATAGCACACAGATATTCAAGTTTCCAATCTTTACAGGGGAGAAGTTTTTTTTTCTTTTTCTTTAAGAATTTCTTTATTAGAAACTTAACACAACAACTGAGCATAGCCCATCAAGTTAATTCACATAAATACAGTAACTACAGTTTGTAGAGGTAAAAGCCCAATGGCAACTACTCAATATGATCACTTCAAGCACTTGTCACATTGTCGTGCCACAAGGTCGAGAGGTTTTGTTCTATCCAGACGTCGGATGACGTTGCTGTTGTCTAAAAATCCTAGAGCTTCTGGGTTCATATGTTGATGAAGCCTCTGCTCGTGTTTAGCGGCAAATAGTTTGATCACCTCACTGACTGGTTCTATCTTGAGGTCCCGATGGAGGTTGTCATTACGTACGTACCAAGGAGCATTGACGATACTCCTTAGCACCTTGTTTTGACATTTTGATGTTGGTCTTTTTTGTACAGCCCCAGAGTTGAATTCCATATGTAAAAACTGGTCTTAGAATTTGCTTGTTGAGAAGCAATTTGTTATGTAGGGATAATTTGGAGTATCTTCCAAGCAACCAATACATTTTTTGGAACTTGATGTTTAATTCTTCTTTTTTTTTTTAATGACATGCTCTTTCCATCTTAGTTTTGCATCAAGAGTCATCCCAAGATACTTTGCTGTATTGGCAAAAGGAATTTCTCTTCCGTTTAGTATAACTGGTATTTTAGTTATGTGCTTGTTCGTGAAATTGATGTGAGCCGATTTCTGCTCATTGAGCTTGAGGCGCCACTTCTTTGTCCAAATACTGACGTTATTAATAGTCTCCTGTAGTTTCCTAGTTGCATCCTCTACTGTTTCTCCTACTGCTAGAAGTGCTGTATCATCAGCGAAAGTTGCCACTATTGGTAGGTATACCACGTGTATACAGAAGATAGAGCAAAGGGCCAAGCACGCTACCTTGCGGGACACCTGCCCTTATCTTCCTGAGACTGGAATACTCTCCCTCATGTTCCACACTGAAATGTCTTTCATCTAGGTAAGATTTCAAGATTAAGTGAAATTCTTTTGGTAAGTCTCATTCGAGTTTGTGCTCAAGTCCTTGATGCCAGACTTTGTCAAAAGCTTGGGAACATCCACATGAAGGTGGCTGTGCAGACTTGTTTCATTTCCAAGCTATTTTCAATAATTTCAGTTATACGATGAACTTGATCGATGGTGGAGTCTCTAAATCCAAACTGGTGATCCGGGATTAATTCTTTCTTTTGGACTATATCTTTCAGTCTTCAAATAAGTAGTCCCTCAGAAAGCTTTGATATTACAGGTAGCAGAGATATAGGTCTGTAAGACTTCATTATAGGGATCTTTCCCCGATTTCAGTATCATGATAACTTCTGCCACTTTCCAGCATCGTGGTACATACTTTAACCTTAGTTTAACATTCGCATGCCTTCCTCAAGAAGATGTTTGAAAGGAGACAAGTGAATTAAACTGTACATTTTACATTATGATTCACGACGTGGAACATGTTTTTGCATTTGATACCCAAATTTGCCCCACACTCAAAGTTGAGAGGTTAACTAATTCCGTTCATATAGGTTGTAAGGTACCTTTCTACTTTTTTACTGCATGCTTTTGGTTTCAACTCAATTATTTTGCAGTAAAGGCTGTTTCCCTGAAAAGAACCCGATTTTTTCAATTTAGGAACGTTTTTGTAATAATTGCCGGTAATTTAGAAGGCTGTGATCGTCCCTAGATTCTGCAGAATGTCACCCTGGCACACAGATATTCAAGTTTCCAATCTTTAAAGGGACAAGTAAATAAAACTCTACATTATACATTTTGATTCACAACGTGGAACATGTTTTTGTAATTTAGAAGGCTGTGATCATCCCTAGATTCTCCAGAATGTCACCCTAGCACACAGATATTCAAGTTTCCAATCTTTAAAGGGACAAGTAAATAAAACTCTACATTATACATTTTGATTCACAACGTGGAACATGTTTTTGTAATTTAGAAGGCTGTGATCATCCCTAGATTCTGCAGAATGTCACCCTAACACACAGATATTCAAGTTTCCAATCTTTA
The DNA here is from genome assembly GCA_031894815.1 of Creontiades dilutus. Taxonomy (NCBI): domain Eukaryota; kingdom Metazoa; phylum Arthropoda; class Insecta; order Hemiptera; family Miridae; genus Creontiades; species Creontiades dilutus. The sequence continues at coordinate 78,881 of JAVIWC010001067.1, forward strand.
AAGGGACAAGTAAATAAAACTCTACATTATACATTTTGATTCACAACGTGGAACATGTTTTTGTAATTTAGAAGGCTGTGATCATCCCTAGATTCTGCACACAGAATGTCAACCCTAACACACAGATATTTTGTAATTTTCCATTCTTTACACAGGACAAGTAAATAAAACTCTACATTATACATTTTGATTCACAACGTGGAACATGTTTTTGTAATTTAGAAGGCTGTGATCATCCCTAGATTCTGCAGAATGTCACCCTGGCACACAGATATTCAAGTTTCCAATCTTTAAAGGGACAAGTAAATAAAACTCTACATTATACATTTTGATTCACAACGTGGAACATGTTTTTGTAATTTAGAAGGCTGTGATCATCCCTAGATTCTGCAGAATGTCACCCTAGCACACAGATATTCAAGTTTCCAATCTTTACAGAGGACAAGTAAATGAAATTCTACATTGTACGCTATAATCCAACTATATTTTCGAGGTACACAACTCAAAATTTCTTCAGATGTAGAAAAAAAAAGACGAACACCGTCTCCAAAAAATTATAACCAACACAAAACATATTACAACATTCAACCAAAGTTCGTTTAATTCAAAGCTGCCACTACATTTTTCTCTTTTCTAATTTACTCTCCATTTTGGGTTCACAACATGGAACACGTTTTTGCGTTTAACGCCCAAATTTGTCCCTTAATCGAGGTTGAGAGGTTAACTAATTCTCATAATTCAGATTACGAGGTGGTTTAATGCGTGTGATTGTATTTTGAACGGTGAGGGGTCTTCGATCGTTTTTATTTTTGTTCAATTCTTCAATAATTGGCGTTTTTCTGGAGCATTTGAGCGAATCTGTTGGTTATGAGGAGGGACACGTCGATGAAGCGATCCACGCAGTTCAACATGCAGGTTTCCGTCCGGCTGTCCAATTTGCTACCGGGTTTGTCGACGCATTTGTCCCAACAGATGTCGGCGAATTCGTGGATCTGTAACGTAAAAATAGTTAAATTAGACTTGAAAGATGATTACGAAAGTCACACAAACCAATTAACCTTCTATGATCCACGCCTATTCAGAAATCAATCCACACAGCGTGGCAGCACCCATGCCACTCACGAAAATGAAGTTTTTTCGAATAAATACAATACCTTAAGATATTGTTAAGGTTGTTTACAGTTGTGCCAATACTCACATACGCCAACTGAAGCCAATTGACAATTTAAAACAGGCGGAGAGGGGAGATTAAGGGTCAGTATGAAAAAACGCTGCAAATTCTTTCACTGGGGTTTATTATTCAATGATCCATGATTTGAATTTCTACTAAGCTTTGGAGTGTGCGTGTTTCACAGGTGATAGAGCGATTATTGAATTTCAGGAGGCACACAAATATGATCAACTGATCAATCCAAATAGGTGTTTTAGTTGAGAACCGATTTAAGTGCTCTATGCATATCTCCTGAAATTGTAATCGCTCTATCACCTGTGAAACACGCACTCTCCAAAGCTTAGTAGAAATTCAAATCATGAATCATTGAATAATAAACCCCAGTGAAAGAATTTTGTTCCCGGTCGTCCCAATTCTTGAGCCAAAAAAGTGCCCTTTAAGGGTTGTCAAAGTTTTGTAAAATCTAAAAACCTAAAAAAAAGTCAAGGCGGCCTAAATTTGGACTCTTCTTCAAGAACTTTCCACGAGGAATCGAATGAGCCCCTCCCCAGGCAAACGACGTCTATGCCAACATGTGCGTTATTTTGGTTTATAATTGTTTTTGTTTTGATAGTAGTAGCCTAGCGACGTAGTGATGTAGTAATGAGGATACTGGAGTGAACTCCTAAAAGGCTTTGCAGCCGATACAGTTTGAAGCGTTCTGATATGCATGAAACGCTGCAAATTCTTTCATTTGGCTTGCATTCATGATTTGAATGTCAACTAAGCTTTCGAGAGTGCGTGTTTCACAGGTGATAGAGCGATTAGCACCATAAATCGGGCTATACATCGGGAATGGTTCGAGCTACGGACCTGGGGAGTGGTTCATTCGACTCCTCATGTGAAGTTCTTCAAAAAAGTCCAAATTTAGGCCGCTTCGACTTTTTTTTTGAGGTTTTTAGGGATTTTACAAAACTTTGACAACCCTTAAAGGGCACTTTAAATTAAGTGAGAGAGCTGGCTCAAGAATTGGGGCGTTGTCGGACCAACATGGATTTTTCCTGAAAATTTCAGATTTTTTGCTCCAGCCGTTTGGGAGAAATCGTGCGTACGGCGCACGGCCGGAAAATTTTTTATTGCAGATTCGGATTCTACACCCTTTGAAACGTAAACCATGAAATTTTCAGGGGGGGTTAGAATTTTTTTTTTTTCAAGAGCGATTACATTGGTTTATTATTGAATAATAAACCAAAATGAGGAATCGGTGTAACAAAATATTAATTATGAACCACCACATTAGGCTCCATTCTGAGAGATAGTCAATCGCTATCTTCATCGTCGAGGTGTTGAACGTGGCTAGTTTTAATACTTTTTCATGCTAACTACGGAATATTACTCTAAATTTTCTTATATTTAATTCTTATTAGGTAGCTACTTTGGTTATTATAACTGTTAATAGTGGGTGTGGGTAGTGGAGTGACCACATTCATTCCGAATCTCTTAATTTTTTAACAAACAAGAGATGTGCGGTGCCACCACCATGTCAATGCCTAAAGTATGCTAGCAGTTATACATAGTTAGGTAAGCAATATTATTAATTAAGTTGTTTTGGTATATAAGCTGAACAAGTCCCTTATAGAAAGAGATATGATCAATTGACCATATGTGTATATACACAATGTGTAAATTATACTAAAGAATGACTTTTATGATTATGTATAGACTGAGGAAGTCCCCGCTGCGGGACGAAACGTTTCTGACGAGAATAAACAGATATAACTGTTTTCAGTACGAAATTCGAAGTAGTCTCGTGAAGGCTCAACTTAAATTAAGATGCACGAGTTGTGTTGCCTTGCTCCTAATATTGTTCATCCTTAGAAAGTTCACATTCCCCATGTTAACTCTACATTCTGGCTAACGAAGCTTTCAAAAGGTTTTCTCACATCAATCGAAACAAGAGATGGGCAAATTCGTATTCGTAAATACGAATACGAATCTGATTCACAACACCCTAAGGTGTGAATCCGAATACGAATAAATTCATATTAAATACGAATGGAATACGAATCTATCTCAGATTCACACTATTGAATTCATTAGATTCACATTTTGATTCACAATGGATTCACAATTTGATTCACCGAAAATTCAACTCAAAACGCCAATCCAAAGTCGGAAAATACCAAAAAATAATGAAATACATAAATAATTGAATAAATAGGTAATAAACAAGGAGATTTCCGACCATCGAAGCTAAATTGGGGAAACAGGTGATCTCGCTTAACTTCCTTGGCTGTATCTACTCCCAAAAATAGCCAGCCATGCAGATTCCTTCGAAATGAGAGAATTTATTCAGATAACCTGTGGGGAAAAAACGGTAGCTGGCTGTTTTATTTGAAAATTTGCAGAAAAGTACGTATTAGGAAAGAAGGTACGAGTGGACTTGAGAAATGTATGTGTACCTATTCATTACAAGGAATATTATGACTGTCATAATGTATATAAGATGATTGCTTCTGAAAAAACGTCTGCCAAGTGGGTGTGGCACATAGCTTCCTCGTATCCATAACATGGCTGTATAGATCATTGAAAATTATTATTCACTAAAGAACTTCGTTCAATTAGGCGAAGTAAATATTGAATTAGGGTAAATTTATTGTTGTGCAGGAGCATAACTTGAGAAAATAAAGGTAGGCATGTTGTTTTTGTCAACTATTGAACCAATTATAAAATATACCAAATCCGAACAATCCCTGAAAATTGCATCGAAATCAGTCATGAACTCCCGGAGTTGTGCTTGTGGCAAGGATTTCACGTTTGCGCATGCGCAGAGGCTACTATTGATCCAGGGGTCATGAAACTTATAGGGGACCATCTACACCCCAACCCGCACAATCCCTATTCATCAAGAATCCCGGACTATAACAAGGATTTCAAGTTTTGAAAACAAGGATTTCTGACAGAAGATTCAACATTTAAAAAAATTTTCAATGACATACAGTCAAAATTGTTCAGAAAGGTCTAAAACGCAAAATTCGAGTGGAATTTTTGATTTTGGAGACAAAAAAATTTTCACACTCCGAAAGTGAAAACAATGCATCCGCTACCTTGGTAGATTCGGAAGCAAAAGGACCAAATAGGAAACTGCATGACTGGCTATTTTTAGGAGTAGATACAGCCAAGGAAGTTAAGCGAGAACACCTGTTTCCCCAATTTAGCTTAGATGCTCGGAAATCTCCTGGTTTATTACCTATTTATTTAATTATTTATTTATTTCATTATTTTTTGGTATTTTCCGACTTTGGATTGGCGTTTTGAGTTGAATTTTCGGTGAATCAAAGTGTGAATCTGAATCTGAGTAATTCGTATTCATAGGTGTGAATCTGAGATTGTATTCGTATTCACATTCATAATAAAAATCCATTCGTATTTACACTTGTGAATGTGAATTTATTCGTATTCGGATTCCCACCTTAGGGTGTTGTGAATCAGATTCGTATTCGAATTTACGAATACGAATTTGCCCATCTCTGATCGAAACTCACCTGCGCCTGTAATTTGGCTTTTTCCCGTTCGACGAGCAGAAACTCTTGAAGTTCCTTCTCCATCCCCTCGTTCCCCAAATTCGCCGGCAAATCCGAAGACGACGAAAACAAATCTGACATATTTCCTTTTTTTTTTTTTTTTTTATAAAGAAAAACCGAAATCGAAAACTAACTTTATATAAAGAGAAAGTCGGTCAATAAAAACCTCTTTTAAATCGCCAGAAAGAAAAACTTCCCTTGCAACGGCGACCACACTAAATTTATACCAACGCGAAACAGTTCACTTAAAAGCGATCAAATTTTGAGGACAATTCCACGTCAAAATGGAACGCAACTGGTCGAAATTTGGGTTTTTCGAACAATATCTTGAATGATTCAAGAGAAAAATGCGAAGGAACGAAATTTTTTTAACCTCAATGCGGTGGAGGGCGTTATCACTGTTATCTTATCTCTGGGGTGGTGGTGGTTGTGTTCTACTTTTGATGCCTTGTGGAATTGATAGTAGACACTAAAAGTTGTGGTACATCTCGTAGATGTTTCTCAATTAATTAAACTAATCTAAAAACTTAAACTTAATTAAACTAAACAAAACTAAGCAAAAGTTGTCGAAATGAAAAAAATTGAGATTTAAAAAACTGAAATCCACATCGTTTTTAACATTTTTCACCAGTGAAATGTGATTTTCTAATTCAAAATTGCATTGGAAATGAACTTCATGAAAAAATTCTTTCACTGGGGTTTATTATTCATTTGGCTTGCGTTCATGATTTGAATTTCTACTAAGCTTTGGAGTGTGTGTTTCACAGGTGATAGAGCGATTATTGAATTTCAGGAGATACACAAATATGATCAATCTGTTCTCAATCCAAATAGGTATTTTGGTTGAGAATAGATTTATGTGCTCTACGCATACCTCCTGAAATTCAATAATCGCTCTATCACCTGTGAACACGCACACTCCAAAGCTTAGTAGAAATTCAAATCATGAACGCAAGCCAAATTGAATAATAAACCCCAGTGAAAGAATTTGCAGCGTTTCATGCATATCAGAATGCTTCAACCCGTGTATCGGCTACAAAGCCTTTTAGGAGTTCACTCCAGTATCCACATTACTACATCACTACATCACTAGGTTACTGATATCAAAACAAAAACAATAATAAACCAAAATAACGCAAATGTTGGCACCATAAATCGGGCCATGGTTTGAGCTACAGACCTGGGGAGGGCTCATTCGATTCCTTGTGGAATATTCCTCAAAAAGAGTACAAATTTAGGCCGCTTCGACTTTTTTTACAGGTTTTTAGGGATTTTACAAAACTTTGACAACCCTTAAAGGGCACTTTAAATTAAGTGAGAGAGCTGGCTCAAGAATTGGGGCGTCGTCGGACCAACATGGATTTTTCCTGAAAATTTCAGCTTTTTTGCTTCAGCCGTTTGGGAGAAATCGTGCGTACGGCGTAAAAATGTTACTGCAGATTCGGATTCTACACCCTTTGAAACGTAAACCATGAAATTTTCAAGGGGGGGGGGGGGGTTAAAAATTTTTTTTTCAAGAGCGATAACAATGGTTTATTCTCGAATAATAGACGGTCCGCATAGTCTCTCAAAATATGAGCTAAATTCATTTCAAATTGTGGAAGTGACGGCTGTAACTACGAAATGCGGACAGATAGACCGACAGACAGACATGGAACCAAATTTATTCAGTAGGCTATGAAACGCAAAATGAGAGTGGACATTTCGAATTCGGACAACAAACATTTTTTGGCTCCCGAAGGGAACACAAGGCTTCCGCAGACTTGGAAGCAAAATACTGATCGTGCAACATCCGTCAGACAGATCGTCAGACAGACGTTGTTTTGCTTCCGAGTCTACTAAAGTAGCGGAAGCATTGTTTTCACTTTCGGAATGTGCAAATTTTTTTGTCTCCAAAATCAAAAATTCCACTCGCATTTTGCGTTTTAGACCTTTCTGAACAATTTTGGTTCCGTGTCTGTCTGTCTGTCTGTCAGCAAATCCTTGTTATGGGCAAAACTACACGAAGTTATAGTCCGATTTTGATGAAATTTTCAGGGATCGTGCGGGTTGGTGTAGATGGTCCCCTATGAGTTTCATGACCCCCGGATCAATAGTAGCCTCTGTGCATGCGCAAACGTGAAATCCTTGTTACGCGCATAACTCTGGGAGTTCATGACCAATTTCGATGAAATTTTCAGGGATTGTTCGGTTTGATGTGTAGATGGTCCCCTATGAGTTTCATGACCCCCGGATCAATAGTAGCCTCTGCGCATGCACAAACGTGAAATCCTTGTTGTGCATAACTCGGGAGTTCATGACCAATTTCGATGAAATTTTCAGGGATTGTTCGGTTTGATGTGTAGATGGTCCCCTATGAGTTTCATGACCCCCGGATCAATAGTAGCCTCTGCGCATGCGCAAACGTGAAATCCTTGCCACAAGCATAACTCCGGGAGTTCTTGACCGATTTCGATGAAATTTTCAGGGATTGTTCGGACTTATTAGGTATATTTTATAATTTGTTCAATAGTTGAACATGCCTACCTTTATTTTCTCAAGTTATGCTCCTGCATAATAATAAATTTACCCTAATTCAGTATTTACTTCGCCTAATTGAACGAAGTTCTTTAGTCAATAATAATTTTCAATGATCTATACAGTCATGTTATGGATACGAGGAAGCTATGTGCCACACCCACTTGGCAGAGGTTTTTAACTCTATGAGCTTCCTGTAAATGAAATGAACACCTGTGCAACGACTGGTCAATTCCTTAATAGGAGTCGAGATCGCGATCAGCTGGTCTCCTTGAGGGTCCCATCTCCCACGACATTCTTCCCACCGGGATGTCCTTGCGTGTTCTACCGCGTGTTTGAGTTACGGCCGCGACGTGAACTGCTACCGGGTGAACTGTTACTTTAGAACTGTTAAAGTAGCAGGTCGAAAAAGCTGCTATTTGTAACAATTTCGGAGTGTAAAGCTGAGATTTTTTTTTTTTTTTTTTTTCGTGATTTATTAATTGCAATTGAAAATCAAATACATTTCATCTAGCAATTTTACATATCAATAAAGGTACACTCCAAGAGGGTAGGTTTACAGCAAAATCTAGCCCTTTATTATATAGCTCAATTAATTAGCACTGAGTTCGATTGCACTTCTATTCACGCAGCACAACTAAATCCAGTGGTTTGTTTCGCTTGAGACGTCGGATTTCACCTTCGTTGTCCAAAACGTAGAGCATCTCCGGGTTCACGTGTTTGTGGAGGCGATGTTCACGCTTCCTTGCGTATTTCGCAATAATTTCATAGACTGTCTCCATCCTCAAATCTCGATGAATATCATCGTTTCGCATGTACCAAGGGGCTCCAACTATACTTCTCAGTATTTTATTCTGAAAGGTTTGGATTTTCTTAATATTTGATTTCTTGGCACAGCCCCAGATCTGTATCCCATAGGTCCAAATAGGGCGAAGGATCTGCTTATATATAAGCAGTTTGTTGTGAAGAGAGAGATGGTAATTCCTTCCCATTAGCCAATACATCCTTCTGTACTTGATTTTAAGTTCTTCTTTCTTCTTTTCTATGTGTTTATTCCAGTTTAATTTGGAGTAAAGCTGAGATTTGACAGTATTTTATGGAAAACAGTCTTTTGGTAATGAATTTTGACAATTTTGGTTTATTATTCAATAATAAACCATTGTAATCGCTCTTGGAAAAAAAGTGTCTAACCCCCCTGAACATTTCATGGTTTACGTTTCAAAGGGTGTAGAATCCAAATCTGCAATACAAATTTTTCCGTCCATCCGCCGTACGCACGAATTCTCCCAAACGGCTGAAGCAAAAAATCTGAAATTTTCAGGAAAAATCAATATTGGTCCGACAACGCCCCAATTCTTGAGCCAGCTCTCTCACTTAATTTAAAGTGCCCTTTAAGGGTTGTCAAAGTTTTGTAAAATCCCTTAAAACCTCAAAACAAGTCAAGGCGGCCTAAATTTGGACTTTTTTGAGGAGAACTTTCCATGAGGAATCGAATGAGCCCCTCCCCAGGTCCGTAGGTCAAACCATTCCCGATGTATGGCCCGATTTATGGTGCCAACATTAGCGTTATTCTGGTTTATTATTGTTTTTGTGTGATATCAGTAACCTAGTGACGTAGTGATGTAGTAATGTGGATACTGGAGGGAATTCCTAAAAGGCTTTGTAGCCGATACATGGGTTGAAGCATTCTGATACGCATGAAACGCTGCAAATTCTTTCACTGGGGTTATTATTCAATTGGCTTGCGTTCATGATTTGAATTTCTACTAAGCTTTGGAGTGTGCGTGTTTCACAGGTGATAGAGCGATTATTGAATTTCAGGAGATATGCATAGAGCACGTAAATCTGTTCTCAACCAAAATATCTATTCGGATTGATCAGTTGATCATATTTGTGTGCCTCCTGAAATTCAATAATCGCTCTATCACTTGTGAAACACGAACACTTAATAGCTTAGTAGAAATTCAAATCATGAATCATTGAATAATAAACCCCAGTGAAAGAATTTGCAGCGTTTGATCTAGTTTAGATACACATTTCAGAACATTCAAATTCCTGCATTACATTAACCCTCGTCAATCGGGTTCATAACCTTTAAAGAACCGTTTCTTAAAAAATCACCGTTAAAAAATAACAGCTCTATTTGTTCTCCCCGTTATTTGCACGGTATTTTCTTCGATAGAGAGTTTTGATCTAGTTTACATACACATTTCAGAACATTCAAATTCCTGCATTACATTAACCCTCGTCAATCCAGTTCGTAACCGTTAAAGAACCGTTCCTTAAAAAAATCACCGTTACAAAATAACAGCTCTATTTAGTTGTCCCGTAACGCGACGTAACGCCCCACCTACCGGCCTTCGGTTCCTCAGCTTTCACTTTCACAGTTTCACTCGAATCCCATCTGCGAAGAGAAACGTTTTCTGACGTTTTTTTAAATACGCGAGCTTTTTCGAGAAAAACTACGAAAATTCCGATACAAATTTGGGATATTCAACTTTGGTTCGCTTTCAAAAAGTACAAACACGTCCCTACGTCGATTCATTTCATCATACAGTAAGTTTTTGAAATATCTCGAATTAATCACGGAACATTTGAACTGCACCTTTAAAATAAAAGTTTAAACTGCGCCATATTAAAGTAGTTACTGCACTTTAGAATAGTGGGTATGGGTTATGGGAATTAAGAAATTCTTTTTAAAATGTTCCCAAGTTGATGATTCTTCAAAGTTCTGGTTAAATTTAGAAATGATTCATTTTTGAATCATCAAACGACATTAGCAAGCCGTGAAGACCCGTATATGGGTATCTACAGGTATAAAAAATATATAAAATTTCGGAATTTAAATTTTGGTTTTTTTCAACTGCGGTTGGTTTTGTGCGGTGTTTAAAAACTATTTAAAACCGAATGTTGTTTGTCTCACTAAATTCTCTTAAAAATAGACGATCTTTTCGAAAAAACTACCAAAAACGTCGTTTCAAATTTGGGATTTTCAATTTTTGGTTCGCTTTTGAAAAGAATAAACGCTCTCCCATGTCGCATTCTCTACATACCGTAAGTTTTTGAAATACTACAATCTCGAATTAATCGTGGAACATTTGAACTGCGCCTTTAAAATAAAAGTTTAAACTGCGCCATTTTAAAGTAGTTCCTGCACTTTAGAATAGTGGGTATGGGTTATGGGAATTAAGAAATTCTTTTTAAAATGTTCCCAAGTTGATTGATTCTTCAAAGTTCTGGTTTAAATTTAGAAATGATTCACTTTTGAATCATCAAACGACATTAGCAAGCCGTGAAGACCCGTATATGGGTATCTACAGGTATAAAAAATATATAAAATTTCGGAATTTAAATTTTGGTTTTTTTTTCAACTGCGGTTGGTTTTGTGCGGTGTTTAAAAACTATTTAAAACTGAATGTTGTTTGCCTCACTAAATTCTCTTAGAAATAGACGATCTTTTCGAAAAAAACTACCAAAAACGTCGTTTCAAATTTGGGATTTTCAATTTTTGGTTCGCTTTTGAAAAGAATAAACGCTCCCCCATGTCGCATTCTCTACATACCGTAAGTTTTTGAAATACTACAATCTCGAATTAATCACGGAACGTTTTGAACAGCACCTTTAAAATAAAAGTTTAAACTGTGCCATTTTAAAGTAGTTACTGCACTTTAGAATAGTGGGTATGGGTTATGGGAATTAAAAAATTCTTTTTAAAATGTTCCCAAGTTGATGATTCTTCAAAGTTCTGGTTTAAATTTAGAAATGATTCACATTTTTTTTCTAGGAAGGCGTTTGAATCATCAAATGACATTAGCAAGCCGTGAATACCCGTACATGGGTATCTATATGCATGAGAATATGTGTATTTTGTTAACTACCGAAATCCAACTCAAATTTCGGATTTTAAAATTTGGTTTTTTCAACTATGGTTGCTTTTGTTTTGTGTGGTGTGTAACAATGTACCTACAACAGATATATTTAGCAAATTTTTTTAGAGAATGATTCCAGAAATATTAGAATGAAATGTTTCAACTCCGTTTTGACGCATCCTGAAATGATTCCTGAATTTCATCGCTTTTTGTATGAATGGATATTAACATCTTTGTCATTCTAGGGGATAACTCACGATACAATTGAGATAAAAACTTCAAATTGGTCTAATAAAACTTAAATTGGTAAACTTTTAAAGAAATGTACCAAAAAGGTCATAAAAAATTCCCAAAAAAGCTAAAAATCTTTAAATTAATTAAATTTATATATTGTTTTTTACAGCGGAATACTTATCACAAAAAGTTTTTGAGCCGTGAACTAGGTAATAAAAAAAAAATTTGGAGAAAAAACTTGTGCTTAAAATCGTTCATAAATTACCATAAAATGTCATTAAAAATGCGTAGAAATTAAAAAAAAATCCAATGCGTAGATTGAATAGAAGAATATCCCACTCAACTAGACTAAGATGTAATTGTAAAAATTTGATTATTATTCAAAATTCGCTCATACGGTTGTTTTGCATGACGAACACTTTTTAAAAATTGGCTCATATAACCGTGCTACATTAATATATTGTATTTTTGCTTGATTGGCAGGAAAATCATATTTTAAAACCGCTCGACTCGACCATAATGACGTCATTAGCTTTGGTGTGCGCCTGCGCGGCTATGATCGCCCTGACGACGGCCCACCCGACGATATATAAGAGAAACGACGACGAGGTTCTATCGCCAGGTGATTTCTAAGCGATTGACGATAATTTCATCGATTCGTTTGTCGTTTAGCACCGACAAATACCCACTTTTGGTTGATTATTCAATAATAAACCATTGTAATCGCTCTTGAAAGAAAAAATTTGAACATTTTCATGGTTTACGTTTCAAAGGGTGTAGAATCCGAATCTGCAGTAAAAAATTTTCCGTCCGTACGCCGTACGCACGATTTCTCCCAAACGGCTGAAGCAAAAAAGCTGAAATTTTCAGGAAAAATCCATGTTGGTCCGACGACGCCCCAATTCTTGAGCCAGCTCTCTCACTTAATTTAAAGTGCCCTTTAAGGGTTGTCAAAGTTTTGTAAAATCCCTAAAAACCTCAAAAAAAGTCAAGGCGGCCTAAATTTGGACTTTTTTTGAAGAACTTTCCACGAGGAATCGAATGAGCCCCTCCCCAGGTCCGTAGGTCAAACCATTCCCGATGTATGGCCCGATTTATGGTGCCAACATTTGCGTTATTTTGGTTTATTATTGTTTTTGTTTTGATATCAGTAACCTTGTGATGTAGTGATGTAGTAATGTGGATACTGGAGTGAACTCCTAAAAGGCTTTGTAGCCGATACACGGGTTGAAGCATTCTGATATGCATGAAACGCTGCAAATTCTTTCACTGGGGTTTATTATTCAATTGGCTTGCGTTCATGATTTGAATTTCTACTAAGCCTTGGAGTGTGCGTGTTTCACAAGTGATAGAGCGATTATAGAATTTCAGGAGATATGCAAATCTGTTATCAACCAAAATACCTATTTGGATCGATCAGTTGATCATATTTGTGTGCCTCCTGAAATTCAATAATCGCTCTATCACTTGTGAAACGCGCACACTTCAAAGCTTAGTAGAAATTCAAATCATGAACGCAAGCCAATTGAATAAAAAACCCCAGTGAAAGCATTTGCAGCGTTTTTTATTGCTTTGAAACGTAAACCATGAAATTTTTTTTTCAAGAGCGATTACAATGGTTTATTACTGAATAATAAACCAAAACCACATTGTCAACAATAATAACAATGTTTTGAAGTAATAACTAAATCGCATTTTCACATTATTGTTTTCAAAATTTCACGTTTCTTTCTATATTTTTTGTTTTAGTTTTGGTTCCCGTGTCTTCGACTGTGATTCCCCTTCCGATCTACAAGGTGTCAACTTCTTTGACGAAACACGAAGGCGTTGAATACGATGGGAAACTGGACTCCTACAACGGCCCCAAGCTCATTACTGGTGAGTAGCAACAAGCTGGTTTCACTAAAATTCTTTCAAGATTCATAAAACCCTAAATGATGTAGAAATTAGACGTTTAACATACGCCTATACAGGGTTGTTAACGGAGAAATAACCAAATTTAGGTCATTATTCCGCAAAAATTGAGCCGAATCAAGAAACGGATAGCACCACGTGAATCAGCGTTAAAAAACAATGAAAATTCATGTGCCACACTTTAGAGTTCACCATCATCCAATATTTGACAATTTTGGGGTTGCGCAACTTTGCGTGCTCGCTGAACCGGTTGCGCGCAATCAAAAAAATTGATTGAGGGGTCAAATTTTCATGAAATTTTGAGTAGAATCCGAATCTGCAATAAAAAATTGGGGTTCCCATTTAAAATAAGAAAGTTAGTGTCAGTTGCGCAAGATTGCGCAGTTGCGCGGGGTGCGCAAATATGATATTTGAGATCCTTGGAAAAACTTATGAAGATTCAAAAAATTTTTTTTTGTTTACTCCCGTTTGGACGATTTTAGGAGGGGGGGGGACAACTCGTGAGACACCCTGTATATAAAGTGATTCCCTCATAGTGTACAAAAATATTTGGGTAAAACTAGACCGAAAATGGAGCAAAACGCCCCAACCGCACTGTTCTATCTCAACTTGTTCCAGAGATCCGATTTTTCCAAGATTTTTTCGAGGAAACCTCGTTTTGTTCCATATTAGCTGTACCTGTGTGGTAGTACAGGTTACCGTAAAAGCCACTAACTTTGCATCGAATGAACAGCACAAACTTTAACTTATGTTTAACATTTTCTTATTTTTCATTATCGCTCATCAATTTACTACAAGACCACCCACAAAACTTCGAATTCCATAAAAAGTAGCTATGAAACGTAGGGTAAGGTGCTGTACCTTGAGCCACTTTTTGCATTTTGATTTTTCGTGGAATTAATTATGGTCCGATCAATTCGGTTTTGGTCTAAATCAGTCCAGAAACAAGTTGGCTTCAGAAACTAATTTTCATAATATTTAAATCAGCATTCATCTGTACATACTACCCAATTTCCCAAAACCCTCCAAACTGGCTCATGGTACAAACATGGTTGTACCTGGAGCCAACTGTGGATGTACCTTGAGCCACATATACGATTAGTAGTAATTCGAGCAGTTTCTCAGGTTCAGCAAGAAAGTTAAACGTGACTTACTAAAAACCTTTTTTTTTTTATTGTCACAGATGCAAATAGGAACTATTAAATGTCATTCATTTCAGGTGAGGTCTCACTAAAACTTGGGAAAAATTTTAATATAATAATTAGGACTGAAGTATTTTGAAAAGCGCAGTCTTGAAATATTGACTTAGGTTTATCGATTGACTTAGATAGGATGTCATTCATTTGAGGTGAGATTTTACTAAAACTTAGGAAAAATATTAATATAATCATTATGGACTGAACTAGGTATGATATTTTGAAAAGCTCAGTCTTGAAATATTGACTTAGGTCTATCAATTGACTTAGAATGAACATTTCAATGAAATCAGGATGCTCTGAGATCGAAAAAGAAGGAGGAAGCGCCATAAAATGTCAGGCTGAGTTCATTGGAAGGAACCTTAATTTTCTTAAATCACTTGTTGAGATCGAGTTCGGCCCTACATCACATGCATTCCGTTGAATGAAAGTCCAAACGTAATTTCTCCCCTCCTACTAATGCCTTTTGATGTTCAGTTTACTCCGAGGCATCTGCAATATACAGATTCAAACCATAAAACTCCTATCACCATCAACTCACCTCCAAACAAAGCTATGTTATATGGCTCATGGTACAAACACAAAAGTGGCTCTAGGTACAAACGAGTATATCATACATGAAAAACAGCCTGGATGACCAAATGTAAATGTTTTGATGGAGAGTGACTTGATTTTAAATAAGATACTTCACTACAGAGATCAGGATTAATCACCTTAAATTTGTTCTTACTTTGGTGGTAATCACTTCCTCAGCTGCCTCAGAAAATTACATCACAACACCGCGAAAACGTTATAACCGTCCAGTTGGATAAGTCTTGCCATCAGCTGTGAAATAGTATTCCTACTTTTTGGTGATGTGTGGGCTCGTGGATTATGGGAAAATAATATTTTCCTCCTTACTCCAAACTCAGAAAGTTACGGGTGGCTCCAAGTACAAGCATGTGCAAGGTACCTTACCCTACATACCTGTTTTAGAAACGGCTAACTTCATTTATGAGCCCCAACTGTATAGAAATGGCTAAAGCATGGTGTTTCCTCAGGGTAGGGTTACCAACGCTGAAAAAACTTTGAATTGCCAAAAAAAAATCCCCTCGTTTGAGAGAGCTACGATGATTTCCTTCAAACTCATGACAATGAGACAAATGGTTTGGGACAAACTTAGAGCACTTGATTCGTACAGACTATCTAAAAGTTAGTCCCACTTGTAAGCGCACTAACATCCAGACTCCTCCAATGACTTTTAATTCTTTCGGATTCTTTTGGAAGTTCAAATTCGATCTCAGGGACCCCAAAAACATAGAAATCCATACCCCACTCGACTTGGCGTGAGAACTCAAATTTCAACCCCTAGGAGGGTGTGGCGGGGGGTGATTGAGGAGGAGGTAGTTTCCCCAAGTACCTCTCCTTGTCTGTAGTTAGAAAAAAACGCTGCAAATTCTTTCACTGGGGTTTATTATTCAATTGGCTTGCGTTCATGATTTGAATTTCTACTAAGCTTTGGAGTGTGCGTGTTTCACAGGTGATAGAGCGATTATTGAATTTCAGGAGATATGCATAGAGCACGTAAATCTGTTCTCGACCAAAATACCTACTTGGATTGATCAGTTGATCATATTTGTGTGCCTCCTGAAATTCAATAATCGAAACACGCAGACTCCAAAGCTTAGTAGAAATTCAAATCATGAACGCAAGCCAATTGAATAATAAACCCCAGTGAAAGAATTTGCAGCGTTTCATGCAAAACCCGTGTATCGGTTACAAAACCTTTTAGGAATTCACTCCAGTATCCACATTACTACATCACTACGTCACTAGGTTACTGATATCGAAAGAAAAACAATAATACACCAAAATAACGCAAATGTTGGCACCATAAATCGGGCCATACATCGAGAATGGTTTGAGCTACGGACCTGGGGAAGGGCTCATTCGATTCCTCGTGGAAAGTTCTTCAAAAAGAGTACAAATTTAGGCCGCCTTGATGACTTTTTTTGAGGTTTTTAGGGATTTTACAAAACTTTGACAACCCTTAAAGGGCACTTTAAATTAAGTGAGAGAGCTGGCTCAAGAATTGGGGCGTCGTCGGACCAATATGGATTTTTCCTGAAAATTTCAGATCTTCTGCTCCAGCCGTTTCGGAGATATCGTGCGTACGGCGTACGGACGGAAAAATTTTTATTGCAGATTTGGATTCTACACCCTTTGAAACGTAAACCATGAAATTTTCAGGGGGGGTTAACATTTTTTCTTTTCAAGAGCGATTACAATGGTTTATCACTGAATAATAAACCAAAAAGGTTCTGATACCAATTCAAGGGTTTTTTTTGGCCATACTCAAAATTTTGGGGTTCAGGGGATTTTTTCGGACGTTGGATTCGAATTCAGCATCGAAAATTACATAGGGATACCCTAAGTCTACGGATCTTGACGTTTTCTTTTTTTGTGGGGCTGTTTAACTCGTCAAGCAAAAGCCTGGTTGTGTGACTCCCTTAGGCCAATAGGTTAAAATTTCATACATTTTAAATTCATTTTCGACGGCTGTCAAATATCGCCTTCTCATCTGAATTTATTGTTTTCCAGTGAAAACCAAGAAAACGAAAAAAGACAAAATCGGCGCTTCCGTGAAGGCGATCACCAGGGAAGATTGGGAGAAGAAATCCCTCATCGCCTGATTTCCGCAATCAATTCACACCCCCCCCCCCCCCCCTATAAGGGAAATTAAACCTCTTAATTGAATAAGAAATCATTTTAATTAACTAATTAGACCCTTTAATTATGAAAAAAAAAAGAAAAAAAAAATGCCCCAATATACCAAGTAGATGTTCCAGGTCTTTAGTGTACCTTTTCACTGGACTGAAATTTGATTGTGGTTCCTTGTTTCAAATTTATCAGAATTGAATTCATACCGGTTAAATTGGGGACCACTTGGGATTCCACGCTACCCTGACCTACATCAACTCTATCGTTCTTGAGGTATTTTACAATAAATGAAAACCAGTAAGGTAACGGTACCGGTAGTGGCCACAGTTAAGAATTTTTTTCTTTAGTTTTGACAATTGTGGGCCAACAGTAGTACTGACTTTCCTCAGGACTCATTTAGAATATAGCCCGACTCTTCCCTAACATATCCATTCAACTATCAAAAGAACAATTTTTTCTATTTTTTATTAATTTTTTCTCACACCTTTATTTTGATCTAGTAGTGGCCACATCATATTACGAAATTTCCAGTAGTGGCCACGTGCATGTCTCAGTAGTGGCCACTTGACATTTTGCCCTCCTTACGTGTTTAATATCATTAAATTCAATACCAGATGAACAAAATTGATTCTATCCAGTAGAAGCTCTAGGATACAGCCCAACAAACGAGGAAACTAGGGACGGTCATATTGAGAAGTTTACCACAATTTCCAATGATGCTCTGCGCACTCCTAGTTCAACCTCTGACTACAAGATGACATGAGCTGTACCTCCTGCAAGTTTGAAGCCACTAGGAGACCGGGAATCCTTATTTCTCAAATATAAACTTTAAAATGGCCACTACTGGAGCAGTGGCCACTACCGGTGCCGTTACCTTAGTAGTCGACCTAACAATATTTTCTTACTAGCAATAGGACCTACTAGGAGTTGCTGGAAGGTAGGCCCCTTTTACCATGAATTGTTACCAGAAACCTTATTGCATTGAATTTTATATTTTGACGACTAATTTATCGATAAATTACGAATCAATATCGTCGTTACTGTCGATGATATTGATCAATGAATGACAATACTAACCAGGGGCGGATCCAGAATTTTTTTTCCGGAGGGGGTCACAAGGTAGACCAATATAAACAATAACAAAAAATAACAAAGTTATCAAACAAACAATACAAATCGCATTTTATCATAAATCTAGTTTAAACTTGTGCCTAAACTCGTCTAATTTGTCCACTCAAAAATTAATTTCATTTATTTATAAAAATTTTCTGTTTATGTCAAAAAAATCTATTAATTTTTTAGTTTAAAAAAGTATTTATATTCAATTTTCTACGAAAAAAGTGTCCTAATGTGTTTTCAAACAAGAGTAGCTAACTTAACAGTTTTTAAATCAAAACGTTGTAACGACAACAATCTGTTGTTGATCTGAGTGAGTTCGGAATTGTTTTTATTGAATTTGGCAGAAACGAAAAGAAAAACAAAACAAAAACAGGATTCTTGTTGACATAAATAATAAAGAAAGAAACAAGGTGTAGTTTGACGGATATACCAAGGTAAAGTTATTAATATAATTGTTAATTAACTTGATCTGTTTTGGTTTTTTTTTTTTTGTTTTTGGGTTTTTGAACCATTCGTTCAGCTCTGCTTTTTGAATTTTGGGCAATTCTGCGGGGGGTCATGACCCCTGTGAACCCCCCCCCCCCCTTGGATCCGCGCCTGATACTAACCAATCAACTAAAAGGCCGTTTGCCCCAGTAGTTGGTTTGTCTAGATGTATTGTACACATGTAGGAGCATGTAGAACTACATGTAGTACCTGACAATTATGTTTTGTGTTTAACATTGTGTTTTACATAATAAAATAACGTTTACAGTGTTACTTTTTTGGTGTGTGATTTTCGAATTTCCGACTGTCCCTGAAACGTTGCTAATCATTGCAAAAAGGTTTATGATTTCTGTATATTTCTGTATTAAATCGTTGATCAAATCACGGACCTACTCGTGGTTTCACAAATCAAGGAACACAAATCACATTGTTCAACAAGAGAAAAATAAAATACGTGGGATATAGGAGGGGGATAAGAATTGATGAAGTTGAACCAAACGTGGAAAAATTAGAATTTATCATGAATTTAGGATTTTGGGATATTAAGGGTTCCACTTGCACCACAAACAATTTTATGAGCCTAATGTTTTTTCAATTTATTAAAAATTTGGAAAATGCAGAAATACCTACTAAATTCTTCAAAATCGTAATCTTACGGCATACCACACTTTTCCATCAGGCTAGACTGGTCAAATTTCACAAGTTGTCATTTGGGTCGATTTCGCAAAGAAAAACTACTAGATATGCCTACACGATTATCGAAAAAGAGTTTCAGTTCTTCTAATTCTTCCAATACTTCTTAAATATCTTCTTTTGCTTAAATATATCTTTCTCATAGGTAGTCGTTTGAGATAACATAGCGAATTGAGCATTCAATAATAATGGTACCTGCTTGTGATCACGTAAAATTGGAACCAAAATACCTACTAATTTAAAACCAAGAAGTTGATGCATGGAAACATCGTTTGATTCCAAATTTCAATTTGTACTAATCTAAAAATGTAATTTTTCATAAAATTATTGTCTATTTTATTGTTCATTTATGAGCTATGCCTGCTTCTGACTTTGATATCCAGATTTTTTTCAGTGTTTATTGTAAAAGTCAATTTTTATTAATTAAATTCAGGCAGAAGACCGTCTGCGACGAACTTAAGAAATAAATATCAACGGTATGGACCATTGTAATCGGCAAAAGTAAGTACTCGTAAGTAGTTGTAATCGATTACAATAATTGTAGTATTGAATTCGGATACTTTTGCCGGTAAAAAAAGTAGTTGATTACTCTCGTTATTCGATTACTTTTACGAATACGTTTGTAATCGTGAAAGTATTATCACGTGAATCCAAAAACGCTCCCAACCCAGGGGCGTGAGGCAATGGGAAGCCACGAGCAAAATCGTCAGACCTAGTTCCGATCCTCTCTGGAGGACGGCTGACGACGTCCGCGACACCTCCGGGTAGTCGGACGAAAATCCAAGGTGAAATTCCTTGTTTACTTTACTTACTTACTTACTCGTGAAAGTATTCGTTAATCAGGGATGCCTACAATGCTGTTGCCCCTACAATGGAAGCAAAACATTTTGAGAAGCGAAGAAGTTGTTCAAACAGGAAGAATAATTCAACCTCGGACGCCTCGTGTTCCTCGGTTCAAAAACAAAACCTTTGCCTCATCATACGCCGTTTGAGAACCCACCCTGGAGTATGCGGCGCTTACCTGACTAGAAATTGGACATCGCAATTCAACCGAACGCCACAATTGCAGACAGACAGAAGGGACCCCTCCATCATCGCACCACGGAACGCCCAGAACTTCAAAGACATCCGATTATTACAGTTTCAAGTCAAGTGAACATTAATTTCGACTATTTTTCAATTCTAGCGTAAAAAAATATGTTAATTTATCAAGAAATTGTTATATTTATCAAGAATATATCGCTGTATTTGAAAAGAGTCTTCATTTGTACATCCCTATCTGCAAAACTGCTGATCAATTTGAATGAAACAGATGAAAAATGTCTGTATACCTACTAGCGGTGATGCGCAAACAAAAAAGAAAAAAAAATCGGAGAAAATTCGGTTTTAAACGAGAGGTATTGTATTAGGAGGGCAGAATCTCGCAAGAGCTCGCCAGGCCCTAATTTCTGACGAAATTTCCGTAAAAAGTATCAGGAGGGCATAATCTTGCAAGAGCTCTGTATACCTACTAGCGGTGACATCATAAAAAAAAATCGGAGTTTTTTAAACTGAGAGGTATTGTATTAGGAGGGCAGAATCTCGCAAGAGCTCGCCAGGCCCTAATTTCTGACGAAATTTCCGTAAAAAGTATCAGGAGGGCATAATCTCGCAAGAGCTCGCCTGGACATCATTTCTAAGGCGTTTTTTCCACTGACGAAGTATTAGGAGGGCAGAATCTCGCAAGAGCTCGCCAGGCCCTAATTTCTGACGAAATTTCCGTCAATTGTATCAGGAGGGCAGAAACTCGCAAGAGCTCGCCTGCCCATCATTTTTTTCCAAGTTTCGAGCACTCACGAAGTATTAGGAGGTCATAACCTCGCAAGAGCCCACATTTTCAAGGAAGTTGGCCAAAAGCCTCCCCTGGAACGACGGATCGTCGCTTATCGAGCTAGAAATCGGGAAAATGAATGAAATAACGCAATTTTTCATTTTTTTTAGCGAGAAAATTTAATGGGACCACATTTGATAATACGAACACGAAAAATAACAAATTAATATCGTCACAGAGTCAATAAATCGGGGTTACGACCCCTACAGGCCATTTTAGGCGTAATAAGGAAATATTATCATACAGGACGTCATTACAAGGAAAAAAACACTATAAAAATTAACGAAAAAATCACACTTCGTAGTAATTAAATAATTTTATAGATGCGTCATGGTATTATTTTTTTTTTGGGCTATATACAAGAATATGCATCACAATATTGTGTGTACGTGATGGCGAATATAATTAGATACCTAGTTTTATGGCACATGGTTTGACACAATGTTTCTTATCGAGGGGGCTACAAATTATTTTGAAAAATCGAGGAGAGAAAACAATTGGATCGCGTGAAACGCGTAAAAATGTTGGACCTTCGTGTGTTGATGAAATATGACGTGGTGGCACGTGAACAAATCACATATTGAGCTCGATGTGTTGGAATTTCACTGTGTGGTGTGTAATTCATTACACTCATCTTAGTCGGTAAAATTAATTGATGATCACGTAATAAACACACAAACGTTTGACCTTCATACGAAATGATACAGCATAGAAGTTACAATAATATTGATGTTGATAAAATCACATATTGAGCTCGATGTGTTGGAATTTCACTGTGTGGTTCTGTGTAATTCATTACACTCATCTTAGTAGGTAAAATTAATTGATGATCACGTAATAAACACACAAACGTTTGACCTTCATACGAGATGATACAGCACATAGAAGTTACAATAATATTGATGTTGATAAAATCACATATTGAGCTACAAGGGCGGTCCCAGGGGGGGGGGGGGGGAATCAAGGGGGTCATGACCCCCCGAAATTTTTAATTTTATGGTTTATAATAAGCTTATATTGCAAACACACTTTTTTCTTCTGATAACTATTGTTATGTTATTGGAAAAAATGTTAAAGATAGACCTAAGTTTCATTGAGAATCTTTAAACCAAACTCATTGTACACTCTTGTACATTCACCATTTTTTATTACACTTAGTGATACGTCACTTACGTCAAGTGAAGTGATTAAATATGAATTAAACCGAGTCTTTAGGTAAGGACTTGGGGTATTTTCTAACAATGACCCCCCCCCCCCCCCCCAAATGTAAGCCTAGGACCGCCCTTGTTGAGCTACGGAATTTCATAGTGTTTACTCGTTCATGAAATTAATTTTAGTTGGTAAATTAATCATCACATATCATCACATAATGTACAATTATGGCAATATCGAATATCTTCTTACATTATCAAGGTACAGGTATTACACTTGCACAAACAACAAGAAAATCTGATATCTGTCTATTTGAAACAAGATTTGTTAAATCGATTTCAAGCTTTTTTTTACCTATCTTTCCAAGTAAAGAAACTAATCTTGAGAGATGAGAGTATTTTGGTTTATTAATTTCAATAATTAACCCTTTGATAGCGATCATAAAAAAATAATTTTGTACTCCTCTCAAAAGTTTTAAAAAATCTGTCCGTACCCCGTTCCCCGTCTGGAACTGCTCTCCGAGACTTCTGATTTTTGTATTGTAAAAATGTACTAAATTTTTACTAAATAAACTAAATAGTACTAAATAAACAATGAACCCCCCTTGTTCCGCCTTGGACCGCCCTTGTTGAGCTACGGAATTTCATAGTGTTTACTTGTATTAAATAGGAATTATTACTCTTATTTAATACAAGTAAATAAATATTACTCGTAAATTAATTTATCATCACATAATGCACACAAACGTTTCACCTTCTCGTGAATATACAATGACACTATGTACAATAATTGTACATACAATAATTATTATGGCGATATCGAAGTCACTGACTTTAATTTCACTAAGTGACATTTCACTTCATTCAAATGGGAGTCATTACTCTCATTTTACTTGGCTTAATAATTGAGGGGTTTCTTCCAATAACCAAATAAGTCCAAAAATTGAAAGAGGTGCCATTTTCTTCCTCAACAATCAGGCAATGTAGGGGAAAGATTTTTTTTTTAATTGAGAGAGAGAAAAAACATTTATTAATCATTATATGGGGTGGAATGTTGGGTTAGTTGGGATTTGTGAAAAAGTATAAATTGATACGCCAAAAGCTCGAAGTGGTATGCCGAAAGTTGAAATTGAGTCGCCGAAAGTTTAAATTGAGATGCCAAAAATATTAAAATTGATTTGCGCCAAAGGTTCAAATTTGCCAAAATTTTCAATTTGATAATATGCCAAAAATTCTGTATGTCCGCTTGCTGCAAGGCTTCAAAACATTGGTCTGTTGACAAGAAGAAAATAAGTGTTCGGCGTTTCAGACAATAACCGAACAAGTTTATTTAATCAATTGCAAGAGAACCGTTGCGAGAAGCTACTATTGTCACGTTGCTTTGCTGTGCATTATGTTGATTTATGTAATCGATCCAAATATTATATTCTCCCTTTAAAACTATCATTGTGACCAGCAATAAATATAACAAACATAAATACAAAATTAATTCGTTGAACAAACCACTGAACATATGAAATTCGGCAAGAACCCAACAAATTCGCATTTTAGCAGAAAGGCTGCTTTTTTTCGGATTTGGCATTTAGAAATATTCAATTTACCTAGTTCGCGATTTTTGGACTTATTTGGTACTTGGAAGAAACGAATACACATCAAACGAATAATCACGAAATACACATAAAAGTTCACATTAAAATGTGATCACGCAACGATTTGTGCTTAGCACGTAGAAAATACCGATACATTAACGTCGTCAGGCTGGAATTTAATGTGATTATGAGGAGGACGCTTATTGTATCGTATAGTTGGGAAAGTAATTGATAATCGTACAATACAAACAAATTTCAGACTTTCATGTGATGGTACAGTGATATTATGAGTAATTATGGCAATATTGGAATCTCATTGTGTGATTACATGGGAATCTACTCATATTAAATGGGAATTCTTACTCTAGTTTTGGTTGGTTTAGTTACAAACATTCGAATTTCATATGTGATGATATATGTGATCTTATGTGGCAATATTGAAGTCACAGAGTTAGAATTTCACTGTGTGATTACGTGGATGATCTAATTGCGTCAAATGGGAATCATTACTCTGATTATAGTCGGTGAAATAATTGATGATCACATATTACACTCATATTACGTGATCATGTAGACGATTTGAACTATTAAACTCGTTTTAGTTGGTAAATTAATTGATAATCACATATAATGATAAACACAAACGTTTGACCTTCATATGTGATGATACAGTGATATTTTGAGCATAGCGCATAGTAAGCGTAGTAGTGATTTTGATGTCAATTATGATTCTATAGACAATCGACTCATTAAATGGCAATTATTACTTTTGTTTCATCGAGTAGTTGGGAAAGTAATTGATAATCACATTATACGAACAGATATCAGACCTTAGGATACAATGCTATCATGTGCAATTATGACAATATCAAAGTCACTGAGTTTGAATTTCACTGTGTGATTACATGGATGACCTATTCGTTTTTAATGGGAATTATTACACTCATTTTATTGATTAATTGGTGATCACGCCATACACTCGAACGCTTGATGTTTGTATGTGTTTATACAATATTGTGCGAAGCACAATAGAAGTTACAGTCAAATTGATGTGTGTTGGAATTTTGTTATGTGGTCATGTGGACGATTTACTCGTATTAAATGGGAATTTAATAAAATGATCACATAAAACACATGAACGTTTGGCCCTCATGTGATGATACGATGATATCATGAGCATAGCACATACAAGTTACAGTAATGTTGATATCAATAGGTTGGGATTTCACTGTGTGATTATGTGGACAACCTACTCGTATTAAATAGGAATCATTACTCTCATTGTAGTTGGAAAAGCAATTGATAACATGATACATAAAAATGTCAGACCTTCATATGTGTTGATACAACGATGTTACGAGCAGTTTTGGAGCAATATTGAAGTCATTGCATTGGAATAATTGGAATAGTGGAATTATTCCACTATGTTACCACGTGAAACGATCTACTCGGATTAAATCGGAATTATTAACCCTGTTTCATTGGGCAGTTGGGAAAGTAATTGATAATCACATTATACAAACAAATGTTGGACCTTCATATGTGATGATAAAATGATTTTATGAGCAATTATGGCAATATTGAAGTCACATAGTTGGAATCTCACTGTGTGATTGCATAGATGATATTTAAATGGGAATTCTTACTATAGTTTTTTTGTCAATTAATTGATGATCGTATGTGATAATACAATGATATTATAGCAATATTGTAGCCATTGAGTTGAAATTTCACTAAATGATTATGGATGTGATGCTCATAATCTAGTTGGATTAAATATTAATCGTTATGCTCATTTTATTGCGTATTTGGGAATGTATTAGGTGATCTCACATGATACATAAAAATGTCAGACCTTCCTTCATATTATGTGATGATAAAATGAAATTATGAGCAATTCTGATCACAATAGCTGATGTCAACTTCCAATGCAACAATGCAACGATCGATATCCGCGACATTCTAATCAAAATTTGCCGAGTGGTACAACATTAGCAAAATTCAACATCCAGTTTGCAACACAACTAAAGACATCAAGTTGGTACACTTTAATGATCTGGTTATATGCCCACATATTATCCAAATCAGCACCAAGAATGCTGCTATGAAATCAATGTTATTGAAATATGGCAAAAGTGCAATACCATGGTAGCATAATTTGGATAAAAATTGCTTAAGATTCATGATTGAACAGCATATTGTCAATTTTCTACATGGCAGTAAGGATGCCATATTTGATAATGATGAAATTCCAATCACAATAGCTGATGTCAACTTCAACACAACAACTTGCTATGCAACCTTAAATATCTGCAACTATCTATCTAAAATTTGTTGATTCGTCCAATATTCGCAGAATGCAACATAACTCAAGACATCAAGTTGTGAGACATCAAAATAAAATGGTTACATGCTCACATTTTATCCAAATTGGATGCCAAGAATGCAGCAACTGTGGCATCAATATTGTTGTAATGACAATGTTGCAATTTGGATCATTGCTGATGAAGAGATTCATGATTGGACAGCACTAGTGGATTCTCCATTAGGTATATGCAAGAACTGGTTATGCAACCTTCAATATCTGCAACTTTCTATTTAAAATTTGTTGATTCGTCCAATATTTGCAAAATGCAACATCCAGTTAGCAACACAAATCAAGACATCAAATTGCAACACCCAAATGATCTGGTTATATGCCCACATGTTATCCAAATCAGCACCAAGAATGCTGCTATGAAATCAATATTGTTGAAATATGGCAAAAGTGCAATACCGTGGTAACGTACATGACAAAAATACAATTTGGATCGAAATTGCTGATGAAATGATTCATGCAGCATTCTGTGATTTTTCTATAAGATGTGTAAGGATGGCAGCTTGATAATGATGAAATTCCAGTAACAATAGCTGACGTCAACTTCAACGCAACAACTTGCACTACAACCTTAAATATCAGCAACTATCTATCTAAAATTTGTTGATTCGTCCAATATTTGCAGAATGCAACATAACTCAAGACATCAAGTTGTGTGACATCAAAATGAAATGGTTACATGCTCACATTTTATCCAAATCGGATGCCAAGAATGCGGCAACTGTGGCATCAATATTGTTGTAATACTGCAAAAGTATCATAACATGACAACGTTGCAATTTTGATCATTGATCATTGCTGATGAAGAGATTCATGATTGGACAGCACTTGTGGGTTCTGGGTTGGAACCTTCGATATCTGCAATTTTCTATTTAAAATTTGCTGATTCGTCCAATATTTCCAGAATCCAACATCCAGTTTGCAACACAACTAAAGACATCAAACTGTGACACCCAAATGATCTGGTTATATGCCCACATGTTATCCAAATCAGCACCAAGAATGCTGCTATGAAATCAATATTGTTGAAAAATGGCAAAAGTGCAATACCGTGGTAGCATACACGACAAAAATACAATTTGGATCGAAATTGCTGATGAAATGATTCTTGATTTGACAACATTCTGTGATTTTTCTATAAGATGTGTAAGGATGGCATGCTTGATAATGATGAAATTCCAATAACAATAGCTGATTTCAACTTCAATGCAACAACTTGCACTACAACCTTAAATATCAGCAACTATTTATCTAAAATTTGTTGGTTCGTCCAATACTCGCAGAATGCAACATAACTCAAGACATCAAGTTGTGAGACATCAAAATAAAATGGTTACATGCTCACATTTTATCCAAATCGGATGCCAAGAATGCAGCAACTGTGGCATCAATATTGTTGTAATACTGCAAAAGTATCATAACATGACAACGTTGCAATTTGGATCATTGCTGATGAAGAGATTCATGATTGGACAGCACTTGTGGATTCTGGGTTGGAACCTTCGATATCTGCAATTTTCTATTTAAAATTGGTTGATTCGTCCAATATTTGCAAAATGCAACATCCAGTTTGCAACATAACTCAAGACATCAAATTGCAACACCCAAATGATCTGGTTATATGCCCACATGTTATCCAAATCAGCACCAAGAATGCTGCTATGAAATCAATATTGTTGAAATATGGCAAAAGTGCAATACCGTGGTAACGTACATGACAAAAATACAATTTGGATCAAAATTGCTGATGAAATGATTCTTGATTTGACAACATTCTGTGATTTCTCTGTGTATGGATGGCAAGCTTGATAATGATGAAATTCCAACAACAATAGCTGACGTCAACTTCAATGCAACAACTTGCATCACAACCTCCAATATCTGCAAGTTTCTATTCAAAATTTGTTGAGCGGTACATCAGCAAAATCCAACATACAGTTAAACATCATCGCGATACCCAAATATTGCGATTTGCTCACATTTTCATCAAACATTTCACAACAATTCTATTAAGATATCAAAATATTACAAATAATTACAGTTTATCGCTGTCATTTCGTTCCATCTCAACAACACAACGATGCAACAACACGGCTTAGCAAGTTGATGCTATACAATCGGCCTAATTAATCGGAAAATTTTAAAAACTAAATATTCAAAGGGAGAAAAACTTGTTTATGTACACTAGAACGTACTGATAACTTATTACTAACGATAATTTAAGTAGTTTTTTTTTCGAATTGTCCAATTATTTACAAAATTCGATATGATATCTTGTATTTTAAAATCGATACATCAAGTTTTGTTCCTATGTTACTCTATAAGGGTAGGTACATTTGACCTTAGCTTATCACGATATATTTCACAATAATGAGCAATCATCCACGTATTAAAAAAAAATAATAAAAAATTAAAACCTCATAACGTGTAACATGTTTTTGGGCCCAAAGAGCGTAATGATTGGAAAAAGTGAGATCTCAACAAGGAAAATTTGATGATTATTTGTAGCGTCTCCAAATTTTTACAAAAGAGGGGGAAATGGGGGTTTTATAGATTAAAAATAGTTCATTTGAAAAACTGTTAGTAATAGTGCAGAGGTTTGGTGGAGCAACGCAAAGATGGATACTAGAATATTCAAGTTTCATGAATTAAGAATGACTTCTTTTATGGACCAATCAGGGCATTGCAGGTAATCCACTGCCTCCTCGATTGTCCAGGGCCATAAGTGGTACAACGGTTCATGGATACTATAAACAACTCCTTCATAATGTGATTCAATGAGTTTAGAATAATCTTACCAGAAGGAGAACAGAAAATGTGATGCCGAGATAACAAAGGGCTGAAAGCCCCCCGAAGGTTTTGAAGGAGTGTTGAAAAAATCACTCAGATACTTAGGGGAATCCAGGTTAACCATTTAAATTATAATAGTTCAGTTGAAAAACTGCTGGTAATAGTGCAGTGGTTTGGTGGAGCAACGGAATGATGGATACTAGAATATTTAAGTTTCATAAATTAAGAATGACTTCTTTATGGACCATCATCAGGCATTGTGGTCACTGCCTCCTAAAGCGTAGGTCATCACGGGGAGATATTACAACGGATGGGTGCTATAAACACTGCCTTTAATTGCCTCCCATTAGTGGTGAATTTAGTAAGAAATCACTTTTATATATTAGGGGAACAGGTGTTTTATAGAAAAAAAAGAGGGACAGTGGACATTTATGGTTCTACAGCCAGATAATTTAAATGATTAATTTTACACATTTAAGTACCAAAGATGAAAAATTGCCTATGCAACCTACAAATGTGGGATTCTAGCTCAGAGGAGGGGAGCTAGTAAACAGAGATGAAAGCTATGGCTGGGGGGGGGGGGGGCTAACAAGGGTTTACGTGAGCGCATTCTGTGTTCATAAACGGTACTTACTAAGCCTAAGCAACTCCCTGGGAAAATCTGTAGATTCAACCAGAACACCTGAGAGGTTAGTGCTTACCAAGGTGGCAGGTACACGAATGCCCCCTCGGGCAGATGGAAAAGTGGTGATGCCGGGATAACAAAGGGCGGAAGGAGCCCACCCGAAGGTTAGTTAAAGGAGTGGGGTGTTGGGGAGGGGGGGGGGACTGTTGGGTTGGTCTCTAAGAACTGGATTGTACTCCTGTTAATCATTTAAATTATAATAGTTCAGTTGAAAAACTGCCGGTAATAGTGCAGTGGTTTGGTGGAGCAACAAAATGATGGATACTAGAATATTCAAGTTTCATGAATTAAGAATGACTTCTTTATGGACCATCATCAGGGCATTGCGGTAATCCACTGCCTCCTCGATTGTTCAGGGCCATAAGTGGGTACATTACAACGGGTGGATACTATAAACACTGCCTTCATAATCGTCATATTTAAAATCATCATTCAGAAGAGAAGCTCAGAAATGTGACGTCTCTTGAAATTCCCTCACATTAGTTGTAAATTCAGGTAAAAAATCAAATTTGAATCAACGAAATAAACTCATTGTTACACAGTTGATCAAATAAGCCTTCTTCCTTTAAATTCCCCGTTTCTATTTCAACAATAGCTTTTTCATATTTCCCCAGGCATAAAGCGATACAGTGCCTCCTTGATTGTTTATGAAAAAAAGCTCAAAATGTGGCATCACCAATGAACAGTTAGTAAAATATTCTTTCCAAAAACAATGGACATTTAAAAGTCCAGGCAAAAAATCAATTCACGAATAATTGCCCAATTCATTGGCTCATGCTTACACATTTAATAATGTTAGCTTTTATATTTTTAATTCCATGTTCATTAATATATTTCGACAATAACTTTTTCGCGGGCTGACACCAGGGCATAAAGATGAGCCTCTTTGGCTGTTTAGGGCCACAAAGTGTGAGGATCAAAACGGATGGATGCTATAAAAATGCCCTTAATAGCCAACTTTCAAATTAATGCATGAGAAAGTGATCCAAATGTGTGATTTGACAGTGAGTGAAATATTTCTTCCAAAAACATTGGACATTTAGAATTATCCCCACTAGTTGCAAATCCAGCTTAAAATTGTCCAATTATGACCGACCCATATTTACACGTTTTATAGTTTAAGGTTTTTTATCCATGTTCTATTTCGACAATAGCTTCTTTGTGGCATTGATCCACCTCCTAGAATTTACGATGCTCCACAAAAGTGACACGAGTGGCAGAGGTTAAAATGGATGGATACTATACACATTGATTCAACTGTCATCCTTCCAAGTTAGTATGGAAATTAAAGTTAAAAATGTGACCTCAACATTGTACAGTTGGTCAAATATTGCATTTTTAAATTACCCATTTGATTTCATTAAATGCTCCCTCGTTAAAGTGTTAATGACAATGAATCCATGTTAAACAATCAGATACACGTACATTCAGATTCGTGGGTAACGCTCATTGTCAAAATTCATCGTATTAATTCATATTTACATCAAACGATATTGTATCGTGTGCGCTTCGCGCTTTTATAAATCCATGTTCGTCAAATTTTTGACGATAACTTCTTCATGTCATTCGCCGGCGCCATAGTTGATCCACTGCCTCCTAGAGTTTTCAGGGCTCCTCGAAGGGCCACGAGTGGCGGAGGTTGAAGTGCGGATGGGCGGGTTTGGGCGTCGGCGAGGCTGATTGTCATTGTTTCTTGTCGTGCTCTTTCTTGGCGTCGAGGGAGAGGCCGGAGCCGGAGGAGGGGTACGCCTTGTCCAGCTGCTTAAGGGACTCTGTCAGGAAGTTCTGCAAAAACAAAAATTGGACAAAATGTCTTGATTTTGAAGGACATAGATCATTTTGCTTCCTTATAACTTAAGAGGAGTGTATCTGCTATAATTTCTACTAGGATTTAAGGTACACATTACTCAATTGCGGATTGTCCAGCTATATTAGGGCCTCTGTCAAGAGGAGGTTGTGCAATCAAAAATTGGACAGAAGGTCTTGATTTTGAAGGACATAGATCATTTTGCTTCCTTATAACTTAAGAGGAGTGTATCTGCTATAATTTCTATTTGGATTTAAGGTACACATTACTCAATCGCGGATTGTCCGGCTATATTAGGGCCTCTGTCAAGAGGAGGTTGTGCAATCAAAAATTGGACAGAAGGTCTTGATTTTGAAGGACATAGATCATTTTGCTTCCTTATAACTTAAGAGGAGTGTATCTGCTATAATTTTTATTTGGATTTAAGGTACACGTTACCCAATTGCGGATTGTCCGGCTATATTAGGGCCTCTGTCAAGAGGAGGTTGTGCAATCAAAAATTGGACAAAATGTCTTGATTTTGAAGGACATAGATCATTTTGCTTCCTTATAACTTAAGAGGAGTGTATCTGCTATAATTTTTATTTGGATTTAAGGTACACGTTACCCAATTGCGGATTGTCCGGCTATATTAGGGCCTCTGTCAAGAGGAGGTTGTGCAATCAAAAATTGGACAGAAGGTCTTGATTTTGAAGGACATAGATCATTTTGCTTCCTTATAACTTAAGAGGAGTGTATCTGCTATAATTTCTATTTGGATTTAAGGTACACATTACTCAATCGCGGATTGTCCGGCTATATACAAGGGTCATTGGGTGAGTTGGAGTCGACTGATGACAGCACTGAAGGAACAGTAGATACCCAAGAAAATAATAAGGCTGATAGGTATGACGCTGGCAGGTAGTTGTGCAAAAGTTTTAGTGAACGGGGAGATGAGCCGAAACTTTCTGGTTAGTTCAGGAATTCAGCAAGGGGATACTCTCTCTACCACCCTCTTCAACCTCGCCCTTCACTATGTAATAGAAAGATGAATGTAACATAGTGAACATATCCAAGCAGATATACGCGTATGATATCTGCTTGGTTGCCAGGAACATGCAATCCCTTAAGGAGATGTTTCACCAAATTAAGAGCAAGAGAGAGGAAATGGGTCTGAAGATAGATGTCAACAAGACGAAATACAAGCAAATGGCCCGTCACGGTGAGATATCATCCGCATATGCGTATATCTGCTTGGTTGCCAGGAACATGCAATCCCTTAAGGAGATGTTTCACCAAATTAAGAGCAAGAGAGAGGAAATGGGTCTGAAGATAGATGTCAACAAGACAAAATACAAGCAAATGGCCTGTCAGGGTGAGCCAGAGTCCACGCAGAATTTGAAACTTGATGAGCGCGTATTTCAGAAGGTCCAAAATTTCCCATATCTTGGAGTAGATCTCAACAACAAAGCCAGAATGATGGATGAAATTGAAAAAAAGAATCATGGCTGGAAACAGAGCATACTATGCCAATCTCAAGCTCCTTCGATCCTCTCTTCTCCCCAGAACAACCAAGGCTCGGCTGTACCGTACTGATTCGCCCAATAGTCGCCTACAGTGCCAAAACATGGGTAATCAGTTCAGTTGCCGCCAATAAGCTCCGTGTATTTGAGCGAAAAATATTAAGAAAGATTTTTGGGGCAGTGTGTGTTGATGGAGAGTGGAGGATCCAGGCTAATGATGAACTACAGCACCTCTACCAGCAAGAGGAAATCGTCCAGTTCATTAACACTCTCGATGCTGGTGTTGTCTTAAGACAACATCGCATCCTAAAAGCTTGAGTTCACTTCAGGAGCAATCACACATTCCAGGAAGCGTTTTAGGGGCTAGGTGAGGTAATGTCTTTGTTCAGTAGTTCCCCACCAACGGCAGAGAGTGAGCCGTTGTCGGATAGCTCATTTCTGACTCTTATCATAAGAAACCGAAATTAAAACGCCAATACAAAAATGTCCGACATTGATAGTGTTAGCAAGAATGCATCAGCCGACTTCAGGCCCAGCGTTGAGAGTGTTAAGGCTCGGTGGATTGACTGGCTCGGTCATGTTGAACGGATGCCAACACAATTGCCAAACAGCATATTGCATGCGAGGATGATGGAGACTCGTCGAATGGGACGACCAAGGACTCGCTGGCTCCAGGATGTCGAGGGGGATCTGAAAAAGCTTGGTATACAGAAATGGAAGCTGAGAGTGCAGGACAGATCTGAATGGCGGACTATTGTTAGGCAAGCCAAGGCCCACCCCGGGCTGTAGAGCTATTTAGTAAGTAAGTAAGTATATACGAGGGTCATCCAGAAAGTAAGGTTACAAACTCCCTGGAATTAGCAGAGAATTTTTTTTTTTGGGGTTGGTATTACTGCGTGTAGGGGGGTTTCCTAGTAGTCACAATAAGCAGAAAGAGAGAGTCTGCCTAAAATAACTCATTATGGGAACATATTAGTTTTATGTGACAAGAAAGTGGAATAAATTGTACTCTAGTGTTTACCTGTATAGCCGTGAGGGCCGCTACGATGGCAGGGCTTCCGAAGCCGTGAGATATAAGCGAGAAATGCGTCAAGTGTCTTTGTATTGAAGGGTCCAGGATGTGTTGAGGCCTTGTATTGCAGAGTGGACTTCTATCTTGGTTGAGAAGTTCCATTAGCTCTTTGGTCACCTGCCTGCAAGTTGATGAAAAACAAAACTTGAATAACAGTACATAATAGATGATTCACTAGGTATGCAAATCAGAACATAGTTAAAGGCGGCCATACACGACGGATCCTTTTGGCCCGGAGCCGTTTGCTCGAGTCCATTTTGCCTCGGGCCAAAACTCTAGGGTCACACATGGCAGAGCCAGTCTACTCTAGTGACCGAGCCAGTTGTGATATTGTTGGTCTGGGAGTAGTTTGGGAGCCTATACGGTACACCCATAGAATCGCTGGAAGAAGCGAACCCCATTTTTTGCACAGAATGCCAAGAGCATTATCATTCACAACGCTCAGGGTATAGCTATGAAAACTGGAAGAAGGCGGATGCGTCTCGGAAGGCGAAATTCGTCTGCCGACTACGCAAAGCGCACAAACCGATTTCCGACCCAGCGATAACCGCCTTGGCTGAAAGCGTAAGATGATTCAGCTAATGCAAACGCAAATAGCGGCAAATCAAAAAAATAACGAGAAGCAAGCGCGAATTGATCAATTTATCAAACATCAAAACCGGGCACCGGAAGCCGAAAACTCACCTCAAACTAAGGGGAAAGAACAGAATGTGAAAAGAGAGGTACGCTTAGGTAGAAAACGAGAAACCACCAAAACATTATGAAGCAGTTGTTGATAAAATACCTTTCTTCTCACCGTACAATACAACATCGGCAATTAAGTTTTTAATAGCGATGTCAGAATTGAATGACTTAATACAAATCCATGAGGTGGTAACAAGGTTAGTGTTGAAACCTAGGTTCAGCTACTTGAGGACAATGCTGAACGACACTCCTTTAATAACATACGACGTAGATTAAAACGAGAATTGTTGTCAGGCAAATAACAGCAATAACAGAGCTGACATCGAAACATCTAAATCGACCCCATTACCTAAAGACATATTTAGGCGTCATGCAATAATTGATTGCTACGAACCAGAGGTACTGATTCAAATGATGCTAGCAAATGTCAATAGTACAACACACCAGTACTTTTCGTTTCAAAAGGCACCAACCAACAAGGAGGAAATGAGCACGTTAATACAACACGTAGAACAAACTATATGAATCCAACGTGCGTCATATCAAACTACTCCCAGAGCACAACAATACCAGGCCGCTATCACTTGCCATTTTTGAATAGCACTTCCGAACTCATCGAAGTCTGAACAGCTAGTGAATAGGGTTCGGACACGAGATTCCACAAACACAGAAGGTACAAACTGCAGCTCGGAGGCTCGGTCCCGAGGATTTTGGCTCTTTCGAAAATCCAGCCGTGCTTCCCCGAGCCACGTCGAGCCGCTAGAACTTCCCCACACATGGGCCAGGAAGGCATCATCCACGTATTGGGACAGTAACATAGAATGTTGCAGATTAGATGCACCACAAATAACTCTGTGTTAAGGCGTAGATCTGGTGTGGGGCGAATGACGAGTGGTAATTTCAGTTGGGTATACCAGCAGGAGTGCTCTGTGAAACCAACACCTTTGGGACTCTATCCCAACTTGGAGCCTGCCTAAATGGGCACTTCCTTTCATCCATCTTTCAACTTTTTTCTTACTAAAAGACATCTTACATCTTACAATCAGCATCTTGTAACGTAGTGAACAACTCGTTTAGTTTATAGGGATACATATTGTAAGCTATGAACCCATGTGGCACTCAGGAGTGAGATGAATGCTGCAAATGGGCCCCCTACAGGCTGAGAGGATGCTACCAGACGGCGAGCAGCCCACGTATTATAGTATTACGTTTTACCTAATTGTTCAAAGTGTTGTTTGACATAATTAAGACGTAAGTTTCAAGGAGCACCTGGGAAGCATTAGCAATGATTTTGTGAAGCCTTGATATTAGAATCAGTGGGTACGAGCCAGCAAACAGTCTTGGAACACCCACCTGGGAGAGCTAGCTCGCTCCCAGGTCGGCCTCCCCGATTACATGGAGTAATGACATTAAACGTACCAGGTTTGTGGGGATCTGATTTCAAAATATTACTTTCTACGCAGGTTTTTGTTTTTGAGAAACTTACTTGGCAGCGTGAATGAGCTCTTTCCTCCTGTACGAGTCCGACGGATCCGCCGTATGCTGCCTCGTCAAATATTCCGCAACTTGCCGAGCTGGGAATTCCGTTTCGCAGACGTAACCGAAATCTCTCGCCAGATGAATCGCCTCACCTGTGAAATTGAAGAAAACAAAACATTATTAGTTATAAGGTGTCAAAATGCAGCATCCAGGGTGCACTTGCCCCTTCTAAACGTTCAGGCGATACGCCTGCAACACTCAGGTCGATATCCCATATTTACGGCTCGAACTTCAGGTACAACTTAGTTAATGGCCAATCGCTTCAGATTGGCACTGTGATCGCCGAGCGACCTAGCCGCCTTCACCCCATCAGTCCATGTTATTTTATTGCTCGTAATAATTGATTATATAGTTTATATCAAATTGAATAAAGAATTATACATTGTGTGCTCGAACGTTGTTCTCTTACTTGGTTCAGATTTTTCAGATTTGATGGCGTGAAGTTAAAAAACCGCTGCAAATTCATTCACTGGGGTTTATTATTCAATTAAACTTGCGTTCATGATTTGAATTTATACTAAGCTTTGGGGTGTGCATGTTTCACAGGTGATAGAGCGATTATTGAATTTCAGGAGGCACACAAATATGATCAACTGATCAATCCAAATAGGTATTTAGGTTGAGAATAGATTTACGTGCTCTATGCATACCTCCTGAAATTCAATAATCGCTCTATCACTTGTGAAACATGCACACTCCAAAGCTTAGTTTAAATTCAAATCATGAACGTAAGCCAATTGAATAATAAACCCCAGTGAAAGAATTTGCAGCGTTTTTTATGGTTATCAGAATGCTTCAACCTGTGTATCGGCTACAAAGCCTTTTAGGGGTTCACTCCAGTATCCACATTACTACATCACTACGTCACTAGGTTACTGATATCAATACAAAAACAATAATAAACCAAAATAACGAATGTTGGCACATAAATCGGGCCATAAATAGGATTTAATGAGAACCGAACACAAAAATTCAATAATAAACCAAAATAACGCTAATGTTGGCACCATAAATCGGGCCATAGATCGGGAATGGTTTTACCTACGGACCTGGGGAGGGGCTCATTCGATTCCCCTTGGAAAGTTCTTCAAAAGAGTACAAATTTAGGCCGCCTTGACTTTTATTGAGGTTTTTAGGGATTTTACAAAACTTTGACAACCCTTAAAGGGCACTTTAAATTGAGTGAGGGAGCTGGCTCAAGAATTGGGGCGTCGTCGGACCAAGATGGATTTTTCCTGAAAATTTCAGATTTTTTGCTCCAGCCGTTTCGGAGATATCGTGCGTACGGCGTACGGCGGACGGACGGAAAATTTTTTATTGCAGATTGCGATTCTACCCTTTCTACCCTTTGAAACGTAAACCATGAAATTTTCAGGGGGGTTAGAATTTTTTTTTTCCAGAGCGATTACAATGGTTTATTATTGAATAATAAACCAATTGTCAATTCGGTTTGGAAAACTTCCTCTTCCTTTTTAGTAGTGAATGTTTCTTAGATTGGAAAATTCTCAAATTGATTTGGAAAAGTCTCAAATTGATTTGGAAAAGTCTTAAATTGATTTGGAAAATTCTCAAATTCTCAATTTGGTTTGGAAAATTCTCAATTCGACTCGGAAAATTCTCAATTCGATTTGGAAAAGCTATATATAACCCAATCATGAAAAGTATAAAACAAAATATCGTCAAAATATATCACCTTCGACGAGTGAAGTGAGGAGAGTCACGTTGGCAGCTTTCCTTCGTCCGGCGGGCAAGTTGAGGCCGATATTTTCCAGTTTTTCTCTCAAGGAGTCGGCCACCATTTTTGGATTTGGCCCTGAAATGGAAAAAAAACAAAAATTATGTCTTGAATAATGAAAATAATTGATGAAATATAAGAGATAATAACGATAATAGAACAGGTTTATAACTTTTAACGATAAATTGTGCTCAACATTATGTCATCGTCTGCCAAGCTGTGAGATTTTTGAGGATGACTCCAAAAGCAAATCCCAGAGAGGAATATCGTAACTCATCTGCAGACGATGGGAAATTCAATGCTTTTTCCAACGTTATCCTCAGATTTGCAAACGCGGAGTTTCGGCCGTTTTAGTCACGTAAGGTCGAAAACACCTCAACCTCAATTTTTCAGAAAACGCACGTTTTTCTTTGAAACGTAAACCATAAAATTCTTAACGAAAAATTAAGAGCGATTACAATAGTTTATTATTGAATAATAAACGAAAAATTGCGTGCACTACGAGGGAAGCACCTTGTGTGGTTTAAATCTAATTGAATAAAAAATTATCCGTTGTGTGCTCGAACCACGTTGTTCTCTTACTTGGTTCAGGTTTTTCAGATTTGATGATTTTAAAGTTGAAAAATTAGTGAAACCGAATATTATAATTTCGAATCGGAATTCTTGTTCCTCTCAAACGAAACAAATCTCTTGCCTTTGTTTTGAACGCAAAGAGCTATGATTTGAAAATCTGACCTTCTAAAATGGAACGATTCAACGACAGCTAACATGGTTTGGCACCATAATTATAAACGAATCATGAAAAGTATAAAACAAAATATCGTCAAAATATATCACCTTCGACGAGTGAAGTGAGGAGAGTCACGTTGGCAGCTTTCCTTCGTCCGGCGGGCAAGTTGAGGCCGATATTTTCCAGTTTTTCTCTAAGGAGTCGACCACCGTTTTTGGATTTGGCCCTGAAATTAGAAAAAAAACACAATTATGTTTCGAATAATGAAAATAATTGATGAAATATAATGATAATAACGATAATAAACAGGTTTATCGTAACGATAATTGTGACATTATGTCATCAGTCTGCCAGCTGTAGGATTACTGCTGAAATTAGCTGCGGATAATTCCAAAACCAAATCCTAGAACGGCATATCGTAACTCATTTGCCACTACCAGGAAACTAAGGATAGGATTTAAATGTATTTTAAAACGCATTACGTGAGACATATATATGTAAGAATGATATGCAGGTCATATTTTCATTTGGCCCCGAAATCGGCAAAACAATAATGTTTTTAACGATAGAAAAAACGCTGTAAATTCTTTCACTGGGGTTTATTATTCAATGATTCATGATTTGAATTTCTACTAAGCTTTGGAGTGTGCGTGTTTCACAGGTGATAGAGCGATTATTGAATTTCAGGAGGCACACAAATATGATCAACTGATCAATCCAAATAGGTATTTTGGTTGAGAACAGATTTACGTGCTCTATGCATATCTCCTGAAATTCAATAATCGCTCTATCACCTGTGAAACAGGGTCAAAAAAAAAAAAAAACACTGTTTTTGTTTTGATCGCAGTAACCTAGTGATGTAGTGAATGTGGATACTGGAGTGAACTCCTAAAAGGGTTTATAGCCGATACACGGGTTGAAGCATTCTGATATGCATGCTCCGTCATACGAAATTTAAAATTTTCAAATAGAATATTTTCCATTGTAATCGCTCTTGAAAACGCTGCAAATTCTTTCACTGGGGTTTATTATTCAATGATTCATGATTTGAATTTCTACTAAGCTTTGGAGTGTGCGTGTTTCACAGGTGATAGAGCGATTATTGAATTTCAGGAGATATGCATAGAGCACGTAAATCTGTTCTCAACCAAAATACCTATTTGGATTGATCAGTTGATCATATTTGTGTGCCTCCTGAAATTCAATAATCGCTCTATCACCTGTGAAACACGCACACTCCAAAGCTTAGTAGAAATTCAAATCATGAATCATTGAATAATAAACCCCAGTGAAAGAATTTGCAGCGTTTTTCTTAACGTGATTGGTTATCGTGATTTCATTTTTACTTCGAGTAGGAGTTATTTGATTTGGGAAACTTTGAAGGCTGATAGATAGATGAGTACAATATACTGATAAATATTACTTAAGTTTTCATATTTTGATTCTTGTTAAAAAAACGTTTTTTACATTAAAATTAAATGACATAAAAACTTTTTTTCCAAATACAAACCCATTTTTCTTTTACCAACCAACCCAAGAAAAAATATGTAATATAAATACCGCAACGAAATGAAATTTTTTCGACAGTGTAACGGACATTAACATTGTCGTGTGCCCTAATTTACATTGTCATGGACTATTTATTCAAATTTTGGACTTTTAAAAGGGTTTTATGAACTGCCATTGCGTTTTTCGCCTAAGAGATCATAACTAAAATCCGTATAAAACAATTCCAGTAATTTTGAAAACCTTCAACCTTAAACCTTTCTTCTTGGTCACAGATATAGAAGAAGAAATGAATGTTTTTCGTGCATCCCTCGTTGGTAGGTGAGAACTATAATTTGACATTTACCAATCAATAATTTAAATTGAGGTCAGCTTGATAAGCTCAGAGAACCGATGGAGCAATCTATCATTTGCTGTACTTAGTAACTTCCTTAGAACTTTCACTTCAAAACACTGGCCAATCGTTGCATTATGGGACATCGCTTGCATTCTGACTGGGGGTGGACGGTCTTGGTTTATCTAGGTTGTATGGTTATTGATGCGCATCGTGGTTGCTTTGCAAATGTAGAATGCCACTGCGCACTTTTTGCAGACTAATTGGTGTTGTACAAGGCCTTGTACACACAAGGGTATTAGACGCCGCATTGTCATTGACTATTTATTCAAATTTTGGACTTCTAAAAGAGTTTTATGAGCTGCCATTGCGTTTTTTGCCTAAGAGATCATAACTAAAATCATTATACAAAAATTCCAGTAATTTTGAAAACCTTTTTTACAAAATTTGTTTCTGATCAAAATTGCCTCAGTTTAGGAGTTACGGCAATATCAAAATTCCCACTAGCTATAGTTTTAAATCAATCTGAGCAAATTTCATTTGTCTATTTACTTTTTTTTTTTTTAAGAGAGAGAAAAAACATTTATTGATCATAATATGGGGTGGAATGTTGGGTTAGTTGGGATTTGTGAAAAGTATAAATTGATACGCCAAAAGCTCGAAGTGGTATGCCAGAAGTTGAAATTGAGTCGCCGAAAGTTT
Organism: Creontiades dilutus; assembly: GCA_031894815.1. Taxonomy (NCBI): domain Eukaryota; kingdom Metazoa; phylum Arthropoda; class Insecta; order Hemiptera; family Miridae; genus Creontiades; species Creontiades dilutus. Next base: position 120,416 of record JAVIWC010001067.1, read on the forward strand.
AAATTGAGATGCCAAAAATATTGAAATTGATTTGTCTATTTATTGGTCTATCGAGAAGCCATAATTTGTTCGAAATGATTTCGATTCGTGAATGATTACAATTACTTTCCTTACCTCCGCAACACTCCGCCTAAAAGTGACGCGTTCAAACACTCGGGCGGGCTCAAACGCCTTTGCACTTCGGCGACGGTGACTTTATATTTGGACGTCGACGACAAAAGCGATAGACGACCGGGAACGGAGCAGAAAATGTCGGAGGGGGCGGCGGACATTTTGCCGTCGCAGCGAGGCTTCAGACCTGAAATGAGAGGAAAACAGTGAAAATTAAAGCCAGTTAAATATGAGGAATTAGCAAATTTCTAAGGTTAGAGGAATCCAAGGGATGGCCATCGATAGTCGATGGTATCGAAATATCTAAATTTTTCTCCGATATATCTATATTTTTCTATCGATGATGCAAGGGCCAAATAGTATCGGATATCGATAGTTAGTGGACAATATTGGTTTATTATTCAATAAATGAATAAACTTTTGACTCCTTCCCTCTGTGCACGGTTCGCCATACAGAGGAAGTATATTTCCGTAAGCTTATTCTAAATATGTAGTTATTGTTCAGTTTGGTTCTACTAGTTGTGTTCATGTGCATTATTCATGTTTTTTCATGGAAATAAAGTAATTATACAAAAAAAATAATAATAATAAACCATTGCAATCGCTCTTGAAAAAAAAAATTTAACCCCCCCCCCCCCCCATGAAAATTTTATGGTTTACGTTTCAAAGTGTGTAGAATCCAAATTTGCAATAAACATTTTTCCGTCCGTTTTCTCTGGAGCAAAAAATCTGAAATTTTCAGGAAAAATCCATCTTGGTCCGACGACGCCCCAATTCTTTAGCCAGCTCTCTCACTCAATTTAAAGTGCCCTTTAAGGGTTGTCAACGTTTTGTAAAATCCCTAAAAACCTCAAAAAAAGTCAAGGCAGCCTACATTTGTACTCTTTTTGAAGAACACTCCACGAGGAATCGAATGAGCCCCTCCCTAGGTCTGTAGCTCAAACCTTTCCCAATGTATGTCATGATCTTGTCCTGCAAATTATTTTACAAAACAAACCCGTAACGCAAGGGTTTCGTGCGGGACTCACATCCACATGTTCTCGGGTTCGTTTCCCGCGTTCGGCAGGAAAATTGTTGCCCCATATGAATATGGTATACACACTTGGACACAAGAGAAACGTTTTGCCCCGCAGACACACCTAGGCCCAAGACAAAACAAAACGCTGTATGTATATGTCACAAGTGCCATAAAATCATAAAACCGTAAAAAAACCCTGCAAATTCTTTCACTGGGGTTTATCATTAAATTTCATTGAATACGTGTCATTACAGGTGATAGAGCGATTATTGAACTTCAGGAGGCACACAAATATGATCAACTGATCAATCCAGATAGGTATTTTGGTTGAAACGTGCTCTATGCATATCTCCTGAAATTCAATAATCGCTCTACAAACGCACACTCCTAAGCTTAGTAGAAATTCAAATTATGAACGCAAGCCAACTGAATAATAAACCCCAGTGAAAGAATTTGCAGCGTTCTTTTATTGAACCTCAATACCCCCCCCCCCAAAAAAATAAAAAACCATCTATAATTTATCAAGTCCTTTAGCACTCGTATTGCGTTAAAACTTCCCCAAATCCAAATTTAAACGATGTAGCCAAAGGTAGACTGATGTAGAGGAGGCACACAAATATCATCAACTGATCAATCCAAATAGGTGCTTTGGTTGAGAACCGATTTACGTGCTCTATGCATATCTCCTAAAATTCAATAATCGCCCTATCCTGTGAAACAGGCACACTCCAAAGCTTAGTAGAAATTCAAATCATGAACGTAAGCCCAATGAATGAAATTAAATAATAAACCCCAGTGAAAGAATTTGCAGCGTTTTTCCATACTTATTGGGAGTATAAAGTGCACTTTCTCGAAGTTTCAAAAAAAATTCTATCAACAGTGATTCTGGGAAGGCTAATTGAGGAGCTTACTTTCAAACAGGCACATATCCATTCCGACAAAATGTTCAGGAAGTGAAAAAAAACGATTTGCAGATTAGTGGAGATGTTTTTCTGCAGTTTCTCATCGGAGTAATGCGTGATAAGGCACAGATAACGATGCCTTAGAATATGAATCAATTTTCTCCAAAACACGAGGCTGTATATCCATTTTCACTTCGGAAATGTGCCCTTTCGATCAAAACTCATGGATTTGTGCCTTTTTGAAAAAGAAAGAATTCATTCTCCAGGTTTTATTGAAAACTTTACCTGACTCCATATTTCCATTTGTCATGCCTGCCATCTATCGAGTCTCGTGTAAATATTCAACGTCAAGACGAAGGCGCAATGCTTCTTTTTGGATATGTGCCTTTTTGAAAACCCACGACTTATCGCCTGACGAAATTCGGAGGATATGTGCCATTTCGATTGCAAGGCACTGAAAAAAATGTAGGGGACGGATTTGTTACCTTTTGATGCGAACACATAACTTTAGCCCGGAATTGACGTGGATGTGTTCTGTTTTGTTCGGAAATGATAGGGGGATCTGATTCAACTCATATTCAGAGATGAAAAATTGAGAAAAAAAACGTTTTCTCCCAGATTTGGATATGTGCCTTTTTGAAAGTAAGCTCCTCGATTGAGGTGTTCAACGCGACGCAAATGCCTGACGTAACGCGGTGCCGAAAGTATTTTGATTTTAGTTGGGGTGCTCACCGAAATTCGGGGGCCAACAGTGAAACTCGATTTTGAACGAGCCGGGTGGTGCTGAGAGTAACGCTTTTTTGTGCCCGGGTCCCGAACGAAAGGATATAGAGACTTTCATAGAATGCTCGCATTACCCATCCATATGTTTTCCTTCTAATCTACTTCTAGAAAAGCCGAAAACTTTAATTTTCTCGAAATTACGGCTTTCGACAGACGTGACGGGGAGATGCGCGTCTTTCCCGGGAGGGCCCCCCCTATCGAAGAAAACGCGTTCGTTTTCTCCTCATTCTGAGGGAACAGGCAGGAAATTCGACTATCGTCACGTCTACTAGGGAGAGAAGCGGAAAAAGGGCGGAAACAAAACCGATTGACGACTGATTGACGTTTGAAAACGGTTTTTGACGTATCCTGATCAAATTGTACCTTCACTTCTCCCTCCCGAGGAACTTGGAAAGTATTAAATCCCGCCGGAATCTCACACAATCGTCGCCACAATCCTATTAAGTGGCACACACAATCTATCTATTTCCGTACCGTCGAATTAATTAATTAATTCTAGTTGAGTTGTGTGAATCAATCATATATTTCCCCCTCCAATATTGACTGAGATCGATGCGAAGTCCAGACGTGAGGCCAAATGTGATTTTGTCATTCATTGACTTAATTTCAATAATTAAATAAGCTATGAAATTGAAATAGCCTCGCCGCAAGCCCTATTCCTTTATCGACGTTTCGTGAAATAAGAAAACAGGACTTGTAAATTCAGAAAAACCTCTTTTTTTGAAAAGTTTTAAACCATTTTTGACTAGTCCAAACCCTGGCCAAATTTGAAACACCACTTTTTTTAAATCATTTTCTGGCCTGCAGCATCTATAAGTGTAAGACGCTTGGCTGGCTATAGACCAAACAGCACTGTTGATCAACGCTGCAAGTTCTTTCAGTCTTTTTTGTTCAATTGGCTTGCGTTCGAATGATTTTGAATAGAATATTTTCCATTGTAATCGCTCTTGAAAAACGCTGCACATTCATTCACTGGGGTTTATTATTCAATGATTCATGATTTGAATTTCTACTAAGCTCTGGAGTGTCTTTCACAGGTGATAGAGCGATTATTGAATTTCAGGAGATATGCATAGAGCACGTAAAACGGTTCCCAACCAAAATACCTATTTGGATTGATCAGTGGATGATATTTGTGTGCCTCCTGAAATTCAATAATCGCTCTATCACCTGTGAAACACGCACAATCCAAAGCTTGGTAGAAATTCAAATCATGAACGCAAGCCAATTGAATAATAAACCCCAGTGAAAGAATTTGCAGCGTTTTTTTATGGTTATCAGAATACTTCAACCCGTGTATCGGCAATAAACCCTTTTAGGAGTTCACTCCAGTATCCACGTTTACTACATCACTAGGTTACTGCAATCAGAACAAAAACAATAATAAACCAAAATGACGCAAATGTTGGCACCATAAATCGGGCCATACATCGGGAATGGTTTGAGCTACGGACCTGAAGAAGGGCTCATTCGATTCCTCCTGGAAAGTACTTCAAAAAAGTCAAAATGTAGGCCGCCTTGACTTTTTTTGAGGTTTTTAGGGATTTTACAAAACTTTCTAGTCTTTGTTATTTTTCCAATTTCACCCTCTTTTTTGATCCGCCGTCTATTTTATTGTAGATCGTGGAAAAAACAGTATTTTGATTCCCAAAAAAATTTTTTTTGGCTAGTCCTGCCAAGAAATCGAAATTGGAAAAGCTATAAAATTGAAATAGCCTCGTCACAAGCCCTCGTAGCCTCGTTTGTCTTTGGCCTGTAGCATGTTTTCAGAACAGAAAACAGAAGAATGGGGCAGTAAACCTCGGAAAACGTCGTTTTTGACCAGCTTTTAACAATTTTTGACGAGTCCTAAACCGTGGCGAATCTTGAAACACCACATTTTCGACCATTTTTTTGGTCTACAGCATCTATACGTGAGATAAGCCTGGCGTAAAATGGAAATAGCCTCGTCACAAGCCCTCGTAGCCTCTTCTTTCATATTTCTTCGCTTTGCAGTTGATTGGGTGGTTGATGGGGGCAGGTGGCTCTTCGCCCCTTCTGATTGGTTGAGAGATCTCAAACCCGACCAGCCAATGGAAAAGATCGGTACGTCCTATTTAGAACGTGGGAGAGAAATGGGCTTTTAAACCCCAAAAACCCGGTTTTTGGTAATTTTTGATCACTTAAAAACCGTGGCAAACCTCAAAAAAGGCTTCTGGGATGGTTACAAACGTTTTTGGCTTGCAGCACTTTTTTAGAACTTAAAAACGAAAAATGGGTTATTAAGCCCAAAAACCTAGTTACTGACCAGTTTTAAACCATTTTTGACGAGTCAAAAACAGTGGGCAAACCTTGAAACACCACGTTTAGCCAGTAGCATATATACATCTCACAGGTGTGGCTGCCGATAGGCCAAATAGCACGGTTAATGTTAGACGCCTTTGATCTTTTTCCAATTATACTTTCATTTTTGATCTGCTGTATATTTCTTTGTAGATCGTGGAAAAAAAAAACAGTATTTTAAATCCCAAAAAAGTTTTTTTGACTAGTCATGCCAAGAAATCGAAATTGGAAAAGCTATAAAATTGAAATAGCCTCGTCACAAGCCCTCGTAGCCTCTTTTTTCATCGACATTTCGCACTTGCACGTTCATTTCTTCGCTTCGCAGTTGATTGGGCGGTTGAGGGGGAAAGTGGATCTACGCCCCTTCCGATTGGTTGAGAGGTATCAAATCCAACCAGCCAATAGGCATTGAGATCGTTCGTCCTTCTTAGAACTTGAAACGAGAAAAATGGGCTATTAACCCCGAAAAACCTTGTTTTTGACCAGTTTTTAGCAGTTCGAGACAGTCAATACCTTGTCGAAACACACCGACTGTTGACCATTTTTCGGCATGTACGAGTAGCTTCAATGCGTCTGAGGATCGTGGCTGGCGACAGGCCAAACAACACGGTTGAAGTTGTACACTAATGCCCTTTTGGCAGCTACTGCCTGAATTTTCGTCTTCGAAACCTCAAAAAACCAGGCTTCTGGGATGTTTTTGAAAAGTCTTTGGCCTATAGCATGTTTTCAGAACTTGAAAAAAGAAAAATGGGGTAGTAAACCTCGGAAAACGTCGTTTTTGACCAGCTTTTAACAATTTTTGACAGGCCTAAACCATGGCGAATCTTGAAACACCACATTTTCGACCATTTTTTTGGTCTACAGCATCTATACGTGAGATAAGCCTGGCTTAAACTGAAATAGCCTCGTCACAAGCCCTCGTAGCCTCTTCTTTTATATACATTTCTCATTTGCAAGTGCATTTCTTCGCTTTGCAGTTGATTGGGTGGTTAATTTGGGAAAGTGGCTCTACGCCCATTCTGATTGGTTGAGAGATCTCAAACCCGACCAGCCAATGGAAATTGAGATCGGTACGTCCTATTTAGAACATGGGAGAGAAGTGGGCTCCAAGAAAAAGGTTTTTGGTAATTTTTGACAACTTAAAAACCGTGGCAAACCTCAAAAAAGGCTTCTGGGATGGTTACAAACGTTTTTGGCCTGCAGCACTTTTTTAGAACTTGAAAACAAAAAATGGGTTTTTAAGCCCAAAAAACCTAGTTACTGACCAGTTTTAAACCATTTATGACGAGTCAAAAACTGGCAAACCTTGACACACCACGTTTAGCCTGTAGCATATATACATCTCACAAGTGCGGCTGGCGATGGGCCAAATAGCACGGTTAATGTTAGACGCCTTTGATCTTTTTCCAATTATACTTTCATTTTTGATCTGCTGTATATAAATCTGTATATTTCTTTGTAGATCGTGGAAAAAACAGTAGTTTAAACCCCACAAAAATGTTTTTTTTTTTGAGACTAGTCAAGCCAAGAAATTGAAATTGGAAAAGCTATAAAATTGAAATAGCCTCGTCACAAGCCCTCGTAGCCTCGTGTGTCATCGGCGTTTCGCACGTGCACGTTCATTTCTTTGCTTCGCAGTTGATTGGGTGGTTGAGGGGGGAAGGTGGCTCTACGCCCTTTCCGATTGGTTGAGAGCTCTCAAACCCGATCGGCCAATCGCCATTGAGATCCGGCCTTTTTTTTTTAGAAGTCGAAAAATGAAAAAAAAAGGGTGGTTTGTATAAGCTACTGGGGCGTCGCCTTGGAGTTGGGGGTCCCCTCCTATTTCCTGAGCTTCCGTGGGAGCCGCGGGGGGTCCGGGAGTCCGGAGGCCCTCAGGGCGCGAGTTTTATTGTTCGGATGAAGGGGCCCCCTTCTTGCGAGCCCTGAGGCTGTCAACTGTTGTGCCCCGAAACATCTGTTTCAAACTTCGAAAGCCTGCCGGGACAGAAGAGGCAGAAGGGTATTGGAAATAGCGAATTAGCCCGTGAAACTTGGTTATCGTTTCGATCATTATTTATAACCATATGTTTTGCGAGTCAAGACGTGCGCTGAAATCATTCGCGACGAAATTGTGGAAATCCACGTCAAGAAGAACTCAGACCTTGTAAAAGAAACATAATCTACTTCTACAAACGCTGCAAATTCTTTCACTGGGGTTTATTATTCAATTGGCTTGCGTTCATGATTTGAATTTCTACTAAGCTTTGGAGTGTGCTTGTTTCACAGGTGATAGAGCGATTATTGAATTTCAGGAGGCACACAAATAAGATCAATTGATCAATCCAAATAGGTATTTTGGTCGAGAACAGATTTACGTGCTCCATGCATATCTCCTGAAATTCAATAATCGCCCTACCCTTTGATTTGCATGCATTTTCGCTCGATTTGAACAGGAAGTTTGACGCCACTTGGAACATCAAACGATGAAATTAAGGCTGGAGTGTTACCACTTTGGTACACGATTACAAAGGCTTATCACCAGAAAATATCAACTCAGAAAACCCACAATGAGGAAATGCCAATTTTGTAAACTTACTAGGTATTAAAACCACCAAGTTTTTGCATTGATAATTGCGTTTTCTCCAATTGTTTCTGGAAAAACTGAATGTTTACATTGGTTTGTTATTGCTGGAAGAAGCTCAAGTATTTTAGGTTTGATTTGGTGGTAGAGTAGGAAAATTTGCTCGTACCGGTCATGCTGCACGATTTCACTTTATTACACTCTACCGCCTTCCTCTTTCTGTTTCTCTTCCTCTTCATCATTCTCTTTGACTTTCTCGGGCGGGCTTCCCCTTTTTGTATGCATTTTCGCTCGATTTGAACAGAAAATTTGACACCACTTGGAACATCAAACGATGAAATTAGGCTGGGGTGTTACCACTTTTGTACACGATAACAAAGGGTTATTATCGGAAAATATCAACCCGGAAAACCCACAATGAGGAAAATGCTTCGAAAATTCTCTCTTATAGTTATGCTGCATTTAGTATTCATACTTCTTCAGGCAATTTTTAGGCTTACTACGTATTAAAACCACCAAGTTTTTGCATTGATAATTGAGTTTTCTTCAATTGTTTCTGGAAAAACTGATTGTTAACATTGGTTTGTTATTACTGGAAGTAGCTCAAATGTTTCAATTTGGTGGTAGTGTAGGAAAATTTGCTCGTACCGGTCGTGCTGCAAGATTTGACTTTATTCCACTCTAACGCCTTTCTCTTTCTGTTTCTCTTCCTCTTTATCATTCTCTTTGACTTTCTCGGGCTCCCCTTTTTGTATGCATTTTCACTCGATCGCCACGAAATTTGGCTGGGGTGTTACACCAAGTTTTTGGTACACGATTACAAAGGCTTATTACCAGAAAATATCAACTCGGAAAACCCACAATGAGGAAATGCCAATTTTGTAAACTTACTATGTATTAAAACCACCAAGTTTTTGCATTGATAATTGCGTTTTCTTCAATTGTTTCTGGAAAAACTGAATGTTTACATTGGTTTATTATTACTAGAAGAAGCCTAATTATTTTAGAATTGATTTGATATGGTGCAGTAATTACTGCATTAATTATTATAATAGTAATTATTATTACTAGAAGAAGCCTAATTATTTTAGAATTGATTTGATAGGGTGCAGTAGGAAAATTTGCTCGTAACGGTCATGCTGCAAGATTTGACTTTATTCCACTCTACCGCCTTCCTCTTTCTGTTTCTCTTCCTCTTTATCATTCTCTTTGACTTTCTCGGGCTCCCCTTTTTGTATGCATTTTCACTCGATTTGAACAGAAAATTTGACAACACTTGGAACATCAAACGATGAAATTCGGCTGGGGAGTTACCAAGTTTTTAGTACACGATTACAAAGGCTTATCAGAAAATATCAACCCGGAAAACCCACAATGAGGAAAATGCTTTGAAAATTCTCTTTTACAGTTGAACTGCATTCAGTATTAATATTTCATTAGGCAATTTTGTAAACTTACTATGCATTAAAAACACCAAGTTTTGCATTACTAATTGCGTTTTTCTTAATTGTCTCTGGAAAAACTGAATACTTACGTTATTACTGGAAGAAGCTCAAGTATTTTAGGTTTGATTTGGTGGTAGAGTAGGAAAATTTGCTCGTACCGGTCATGCTGCACGATTTGACTACCGTCTTTCTCTTTCTGTTTCTCTTCCTCTTTATCATTCTCTTTGATTTTCTCCCTTTTTAGTATGCATTTTCGCTCGATTTGAACAGAAAATTTGACACCACTTGGAACATCAAACGATGAAATTAGGCTGGGGTGTTACCAAGTTTTTGGTACACGATTACAAAGGCTTATTATCAGAAAATATCAACCCGGAAAACCCACAATGAGGAAAATGCTTTGAAAATTCTCTCTTACAGTTACGCTGCATTTAGTATTCATACTTCTTCAGGCAATTTTTAGGCTTACTATGTATTAAAACCACCAAGTTTTAGCATTGATAATTGCGTTTTCTTCAATTGTTTCTGGAAAAACTGAATGTTTACATTGGTTTATTATTACTAGAAGAAGCCTAATTATTTTAGAATTGATTTGATAGGGTGCAGTAGGAAAATTTGCTCGTAACGGTCATGCTGCAAGATTTGACTTTATTACACTCTACCGCCTCTTTCTCTTTCTGTTTCTCTTCCTCTTTATCATTCTCTTTGACTTTCTCGGGCGGGCTTCCCCTCCTTTTATTTTCGCTCGATTTGAACAGGAAATTGGAACCTCCCTCCCTCGTCCGCATCCTCCTCATCCACTCGAACCCCGATGTCCGCTTTCTCAGCCCATATGGTGTCTCCCCGCTTCTCTCCCCTTTTTTTTTATTTTCACGAAGTTGACGAGCCAATATGGAAGGTGGTGAACGTTTCGGGGAAGCCAATAAGGATGAAGGACGAGGAGAAGCCAATATGGTCGGGAATCACCCCTGACAACCTCCCAACTCCCATGAAGCATCGCAGAAACAGCGAATTTTTTAACTACCCTCGCAACAAACCAGCGTTTATTTGAAAAGTACGGCCGAGCCCAAATGAATCGGTGTATGTTTATGAGGCAGTAAAGTCCAAAAAAGCTCACTTCCGCAAGCTTTACGGTGGAAGAATCAACTCAGAAGTTGCAGGAAGCCACAAATGCAGTAAATGAATGGACTCAAAAATGGCGTCTTAAATTGAATGAAGCGAAGTCCACTCACGTGAATTTTACCTACAAAAGGATACCCCATGTACCATTGTTCTTAAACCAGTGCATTATCCCACATGCCAACTCTGCCAAATATTTGGGTATGACCCTGGACGCAAAGTTGAAATGGAAGGAACACGTAAAGAAGAAAAAGCAAGAGCTGCAAATCAAATTTCGCAAACTTTATTGGATTATGGGGCGATACTCACAACTCAACGTTTATAACAAAATTCTTCTGTATAAGACATTGCTAATGCCTATTTGGACTTATGGCATCCAACTATGGGGCTGCACAGCAAAATCCAACATGCAAATGATTCAAACTTTCCAAAATAAAGTACTGAGGTGTGCAGTAAACGCTCCCTGGTACATCAGAAATGACGACCTCCATAAAGATCTCAGAGTGGAAACCGTAAGAGATACTGCGAAAAAAATTAGCTCGAAGATATGAACACTTCGCGCTCATACTAATTTGGAAGCCATTCAGCTTCTTGACAACTCTAGTACTATTCGGCGCCTGAAGAGGACCAAACCCTTGGACTTGGGATGCTGATACCGATGTGATAGTGTAGTGTGGTGCTAGTTAGTGAACTCTCACCATAAAATTGCGTAATTATGTTATAGCTAAATAACTTGATAGTTACTTACTGTATGTATGTATGTATGATGTAACTAGTTGTTATGTTCAATATATAAATAAATATATAAATATACGCTTAAAAATAAAAAAAAAAAAAAAATTTAAAAAAAAACTTCCGCAAGCTCCCTCGTCTAGGTAACATGAACTCATAGATATTTTGAAATTCGTTACATAACTTGAAGAATTTCAGGGCGATGAAAGTCATGGGGGTCGATCAACAGCCTAACCCACACAATCCATGAAGATTTCATCAAAAATCTGATGAAAAACTGTCGGAATTAAGCGTGTTACAAGGATTTCACTATCACAAATGCGCAGACTGATGTGTTGATTTCAGAGAGATCAAAATCATGGGGGACCATCAACGGAAAAACTCACACAATCTCTCTGTTTTCACGAAGTTGACCCAATATGGTCGGGAGTAACCCCTGACAACACCCCCACTCCCATGCATCGCAGAAACAGCGAATTTTAAAATTATCTTCACTACAAACTAGAAGTTATTTGAAAAGTACGACTGATGTTTGATTTAAAAGCAGACAGTTCATTGAAATAAAGTGAAACAACTCGTGACTCACTTTTGAGGAGAGGTAGATCGGCGATGAATCCCGACTCTTCAACGTTGCCCTGAAACAGGAAATACAAAATATTTGAGGTTGGTTGGAACCAAAAAAACGTCTGCCAAGTGGGTGTGGCACATAGCTTCGTCGTATCCATAACATGACTGTATAGATCATTGAAAATTATTATTGACTAAAAAACTTCGTTCAATTAGGCGAAGTAAATGTTGAATTAATATGAATGAAATTGACCATCGAGGCTAAAAAATATAAATTGACAGTTGACAAATTGACACTGAATGGATTGATAAATAAAGTGATAAATTGACATTATAGCATTTCGAAAAATAAAATATATGCATCGTTCAATGATGGTTCAATATGGTTCGATCCAAGCTCGAGGCTAAAACTTTATTTTCTCTATATTACTCACGAGGACCATCTTTACATCAGTCTGAACAATCCCTGGAAATTTCATCGAAATCAGTCAAGAACTCCCGGAGTTATGCTTGTGGCAAGGATTTCACGTTTGCGCTTGCGCAGAGGCTACTATTGATCCGGGGGTCATGAAACTTATAGGGGATCATCTACACATCAAACCGAACAATCCCTGAAAATTTCATCGAAATCGGTCAAGAACTCCTGGAGTTATGCGCGTAACGAGGATTTCACGTTTGCGCTTGCGCAGAGGCTACTATTGATCCGGGGGTCATGAAACCTATAGGGGACCATCTACACCCCAACCCGCACAATCTCTGAAAATTTCATCGAAATCGGACTATAACTTCGTGTAGTTTTGCCCGTAACAAGGATTTGCTGACAGACAGACACACAGGCAGACACGGAACCAAAATTGTTCAAAAAGGTCTACAACGCAAAATGCGAGTGGAATTTTTGATTTTGGGGACAAAAAAATGGAGCGATTATTGAATTTCAGGAGATATGCATAGAGCACGTAAATCTGTTCTCAACCAAAACACCTATTTGGATTGATCAGTTGATCATATTTGTGTGCCTCCTATGTATTCTGATAACTATAGAAAAAACGCTGCAAATTCTTTCACAGGGGTTTATTATTCAATTGGCTTGCTTTCATGATTTGAATTTCTACTAAGCTTCGGAGTGTGCGTGTTTCACAAGTGATAGAGCGATTATTGAATTTCAGGAGGCACACAAATATGATCAACTGACCAATCCAAATAGGTATTTTGGTTGAGATTTACGTGCTCTACGCATATCTCCTGAAATTCAATAATCGCTCTATCACCTGTGAAACACGCACACTCCAAAGCTTAGTAGAAATTCAAATCATGAACGCAAGCCAATTGAATAATAAACCCCAGTGAAAGAATTTGCAATGTTTTTTTTTATTTTTAACACCTGTTTTCAGATTGTTACGAGGATTTATTTTCGAGGTCTTTTTGAAAAATGTAAAAATAGAAGATTGAAACCTTCTTCAATGATCAAGTAAAAAATCATCTTTAGACGAGAGTTGAAAGTCGGCATAAATGATGCTTTTTCACGCGAAATAAACCAATTTCGGTCACTAATCTGGTAAATTGAGTCAAATCAAAAAACGGATAGCATCACGTGAATCAGCGTTAAAAAACGATGAAAATTCATGAGCCACACTTTACAGTTCACCATCATCCACTATTTGACAATTTTGCGGTTGCGCAAATTTGCATGCTCGCTGAACCGGTTGGGCGGAATAAAAAAAATTGGTTGAGGGGTCAAATTTTCATGAAATTTTGGGTAGAATCCGAATCTGCAATAAAAAATTGGGGTTCTCATTTAAAATAAGGAAGTTAGTGAGCGTTTTGGGCATTTGAGCGCATGCGCGATGCACAATAGTGAGATATTTGAATTTTTTGGCCCCAAATAGGGGGGGTTTACTTCAACAAGTTTTTTGATAGCTCCACAAATAACGGAAATAGAAAGGGTGGTTCGTTCATAAGTGAATTAAGGGATTTAGGGCAATTTCAGTGAAGTAAGGTCTATTTTCAATTGTATAATTTAAAATTAATTTATTCAGCAAATTAAGGGTGTTATGGCAAATTCTTCGCAAAACGTTCCTTTAACAATCTGACACTGATCAGACGGAGGACCCTTGTGGCTGGTTTCTTTCCTAGTCAAACCACGTTGTTGACACGTAAGATTTAGATCTGTCCTCATCCGGAGCAACGCACGGTGAAACCACCTAACGACACGTCAAGGTGTCAACTTCCTACGAGGGGGGAGTCTGGGACAACGAGGAAGCATAATGCGCAGGCCACGCCCCCGTACGGCCTCCGTTGTTTGCCCTCACTGCGGGAGGTGTTTCCCAAATTACAGCCTACAACCTAATAGAATCAATTCGAATGAATAAGAAAGAAATGATTCAAAAGGTTTCTGTTTTTTTTTTTTGTGAATAAAGAGCGAACAAGAAAGCTAATATACGAGAGGGGCTAATATTCAGGAAACACTGGCCCTTCGGTTTGACATTGTATGGTAGGTTTATAAGTCTTGGTATATGGGTGTATACAATGCGAAATCACGCTTATAGATGTGGAACCCCAGGGAGTCTCAAGAAAGTCGAATGAGAACGCAGGTTTTTGTGCGTTGTAGCATTGTAAGTAGCTAATATGTGCGCAAGAGGTGCGTTTTTACTGGATTTTTGAGTTGGAAACGAGAATCAAATGGTACAAGGTTAATGTTGTGGAAACGGACAGCTTCATGAGGTTTAAGAAGGATTTTAGTAAAACTCAGTTGCAATAACTCAATTGCAATTATTACATATGATTAACCTTTGAAGACATCAAATCTTGCTTAAACTGAGACTGGAATAACGAAGATTACAACTTTTTGAGGTCTAAATGAGGTTTAGCAAAATGGTCTCTCTTAGACCATTTTAGTAAAATTCACTTCGAATTAATCTAGATTAACTTTTTAACATAATTAACTCTTTAGTGTCAATAAATCGCTTAAACCGAGACTGGAATAACGAAGATTACAACTTATTGAGGTCTAAATGAGGTTTAGCAAAACTGTGTTATTTTGTACTTTCTTTGAGCAGACCATATTTTCAGGCCTGAAACGGAATAAGTCTTGGTATATGGGTGCAATAATTGCATAATTGTAGTAATAATTAATTATTACTATGGATTAACCTTTAAAAACATCAAATCTCGATTAAACCGAGACTGGAATAACGGAGATGACAACTTTTCGAGGTCTAAATGAGGTTTAGCAAAACTAACTTTTTTTTTTTGTACTCTCTTCAAACAGACCATTTTAGTAAAATTTATTCGAATTAATCTAGATTAACTTTTTAACTTAATCAACTCTTTAGTGGCAAATAATCACATTTAAACCGAGATTGGAATAACGAAGATCGCCGCTTTATAAGGCCTGAAATGGGGTTTAGCAAAACTCTCTTGTTTTGTAATAAACAACGACAATAAAGTTAATATACAAGGCGGCAATTTTCAGAAAAAAATGGTTAGACATTCTATGGTAGGGTTATAAGTCTTGGTATATGGGGGTATACAATGTAAAATCACGCTCATAGATGTGGAACCACAGGGAGTCTCGAGAAAGTCGAATGAGAACGCAGGTTTTTGTGCGTTGTACCATTGTAAGTAGCTAATATGTGCGCAAGAGGTGCGTTTTTACTGGATTTTTGAGTTGGAAACGAGAATCAAATGTAACAAAGTTAAAGTTATGAAAACGGATAGCTTCATGAGGTTTAAGAAGGATTTTAGAAAAAACAAAGTCTCAATAATTGCATAATAATTGCGGTAATAATTAATTATTAATATACATTAACCTTTAAAGACATCAAATCTTTCTTGAACCGAGACTGGAATAACGAAAATTGAAACTTTTTGAGGTCTAAATGAGGTTTAGCAAAACTGTATTTTTTTGTACTCTCTTCAAACAGACCATTTTAGTAAAATTCAATTCGAATTAATCTAGATTAACTTTTTAAAATTAATTAACTCTTTATTGTCAATAAATCGCTTAAACCGAGACTGGAACAACGAAGATTACATCTTTTTGAGGTCTAAATGAGGTTTAGCAAACGGAATAACTGTATTTTTTTGTAGGCCATGCTCTCAGACTGCCTAAAACGGCTAAATTTTAATAAAACTCATACTTCGAATTAATCTAGATTAACTTTTCATCTTAATCAACTCTTTAGTGTCAATATAATCACGTTTAAACCGAGATTGGAATAACGAAGATCACCGCTTTGTGAGGCATAAAATGGGGTTTAGCAAAACTCTCTTGTTTTGTAATAAACAACGACAATAAACGTGATATACAAGGCGGTAATATTCAGAAAAAAAAATTGCTTTGGCATTCTATGGTAGGTACAAAGTCTTCGTATATGGCTGTATTCAATGGAAAATCACGCTTATACGATGTATAAGCCCACGCTCGTAGATGTGGAACCCCAGGGAGTGTCAAAAAGTCGAATGAAAACGCAGGTTTTGTGTTAGCTACTTACAATGGTACAAAGCACAAAAACCTGCAAGTAGCTAAACGCAAGAAATTTGCGTTTTTACGAAGATTTGTTGTGTTGAGAACATTTAGATGTTACATGACAGGTTTACTGTTGTAGGAACGGAATTGTTTTTGGAGTCTACAGCACATTTTAGCAAAACGCAGTTGGAATTAATCTGGATTGACGTTTAAAGCCATTAAATCTCTTTTAAACCGAGATTGGATCACGAACATTAAGGCATGAGGTCCAAAACGGGGTTTAGCATAACTCGATGTTTGCTCTAAACAGCGGCAAGAAACTAGTGTACAAGGTGGTATATTTCGAAAACACTGGCCCTTCGGTTGGCATTCTATGGTAGGTAAAAAATTCTTGGTATATAGCCTTCCTCCTTGGTCTTGGTATATTTTGTGTAGGTATACAATGCAAAATTTCGCTTACAAACTTAGTTGGAGTCTTAAGAAAGTCGAGTGAGAAGAGGTTTTTGTGTTTTGAGAAAGAGGAAGTTTTTGACTGGATTTTAAAGTTGAGAAAGAGAAATTAATATTACATTACAGGGTTACTTTTGTGGGAACGGACAGCTACAGGAAGCCTAAGAAGTGTTTCAGCAAAACTGAGTTAGAAGTAATCTCGATTAAAATTTAAAGGCGACAAATCTCGTTTAAATCCAAATTTGAATAACGATGATTTCAGCTTCAAGAGGTCTACAATAGGGTTTAGCAAAAATAGCAGCGACAAGGAACAACAATCTTCGTTCAAAAGATGAATTTAGGAAAGAGAAGATTTAGGACAATCGGTTTTAGGGCAAGAATACCTTAGAAATCGTTACTATTCCTACAAAATTTGCTACAACCTTTGAGATTTGAATTTTGAGGACCAAAAAATGGTTGAAAACCCACTAATTTTCGCATGACTAGCAGAACTTTATTCAGGGAAACCCGTATTTGGTTAAAAAGTTTTTACAATTTAATTTTTGTTTTTACTTATAATTCTTAGAAACATTTGCCACGTGTTTGAGAATTGGGTATCTATCTATTCGAATGACGTTACGGGTGTCTACGTGTTTGAGCCGATTCAAGTAAAATCTTCATCCAAGTGAGGAATTTTCATTTGGTACAACCTGTTTTCGGTTGAGAATACGTTTGAATTGGTTACCATTCTTGGAAAATTTGCTACAACTTTAGAAATGTGTGTAGTCCTCTATTCTAAGGTGTGTCTATATTCAAATTAAAAAATACCCATAAATTATAACCTGTGAATCTACCTGTGAAGAAGATTTTTGTTTAGCAATGTTTTTTTTAAAATTCGTTAAATTCTCAGAAAAACACAGGTTTGAGAACTGAGCACCTAATGTTTATTAAATTGGGTACGTACGTGTCTAGTGAAAGAAAAAAAGGAAAAAGGTCAATAACTTTTCCGAATTAATTAACTTTTATTTGGGTTTTTGGGAAGAAAGCCTTAGAATTCATTACTGTTCTTACAAAGTTTTCTAAACAATTTTGAGGTTTGAATTTTGAGAAACCAAAAATGGTAAAAACCTCAACATTTTCGCCTGACCAGCGGTGTGTTATTCAGGACAAGCTGCTTTTGGTTACAGTTCTTTTACAAATTCTTTGTCCAAAAGACAAATTTAGGGAAAAAAGGAGATTCAGGGCAATCTATTTTTGGCGAAGAATACCCTGGAATTCATCATTGTTCTTTCAAAATTTTCTGACAAATTTTGAGATTTGAATTTTGAGAACCAAAAATGGTTGTTAGTCAGAACAAGTTGTTTTTGGTTAAATTCTTCAAGAATTCGTTTAAATTCAGAAAATTTGCCCAAAAATTGAGATTTGAGCACCCAGGTGTTTTATAAAATGTTCATTATATGCGACTACCTTTGTGTGAGTGTCCATTAAAAATTTAAGAAGAGATAATAACCTAAAAATCTTTCATTTGGGACCAACTGTTTTTGTTGACAATTCCTTCAAAATTCATTAGCATTCTAAGGAAATTCGCTAACAATTTGGAGGTTAAAAAACCTCTGTTCAAAGGTTTGTTAAATATCGTATATTTGTCTATTCAATTTAAAAAAATATATAAAATAGAAAATTTTCAGGTGAGGGATTTTCATTTTGGACAAGCTTTTTTTGGATAAAGAGTCATAACAAATTCTTTAGTGCCTTGAAAAAGCTTGGACTAAAAATAGCTGAAAATTTGAGAACGAAAGATGATTAAAAGGAACGAAAACAGTGACGCGAGACCAATAATACGATAAGAATATTGACATCCATGTGTCAAAGTTGCGACAAACCCGTTTGAAGTGAGTCATTTTATTTATGTCACGTGCTAAAACTAAACAGAATAAAAAAGCGCTGCTTAATTTGAGGTAGGTAGCCTACCTTTTATTTGAATAAATTTTATTTGAAGTTTATAAATATTAAATTAAATAAATTAAAATTCATAAATTTCATTTTTTGTACCTCTAACGATTGTGCATCACAAAAATAAAGAAATAAACCGTTTTTGGTTAAGAATACCTTTATTTAATTCCTTATTTCGGAGAAAACATTTGCTTAAATCCTTTCGTAGATTTGAACTTTGAGAATTACAAATTTCAAAAAGCCATTCTCTTTTCGTCCATTTTTGCATATCGGTTTGAAAAGCTAAAATTACTGATCACCAATATCCTAAAACTCTTTGTTACTATTCTTCATAAATTTGCTAAACATTTTAAGATTTGGGTCGTGGACAATAAAAGGATTTCCAAAGAATTCATTAACGATTTCTTAGATTTCATGACAATTTTTTGGAAAAATCGTTTTTCATTCATCATTTGAGTTGACGTCGGTTATTTTCTTACCTGTGAATCGTCGACGGCGGACGACAGCGCGTTGTGGAGGTTCATCGAGTCTTCCAGACCCGAGTGGATTCCCTCTCTACGGAGTCCGTAACCGCCGTCTCGCCTCTGGTTGTCGTAGGGGAACGAACTGTGCATGCTTCCCTGCAAAACAACGAAATCGGTTCAATTATTTTCGTTAAAATAAAGAAAAAACGTCGTTTGAAGAAACATTTTCCTCGCCCCAGAAGGAAATTTTATAACTGTGAGCCTTTTGGTTTACAACTTTGGTTCGAATCGGGCAATAAATCAGGGTGGAAATTCATCAAATTTAGGTCGTACGCTTACGTGCAAATAGGGAAAATTAACAAGCAAAGGTGTCAAAATTGCTCATAACACTAGGGATGGGACATCGACATCGATATTATCGAATTATCGTTGTTTTGCTTCGATATTACGATGTTCTGCCATCGATGCCAAATGCTCGATAATAACAATATATCGGCTCCGATAACATCGGTTTGGTTTGGTTTTCTCTTTGATTCACAGAAAAAAAATCCATCTAGTTTGCTTGCTACCTAACGTGAAAAAAGTGAAATATTAAAAATTCTTCCAAATGCCGTAGTTAGCGAACTTTCGAAGAAAAAGAAACTACCTATTGTTCTCAGTCCAAAATATTTAAAATGAAAATTTTCAAAAAATGTTTGCATCAAAGATCATCAAAGCATTCTAAATCCACTGTCAAAAGGCACCATAAGCACATTCCAGACGATAACTCGCGATAAAATTGAGATTAAAACTCTGATTCGCACAAAAAATCCACCTAGGCTTTCAAAAGGTTTGAAGATGAGCACAATCGACTCACTCTAAGGGGAGATTTGGGGCATTTCAAATGGGGGAAAGTTACCCAAAAACTTTTATAAAGGTTTTTTCACGCTGAACAAGATGGTGAAATCGGATTGGAAATATCTCAATCCGTTCAAACTAGAGCAATTTGAAGATGATAAAACAAAGTAGATTGTCAAAATAAAAAAAAAAAAAAAAAAAAAAAAAAAAAAAAAAAAAAAAAAAAAAAAAATAATAAAAAAAAAAAAATCGTCAGCTTTTAGAAATTTTGAAATTAAAATGAGGTACAAGTCAGTAATTAAAATTGTCGGTTTTTGCGTAATTTTTCCTCTTGCAAAACTAGTTACTTTGAAAATTTGCTCATTTCGTCATGCTGCATGACTGGAACATTTTTTACCATCTTCTCTGGAAATGAGATCTCATTTCCCAAAAAATAAAATTGTCGATTTTGCGTCAATATTCCTTATAATTGTACTACCACGGATATTGCATCTGCCAGCCTTGGCGTTGGCCTTTTGATGAAAACGCCACCACTTACTAGGATACATCTTTGTGGAATATTCACTCACAAACGCAGAACGAACGAACAAACAAAATCCTCAGAATACTAGCAAGAAGCGATCGGTAGTAGCGTGTATAAGGATGATGTTAACTAATAAGGACACCGATATCGAAAACATCGAAAATATCGATGATATCGATGTTTTCACCCGATATTGGAGGACATATCGATTCCGCTCTCAATCATCGCCATCGATCAATATCGATGTTTTTCCTCAATGCCCCATGCCTACATAACACTCATCTACGAATGTTCCCAGATAGGGATGGCCATCGAAACATGAAATATCGATATACCGATGTTTGATAGTGTCGACGTTAAAATATCGATGCCGACATATATATCGTAGGTTAATCATCGATAGGAGGCACTACCGATAGTATCGACCAAAAAATATCGATAGTTTTAGACAAATATTGGTTAAAAAGTTAAATGAAATGTGTGTATTTAATGCCGCAATTGAGTTTGTGGAAGTTCAAATTTGATATAAAAAGAAAAGTTAATCAATACTAATCAATAAATTAGAAATATACAACGCCTTTTCTGATTTAAGATAAAATATGTTTAAATTGAAACTATGTTCAGTTTAATGTATTATTATTTTTAATTTTGTTTTACCAATAGTTTTGTAACAAATTATATTGTTTGATAAGCTACCCAAGTTCTCTTAGAGGGGTTGTAGCATTTATGTCCTTCCTTAAATGAATGTAAATAATGGAACCTATGGTTCAAACAACTATACTATTTAAACAACTGAGAATAAACAAAAAAGAAGAAGAAAAGAATCAACCGTGAACAAGATACAATCTCAAAAAGAACAACACAAACACTTGCTGAAAAACCTCAACAACCGCAATCTTCCAATTTTCCTATGGAACCTCCAAACCACTACTCTTCTTCTTCTATTTTTATCGTCTTGGGCCAAGACTCTCGGTCGCAGCCAAAACCACTACTTGATATGCCCTCCCTTGGGCCAACCCCAAATAAACCTCAATCAGAAGGACGTACTTGAAAATGTACCTCCTGGTTTCACTAGAATTTTCGTACTTTAATATGCCAGGGGTCACTTGTCACCTTTGTGTAATAATTTGCAGAATTTTTTGTCCAAGAGTAGTGAAGGGTGGGGGGTTTGACAGCTGAGAAATGGTAACGAAAACATCTCAGTTTTGCAGGGATCGATCAGAAATTCTGTCAAGAATTCGGCAAAGATGGTTCTCCACTAATACGCTTCGGGAATTATACGAATTTTTCATTTTTTAACCTTTTCTTCCATTTCTATTTTCTTTAAAGCACATTTTTCTCTCAAATTTGACAAATTTTCAAAGATTCAGCTTTTCAGATTGATTACAACAGAGATTAATATTTTCTATAACCTTTATCTACAATTACCCTATAAAGACGTCTCTTGGCCTTGCCCTTAAGCAGAAAGACGTACCTAAAAATGCACCTCTTTGTTGCATTCGATTTTCGTACTTAAATATGCCCTGGGGGGGGTTTATACCTTTGTGTAATAATATGCAGCATCTTTCAAGGGTGGGGGGTTCGGCAGCTAAGAAATAGAAACGGAAACATCTCAGTTTTGCAGGGATCGATCAGAAATTGTGTTGAGAGTTCGGGGAAAAATTGTTTTCGACTAATATGCAGCAAAAATTGTATGAATTTTTAATTGTCAGCCGTTTTTGGTCATTTTCACATTTTTCAATAGATTTTTCTCTCAAATTTGGACCATTTTCAAAGGTTCTTTCTACGGGTTCGCATTTAGTTATTTTCTCTTCGATGCTAGGTTTGTCCCTTAGCTCCCTTTGGAAGAACCCCATAGGGCGTCTCTCGATTATACATAGCCTCATTTCAATTTGAAGGACGTACCTAAAAATGCACCACTTGGACTCCTATTATCCCCATAGGGCCGAAGAATACAGAAACCTTGCTGTCATAACTTACAAATTCAGAAAAATGGCCCTCGATTAATATACCGCAAAATTACCAACATTTTCGGATTTTTAGCAGTTTTTTTTAAAAGGCATTTCTATTCTTTTTAAAGCACATTTTACGCTCAAATTTCCCCATTTTTGGCCGCTTTTCTGACATCTCAGGGTTTTTTAAAGTGGATTTGTACTTAGTTATTTCCTCTCTCTCTCTCTCTCTCTCTCTCTCTCTCTCTCTCTCTCTCTCTCTCTCTCTCTCTCTCTCTCTCTCTCTCTCTCTCTCTCTCTCTCTCTCTCTCTCTCTCTCTCTCTCTCTCTCTCTCTCTCTCTCTCTCTCTCTCTCTCTCTCTCTCTCTCTCTCTCTCTCTTTCTCTCTCTCTCTCTCTTCTCTCACTCTCTGCATATACCTCTTTGTTGCATTCGACTTTTCGTACTTAAATATGCCCTGGGGGGGGGGGGGGGTAAATACCGTTGTGTAATAATTTGCAGCGTCTTTCAAGGGGGGGGGGGGTTTGGCAGCTAAGAAATAGCAACGGAAACATCTCAGTTTTACAGGGATCGATCAGAAATTGTGTCAAGAATTCGGCGAAAATGGTTTTTCACTAATACGCTTCGGGAATCGTACGAATTTTCGATTTGTTAACCTTTTCTTCCATTTTTAGGCACATTTTTCTCTCAAATTTGACCCCCCAAGGGTGGGGAGTTCGGCAGCTAAGAAATATCAACGGAAACATCTCAGTTTTGCGGGGATCGATCAGAAATTGCGCTAAGAATCCGCGACATCCGAAGTTATCCGGCCTTCCGCCCTTTTCCCCCTTGACGTTTTAACCCTCCATCGACAAGGGCTGCCGAAATTCGGAAAATCCCGTCTCGTTCCGACACAAAAGGGGAGGAGGGCGACGAGATATGATGTTTTATTATATGAAATAGCTAACCAAATAGCGGAACTGGCGGAACAACCTCCCCTACCCTTCTAACCCATTTTTGCTGTCGATATCTCGGAATAAATCATACCAAACTCTTCCCCCCAAACCCTGAATTGGTGAATGAACGATGATTTCGTTGACTGTTTCCATCCTTAGGTCACGATGAATGTCATCATTTCGCACATACCAGGGAACTATGCTTCTCAGGATTTTGTTCTGACAAGTTTGTATTTTCTTTACTTTAGTCTTTTTGGCACAGACTAACGGGTTGGATCCCGTATGTCCAAATAGGGCGTAAAATCTGTTTGTAAATGAGCAATTATTGTGAAGTGAAAGACGGGAATCCTGTATTTAATCTTCAGTTCCTTTCCTTCAGAAAGGTGGGCATCTTAGAAGAGCTCTCCAGTCTGGTATTTGTCCGCTAGTACGGACATATCTCAATACCGGTAATCAGGAGGCTTGCTTCTGCCTCCCACTGCCAAGATGGGTTAATCACGTCATATGGATTCGAACTCTAGTTAAGATGGAAGTCTTATGGTGTATTTACCTAGTAGGAGTCTGGGTCTGGGGTCCCGCCTTGGGGATCTGGTAGTGGTGCTGGTGCTGGGAATTGAGGCCATAGCCAGCATCTTAGAAGAGCTCTCTGATCTGCCACTGACCCCTAGGATGGACATACCCTGACAGAGATATCGCGACTGTAAAGAGACTGCCAAGGGGAGGTGGGCATTTTAAAACGTCCCTAGCTCATGTTAAGTATCCAGCAACCAGTGTGTTACAAGAGCTCTCCTGTCTCCTATTGCCAAGGTGGGGTTTTCAAGTCTTATGGTTTCAAACTCTAGTTAAGGTGGAAGTCTTATGGTGTATTTACCACGTGGGAGTCTGGGTCCCGCCTTGGGGATCTGGTAATGGTGCTGGTGCAAGGAATTGAGGCCATAGCCAGCATCTTAGAAGAGCTCTCTGATCTGCCACTGACCCCTAGGATGGACATACCCTGACAGAGATATCGCGACTGTAAAGAGACTGCCAAGGGGAGTGGGCAGTTTAAAACACAACACGACATACGCCACTCGCCCAACTACTGAAGCCATCATTCCAGTTCCAACCTCTCGCTTATGGTCTACGTCTCGCCACATTCATTACGCCTTTCCCTACATTCTTAGAGTCCTGCCTAACGACCTAAACACACCTGAAGATCATTCTCGTTCAATTTATAAGAAGAAAATTTCCCTTGGTTAGTCGCTCTAGGCCCAGACAGCAGCAGTAATATTATGTGCAGTATCTATACATAGAAGTCTACCTTTAATTTTTTTTAAATTTTATCATTGCAATGTACTCGTATTTTAATGCATAGGAGCATCAAGCTTACCCATTGTATAAGAATAAAATAGGCTACTCCCCCCACACCGCGCAGAGCTTGTCTCTTGGTGTTGGGGTAATTCCATACAACCATATAATCTATTGTTTTTCTACAAGGTTTCCTATATTTATTTTTGCTCATATTATTTTTGTCTTTGATGGAATAAACTCTCTCTTTCATTCATTCATTCATTCAAAACGTCCCTAGCTCATGTAAAGTATCCGGTAACCAGCATCTTACAGGAGTCTCCCATTGCCAAGGTTTCAAGTCTTATGGTTCCAAACTCTAGTTATGATGGAAGTTTTATGCTGTACTTACCACGTGGGAGTCTGGGTCCCGCCTTGGGATCTGGTAGTGGTGCTGGTGCAGGGAGTTGAGGCCATAGCCGTCCGGGCCGCTCGTCGTCATGTACTCCACGGGAGGCGTCGCTGACGTGAACGGAGGCGGGAAATACGGCGGCTGGAAGTCCCCCGCCATCCTCGCTCCCGCTCCAGGGCTGAACGCCCCGGACTGACCCGCCAGCCGGTCCTGCAAACAAAACAACATTTAAATTTTTTTAAAAGTTATGGACTTCTTCAGAGAACATCAAGTGAAAGTACTAGAATGGCCAGGGAACTCTCCTGATCTCAACCCCATCGAAAATCTCTGGGTTATCGTGAAGAGCAGGTTGAGGAGAATGGACAATACGACGAAAACCCTCATGATCTGTAACGTCATTAACATGTTGGAGCCATTTCAATAGTTTCATATTCTAAAGAATTTCGATATTATAAAACAAATCAATGCCCATCCTCCAAGTGGCTGGTGTTGTGGGCTTGACTACCCTGGAACTTCCTGAGGCACGATTCTCACAACACGTCCGTTTTCAATAAGATAAGAAAAAGCTAGTACTTGGTAGTTTTGTTTGATAAATAAGCTTGTTCGTATATTGAATCTAATATCTACAGATTCTTCGATGAATAATCTCAACTGTTGTAATAATGTTGTAGATACATTTATTGGAACTAGCGGTGGGTAGTGAGTGAGTGACCTTGTCTCAAAGAACTTATCTTTCAAGTCCCTAACCATCCCTAACCATCCCTAACCATTCCTAACCATCCCTAACCATCCCTAACCATCCCTAACCATCCCTAACCATAACTAACCATCCCTAACCATCCCTTAACTCCTAAACTTGTCCCAAATGACCTGCGGAAGGAAGACCTGCAGTTCTTCACAAGACGTTAGCGACAGCATGGTCCGACATTCGAACTACTCAGACGGTCGCGAACTTCTCGTGGCAAGTGAATTTCGAGACCTGCAGGTCGCAAACGTCTCTTGATGAGGAGTCTTGGCTCAAGATAACCGTTCACTCTCCCCGCCTAACAACCTGGGCAGGTCGCCGTTCCTTTACAGCAGCTTCTACTATTCAAATAAAATGTATCCTTGAGGACTCGGAAAAAGACGTTCTCATGTAAGGCGTATAGTAGACGTCTGTCATCTACCGAACTCTGACTGTACACGAAGATAATAGAGGTCCCATTAATTCACAAGGTGAATTGCGGAGAAAACTGCAGGTCGCATGCATCCACAGAGTGAAATGGTGAACATCGGAGCGACCTCCAGGACGCATTCATCCACAGAGTGAACTGCAGGTTCCATTCATTCACGGAGTGTACTGGTGAACTTCTCCCACTGACCTTGTCTTTGGATTGAGTGACCTGCAGGGAGTCTACTCTCTCAGGTGACCTGGGTTTACACACCCCTAATTGGAACCCATATCCACACCATATCTTGACGTACGTGAAGGTATTTAGTTTAATAAGTCCCAGACGGACAATGGTTATTGGAAAATCATAACATCAAAAGTTGAAGCGTAGATGAATTGCCCGAAACATGGCAATGATAACACGACTTCCAAACCAAGATGCTAATTTTACATGGATAGTACAAAACTGGAACCAGCACCCCTGGCCTCATATCGGATTTTTCAAACCACTCACCCACCCCGCGTTATTCTTGCACTGTTTGAATCTGTGAGTAGGTAACTGGAGTTCAAATCAAAGAGCAAAAAAAAAAAAAAAATTTTATTATTGATAACAACCACTTAGGTTTTACGAAATCACAGAGTTTTGCAGTTCAGAAAATTAATTGAAGATTGTCATTCAAATCGAATGTATTAGCAACTAGATATTGATTGTCAATTTGATTAATTAATGATCAGAGGGAGCCATTTGGAATACGGGCTACATTCTAGTCCCTAGGACTGACCTATTCTCTTGAAAACAATAAATTATTCTGTCATTTAAAACATGTATTTATCTATTCTTTTATTAATTTTTACAAATAAACTTGATTGGTAGTATACACTTTTCATAGATTGTTACTTGACCATGACGATGAACTAAAAAACATGCGTCAAAAACTAATCAGATCTATGCCTAAACGTGTTAAAGAAGTAATGAAAGCTAGAGGAGGACATATTTCGTACTGATTGAGAATTTCATGGTTCTAAAATGGAGTTTTAATAAAATATTGAGTTTTCACGCTGTGTTCAGATTAATTTGCACTCTACTGTAGGTGGTACCCACAATTAAAAAGGTTGGGATCCGCTGCGCTAAATAACAGAGTTGGGATACCCAAGTACATTGGTACTTGAAGTACTTTCCTTAAGTACTTGAGGAAATCAAGTGAGCTTTACAGCAGTCGAGGAAAACAAGTAATAATAATGACGAGATACAGCTGCACAGGACGCAAGTACTTCGAAAGTACTTGCCAAGTACAAGTACAATCACTGGTACTTCCAGTTCAGCTTTTTAGTGAGTACAAGTACAAGCACTTGCAATCGCAAGTACAATTATAAGTACATGTACTTGTATGATCCAAGTACAATAAAAAATACTTGTAAATTGTACTTGTATACTTACTTGTATTGTACTTGTACTTAAATTTATAACAACTCCTTTCACTGTTAACTTCAGCGATGACCGAACGTCAGTGAGCTGTACTTTTGACTCGATCTAAATTTGAGTTTTTGCTTCTATCGCAATTCTACAGGGTGTCTCAGTTATGATACGAAATACTTCACCCAAGTATTCTAACTTCTAAGTTTTTCCACTGTTAAAATTTTCTTCGCGTTTTCGACCTTTGGTCACCAAAAAGGCCATGACTCCTTCAATATGAAGGGAAACTCCAAATTTGACCCACAGTTGGAAAGAGCATTTCGTTGTCACGTCTTTTCAACCCCTAACAAATTTTTTGGAAGGACCTTGAGGGTGAAAAATGAGCCCAAAAAGTTAATTTTGTCAAATCGTGAAAATTACCTGATTTTCCAACGCTCATTGGTTTTTCAAACGCTCATTGTTCCCAATAATTACGATGATAAGTTATACCTGTAATAATTACGACGATAAGTTATACCTGTAAGCCTAAAAAAATGTGCAAAAGCCTCAGCTTTCCAATAGAATACACGGATTACAGAGACATAATAAACTTAGAGAAAAAAAGGTTTTCAAATTTTTTTAAACTTTCCTTTGTAGAGTGATTTTTTACTAAATTAACATGAACAAAAAATTGATTTGGCAATAAAAGGTTAGGAAATTTAACCTTCTTTCCAACGATATCCTCATTTTTTGGGCTACCTCAACGGTTGAGGGAGTTATGACCGTTTTAGTGGCATGAGGTCAAAAGAACGAAAAAAATCTTAAAAGTGAAAGAAGCAGGGTTTTTGTTGGTGTACAAAAAAAAAGTTATCGGAGGTTGTACTTGTACTAATTCTAATGTGGGTGAAGTACGAGTACAAGTACTGCACACCTTAACGGGAACACCCTGTCGAATAGCCATCTGACTTTTTCGTCGAAAATTGGATCAAACGAGCATTTCTGCCATCCCCCCCACGGATCTCGTCAGGAGAGGGGAAGGGGGTGGAAGGATGTCCGAAATTACAAGTTAAGAGAGAGAATGTACTTGTTGTACTTGAAGCACAAGCACTAGTACTAGTACTTCACCCGGCAAGTAAAAATCCTGAAGTACTTGTAATCTTACTGAGATTAATAAGTACAAGTACTTGTGTACTAGTACTTAGAGCTGTAAGTACAAGCACTGTACTTGTACTTACTAATTTTATTTCAAGTACAAGTACATTAAGTACTTGTAATTGTACTTGCGTTTTTTCGAGTATTGTACCTGTACTTTGTTGTGCTAAATACTAACTGATAACAGAATGACTTTGACATATTAACACGCTGTATATCCGTGTATTTGAGTATTTGTCTTTTCAAATACTCTATCGAGTGAGAACTGCGTGCGGGTTTTTGTTCATTTGTACGCGCAGATGGAGATTTCTTATAAACTCAACTCCTTGAGAGATTTTCTCAGACGTTTGATGACATCTCTCGGTTCTCCCGACTTCAAACTCGAGGGAAAAACGAAATCCGATTGGCTGAATCAGGCCCCCAGGGCGAACAGTCGGCCCCAACGCGTGTTTATTCCCGCTTCGAGCCATTTAAACCATTTTTTGAGTTCTTCAATCGCGTCGAAAGTCTTTCAATGAAAAACGCTGTGGGAATACGGGCGTATTTCGGGCCACGGTAAATTTTGGGCTACTATATTTGAAAATTTCGGTCTACCAACTATGTGCTCCACCCGAAACAACCCAAAAATCCAAATTGTGGTAAATAAGATAATGAATCGTGGTTTATCGTGGATAAATAGACTTTCGACTATTGATTGAAGCAGAAGAAATTGTTCTTGATGGCTAGGGAGTGCAACCAGAACTGGAGTTTCATGGTAGTAATAAAAAACGAATAAAAGAAGAATAACACAAGTTCATCAAGAACTTTACGTTTTTTTTTTCACTAAAAATTGGAATTTTGATTTTCGTTTTCCTTTTTTGCAATTATTTGATATAAGTGTGTAAACTACACGGTAGGGGTCAGCCGCCAGCCCCTCGGGGATTTCCCGAGTGAGTTGACGTCACTGGTGCACACCTCCTTCACTCGGCCCTAAGCATTAGGCCTGCCCTCAAGTAATTAGTTTGTCCCAAGCTTTCTGAATGTGCATCCGCGGGCTCAATAACTTATTTTCTAATTTATTTATCGACTGTGCGGATAAATATATCTATAGAGTTTGTGTAGCTCAGTTAATACCTCACATTGCGCGGTAGCGAATTGTAATACGAACAATCGGAAAGATCCTGGCTATCATTTCATCGACTTCCCCGAGAAGAAGAAATTAAAAAGAGGTGGATTAATGCTTGCAAGCGTGCCGATAAAATCAATATCAATCAAGCTCGAGTTTGTTCCCAACACTTCGACGCTTCAGATTATGAACGAAACTTGAAAATTGAGTTGTTAAATATTGTAGCAATCAAAAAACTAAAGCCGGAAGCGGTCCCTCATCTTTGTTTGCCATTTGATAAAAAAGATGGAACCACATATAATGACCGATTGATACGTGACAAAAAACGGAATAATTGCGAAGACCTGCATGATATTTTGATGCGTTCCGTGGAATCTTACGAGCCGTCAGTGATAGAACCAAACATACCGGATAATAATCAACCAAAAGAATGCTCCTGCACTGTAGTTTAGTTGCCGTGGGGAAAGCAAAGCGTTTCGTCGAGTCGGTCAATTTTGAAAACAAAATTTCGACACAAATAATTTCACCCTTTTTCAAAAAGGTGCTACATGAATGGTACCCTAAACGGCTGGTAGGAAATCGAACTAAAACGGCACAACTATTTTCAAATTGGTCGTAAAACGGCGAATTTGCGTTTTTAAGGGTTCAAAATTGGGAGATAAACATTAAATATTACGGAGCTACTGATTTTAGGTCGGTTTTTTTTGTGAGGGTGTTGCAATTTTACACGATTCCAGGATTTTAATGGGGTTTGTTTTGGGGTTTTAGTAGGTGTTCGTGGATTATTGAGCTTCCTTTGATTGAGAGAATAAAAATTTGTTCAATAACAAGAAATTCAGGCTAAAATATGGTCATTTTGCAATAAGAATGGATTTTGCAATAAGGATTTTGGAATAAGGATGGATGGATTTTTTTCTTAGTGCCAATGGTGAAAAATTTTGGTGTTTACAGTGGGGGAACGGTGGGGTGTGTTTTTTTTTCTTTTTTTTTTTTAATTTTGGTTGTGAGCAGTTTTTGAAAGGTTTGGTTGGAGAGGGCGCAATTCCGTACTCGCAAATTCCACTTTTTTCCAAAAAGGTGCAATATGAGGGATATTAAGACTGGAATTGGCAATCCACCGTAAATGAAGCTAGTCAATTCGTGTTTACTCCTATATAATATGGCGGATTCAACTGCTTAGCTCGATATAAATATGAATCAGAACAAATATTTTGAAGAATGATTTGATCTTTCTAAATAGTTGTTACATGAAGGGTGTTGGATGATTGGGATTGATTGTTTTAAAGTTTATCATTTAAAGTTTTTAGTTTAAAATCTTTCTAATAAGGTGTAATATGAAGTGTATCGGACGGCCGGGCGATCGAATTTCTCCTCCCTCAAAAATATATCATTAATTTGCACTTGTTGCAATATTATTGGAAAAGCCCAGCGTTTCGTCGAGTCGGTTAATTTTGAAAACAAAATTTTGACACAAATAATTTCACCCTTTTCCAAAAAGGTGCTATATGAATAGTACACCAGACGGCCGATAGGAAACCGAGTTTTTCCTCCTTCGAAAATATCATTAATTTTCAGTTGTTATTTATTAAAATTAATTTTAAAAATTTAAAAATGATCAATTACCTCGGTAATTCCGTACTGGCAGAGCGCCAGCGTGGCGTCGAGTCGATAAATCTTGAAAATGAAATGTCACCACAAATTTCACATCCGCGCTGAACGAAAACGGCACAACTATTTATCACATTGGTCGTCAAACGGCGAATTTTCGTCTTTAAGGGTTCAAAATTGGGAGTATAATTAGGAGTAATTGATTTGAGGTGGTTTTGTGGGTTTAAAAATTGTATATGATTTCAGAATTTTCAAGGTTTTTTGGGGGGGTTTTAGTAGGTGTTAATGGGTGTTTCAATATAGTGGAGATTTCTTTGATTGAACCAGGATAAGGGTGTTAAGATATTGATCATTAAAAGCTAATTCAGGCTAAAAATGGTCATTTTGCATAAAATGGGAGCGTTTTTGAAAACATCGATGTGAGAGGGTTTATGGACTTTGATTTTGTGGAGAGAGGTATTGTGTTTAGTGGGTTTTTTGGGAAATTCAAAAATGGTGTTGAAATTTTTGGTGTTTTGAGTGGGGGGAACGGGTAGATTTTTTTTTTCTTTTTTCTTTTTTTCAATTTTGTCGTGGGCGGTTTTCGGAAGGTTTGGCTGGAGGGCGGAACGCGGACCGGTGACTGACGAGATGTCAAGTTTGCCCTCGAGGGGCGAAGAAGGACGATAAGGAGGGGGAAGAGAAAGAGGGGAGGAGGAGGGGACGGGAAGACGAGAAGGAACGACAAAGGGCGGACGAACGAGGGGTGAAAGCGACATTGAAGACCAACGTGGGAGGAGGTAGAGAGTGTAGTATGGTGACTTTGTCCGTTTCTGGTGGATATTCTGCTTCGGGTATTTCTTTATTACTCAAGTTTTTGGCACTGCCTGGAAGGGCTTGAATAGAGCTTTCCAAAAAGGTGCAATATGACGGGTGTTGGATGATAGGAAGTGGAGAAAAAGCGGGGAGAAAAGACACCTACAACAACACGTCAAGTAAATGAACCAAATAAGCTAGCTTTACACGTATTTCAACTAATTAGCTCGTGATGAACACGTAACATGGGGAAATGAGCAATGAACTTTCCAAAAAGGTGCAATATTTAGGGTATTTGTCCGATTCCGGTTGATTTTCCGCTTCGTGGATCTCGTATTTCAAGTGTTTGCCAATGCCTGAACGGGGTTTGATGAGTGCTTTCCAAAAAGGTGCAATAAGATGGGTATCTAATGATGGTAAGTGGCATAATATGCGGAGTAAATACTTATTGCAAGGCGTAATAGGTCAACTAAATGATCAACATTCGTGATTTCCAGACCAATGTGGGAGGAGGTAGGAAGTGTAGTATGGTGACTTTGTCCGTTTCTGGTGGATATTCTGCTTCGGATACTTTTTTATTATTCAAGTTTTTGGCACTGCCAAGAAGGGCTTGAATAGAGCTTTCCAATCCGTTCAATATGAAGGGTATCGGACAAAAATCGTGGAGTAAAGACAGCCTCAACAACACGTCAAGTAAATGAACCAAATAAGCCAGCTTTACACGTATTTCAACTAATTAGCTCGTGATGAACACGTAACATGGGGAAATGAGCAATGAACTTTCCAAAAAGGTGCAATATTTAGGGTATTTGTTCGATTCCGGTTGATTTTCCGCTTCAGGGATATCGTATTACTTGTGTTTGCCATCGCCTGAAGGGTTCTGATGTGTGCTTTCCAAAAAGGTGCAATAAGATGGGTATCTAATGATGGGAAGTGGCATAATATGCGGTTACTCCGCAATTGCAAGCTGTAATACGTCAACTAAATGATCAACATTCGTGATTTCCAGACCAATGTGGGAGGAGGTAGGAAGTGTAGTATGGTGACTTTGTCCGTTTCTGGTGGATATTCTGCTTCGGATACTTTTTTATTATTCAAGTTTTTGGCACTGCCAAGAAGGGCTTGAATAGAGCTTTCCAATCCGTTCAATATGAAGGGTATCGGACAAAAATCGTGGAGTAAAGACAGCCTCAACAACACGTCAAGTAGATGAACCAAATAAGCCAGCTTTACACGTATTTCAACTAATTACCTCGTGATGAACACGTAACATGGGGAAATGAGCAATGGACTTTCAAAAAGGTGCAATATTTAGGGTATTTGTTCGATTCCGGTTGATTTTCCGCTTCAGGGATATCGTATTACTAGTGTTTGCCGTCGCCTGAAGGGTTCTGATGTGTGCTTTCCAAAAAGGTGCAATAAGATGGGTATCTAATGATGGGAAGTGGCAAAATATGCGGTTACTCCGCAATTGCAAGCCGTAATACGTCAACTAAATCATCAAGATTCGTGATTTGAAGTTTCCGTCACGGTTTTCAAAGCTTGAAGAGAGCTTTCCAAAAAGGTGCAATATGAAGGGTGTCGGACAATAGAATAGCGCAGTCGAAAAAATTGGTTGAGGGGTCAAATTTTCGTGAAATCTTGGGTAGAATCTGAATTTGCAATAAAAAAGGGGGGTTCTCGTTTAAAATAAGAACGTTAGTGTCAATTGTGCATAGTTGCGAGGAGTGCGAAAATATGATATTTGAGATCTTGGAGAAAAAATTTGTAGGTTCAAAAAGAAAAAAAGAAATTTATTGTTAACTCCCATTTTGACGATTTTACGAGGGGCGGGAGAGGGGGGGGACGACTTGTTGGAAATAATGCTGATGTATTGCACGTTTCGACGAATTAAAGCCCATTTTTTCCGGAAGGCCAATCACAATACTTTCTATTAACCCTCCTCAAATAAGGAAAGTTATATGCTGTCAGTTTGCTCTTCCAAGACACTATGAAGCGACTATAACTCTATACAACACCTCTATATCGATCTCGGACATCCTCTATATTCCGAT
This sequence comes from Creontiades dilutus, assembly GCA_031894815.1. NCBI lineage: Eukaryota > Metazoa > Arthropoda > Insecta > Hemiptera > Miridae > Creontiades > Creontiades dilutus. The sequence goes on from JAVIWC010001067.1 coordinate 154,474, forward strand.
GTTTCGTGAATTTCGATGACAATACTTTCCATCTACCGTCCTGCCTCAAAAAAGGAAAGTTTTACCACTTCCCACCACTAAAGGGCTCGACAAGCCCTACATTTCGCTTCCGATCCCGACTCGTAGCTCCTAACGGTGTTTCCCTCCTCGCAAGTTGCATTCCGACTTCTCGCTATTTCGGATTTCCCGGGGATTTTTCGTCGATTCGACGACGAACCACTTTCACCGCGTTCTGGAAAAAGATTTTTATAAATAGGCCCTCGAGGGCCGACCGACTTCGCTTTTCTCTTCATTAAGGAGCCTCATGCGCTCTACATACGGCCGATAATCTTTGGAAAAGCTTCGAAATCAGAATTGCACGTACGAATACGACTAAGGCCGAGTCTTGAAGACCAGTTGAAGTGGGCAATTACGAGGTAGCAACGCTATACGGATCATTTCAAAATGTCGGTCACATTTATGTCACTGATCAGTATTGCCGTCGAATCTCAACTAAATACAGTTTTGTAAGTGTTTTAAAATTTTCTCCTATGTGGATGTACATGTTCCATGGAAAAGTGTGTAAAAGTTGTGCCTACAGGACCCAGGAGAAAACACCAAAGTATTTCTCACTCCCTACAGCTGTCACTAACCAGAGGTGTACAACTTCCATCGTCACTACTCAGCGAAATTATTTATTGGGGCTGTTATATCCACTTACACTATGAAAGAAAACACCATCTACGATGGATATCCGCCACAGGAAAAAAACGCTGCAAATTCTTTCACTGGGGTTTATTATTCAATCGGCTTGCGTTCATGATTTGAATTTCTACTAAGCTTTGGAGTCTGCGTGTTTCACAGGATAGGGCGATTATTGAATTTCAGGAGATATACATGGAGCACGTGAATCTGTTCTCGACCAAAATACCTATTTGGATTGATCAGTTGATCATATTTGTGTCCCTCCTGCAGTGCACGGACTTCGAACATTAAGAATTTTCCTTTAACGAAGAAAACAGCCGTCGTCCGTGATCGCGTGACGTCCTAATCGATTGTTTACCCTCCTTGGGATATCGTCGACGGGGCCACTAACGAAGTTTTTCGGCCGAAAAAAGGACCGTCAGCTCGTTAAGCTCGGGGTCGCCGAGGCGGCGGTGGCGTTTGACGTTTTGGGGAAAAGCTTCCGAAAACATCCGGGAGGAATGCGAGGGGGCCCCCGTTTTCAAGTGGCGAGAAGGGAAAAGGATTCCTTCCGCGTGGAGAATGTCGAGCGACATGAAAAAGAGATGAAAACCTCGTGGTGGGAGGGGGAGTAAAACTGTTGTGTGATGTTCTTAGAATAAAAAAAAGAAAGAAAGAAAAGCAAATTATTACACAAGGGTTCATTATTTCTGTATTAGTTAGTAAAATTCGTCAACAATTTTTGAAATAAAAAGAAAATATTAATCATTATTTTAATTTATAAATTAATTATTAATTTTATCCTATTCCTTCCGCGTGGAGAATGTCGAGCGACATGAAAAAGAGATGAAAACCTCGTGTGGACCGAGGGAGTTAAACTGTTGTGTGATGTTCTTGAAAAAAGAAAGAATAAAAAATTATTACACAAGAGTTCATTATTTCTGTATTAGGTGGGAACAAATTATTGATCCGCAATTTTTGAAAAAAAAAAAAATCAATTCAATAAAATGCCTTGCAGTAATCGACAATTTTTGGCTTAATATATTTTACTCCGTATTGAAGGATTCCTTCCGCGTGGAGAATGTCGAGCGACATGAAAAAGAGATGAAAACCTCGCGGTGGGAGGGGGAGTAAAACTGTTGTGTGATGCTCTTAGAAAAAAAAGAAGAAAAAAATACAAATTATTACACAAGGGTTCTTAAGGTAGTAAAATTGGTCGAAAATTTTTGAAATAAAAAGAAAATAATTCATTTTATTTTATTCCTTCAGCGTGAAGAATGTGGAGCGACATGAAAAAGAGATGGAAACCTCGTGGAGGGAGGGGGGGTCGGCCAAGAGGGTAAAACTGTTGTGTGATGTTCTTAGAAAAAGAAAAAAATGCAAATTATTACACAAGGGTTCATTATTTCTGTATTAGGTAGTAAAAAATTAGAGATAGACAGTTTTTGAAAAAAATAAAAATCAATTAATTAAATAAAATGCTCTGAGTTTTTGATTTTGATATAACCCGTTAATCAGTAATCGTCAATTTTTGGTTTATTATTTCTTACTCCGCATTGAAGAATTCCTTCAGCGTGGAGAAGGTCGGGCGACATGAAAAAGAAACGGGAGGTTCGACCAACGCTGTATAACTGTTGTGTGATGTCTTTTGGGAAACATTTTTTTTTTTAAACAGATGCAAATTATTAGGCAAATGTTCATAATTTTCAGTAAAATCCAGTTCCATGTAAAAATTAATGATCGTCAATTTTTTAGGAAACTTGACGAAATGCTCATTTTCAGTACAATGCGTTTCACCATTTTCAGTAAGAGCTTGTTTTTCGTGTATTATATTTTACTCCGTACAGAAGGATTCCTTCCGCGTGGAGAATGTCGAGCGACATGAAAAAGAGATGAAAACCTCAGGTGGACCGAGGGGGTTAAACTGTTGTGTAAATGTTCTTTGGAGGAAAAAAACAAAAAAAAAAAAAAAAAAAAAAAAAAAAAAAAAAAAAAAAAAAAAAAAACCATGTAAATTATTACACAAAGGTTCATCATTCCTATATTAGGTATTACAAAATTATTGGTCGACAATTTTTGAAAAAAAGAAAAATAAATAAATAAAATTCCCAGTTTTAATACAACCCGTTTGTAAGTAATCGACAATTTTTGGTTGATTATTATTCGCTCTGTTTTGAAGGATTCCTTCAACGTGGAGAATGGCCATCGACATGAAAAAGAGATGAAAACCTCGTGGGGGGGTTCGACCTAAGGAGTAAAACCCTTTTGTGATGTGCAAGAAGAAAAAAACCGCTGCAAAGATGCAAATTACTACACAAAGGTTTATAATTTCTATAATAGGAAGTGAAAATTGCCTTAAAATAATCAATAGTCGGCAATTAATGAGATAAACTTGATAAAATGCACTTTTCTATAATAATGCGTTTATCACTTTCTGGAATCAATAATTTTGGGTTTATTATTTTTTACTCCGTTCCGAAGGATTCGAATTCGGATTGAATTCAATTGAAGGTCGATCAACGTGAAAAAGAGATGAAAATCTCGTAAAACTCGTGAAATTAATACAAAATTAAAAAAAAAATTATTTCGAATTGTTCTTTGTTTTTCAACGCTGATTCAAGTGGTGCTCCTTTTTCAATCGGAATTAAAGCTCAAAATAGAGTAACAAACAGAGAGGTACTCACAATGTTCCAAAACCGAAATTCCCGATTCAGAATTTGGATTAATCCGATTAATTAGTTTTACGTCATCTAATTCAGTTTTTACATCCCATACAGAAATAATGCACCTCTGTGTAATAATTTGCGGCGATTTTCGATTTCGATCAGGATTTCCGATTCAGAATTTGGATAAATCCGATTAATTAGTTTTACGTCATCTAATTTGTTTTTACATCCCATACAGACATAATACACCTCTGTGTAATAATTTGCGGCGATTTTCGACCATCGATTTCAATCAGGATTTCCGATTCAGAATTTGGATAAATCCGATTAATTAGTTTTACGTCATCTAATTTGTTTTTACATCCCATACAGATACATAATACACCTTTGTGTAATAATTTGCGGCGATTTTTGACCATCGATTTCGATCAGGATTTCCGACTTGGAATTCGGATTAATCCGATTAATTACTTTCACGTAATTTAATTTGTTTTTACATCCAATAAAGACATAATACACCTTTGAGTAATAATTTGGGGCGATTTTTGATTATCGAATTGATCAGGATTTCCGATTCACACAATTTGGATTAATCCGATTAATTAGTTTTACGGCATCTAATCAATTTAACTTACAGACATAATACCAAATGTGTAATAATTTTGGCAAATTAATTCGATTACCGATTTTGACAAAGCAATTTCGGTACTTTTAGCATTCAATTTAAACCTTTTTTAATCCGATCAATTTCAAATTTCTTTTTACGTCACCTAACATTTAATTTCATTTTAACACACCTTTGTGTGGTAATTTGCGACGATTATCGATTGATCAGGATTTCCGATTCAGAATTTGGATTAATCCGATTAATTAGTTTTACGTCATATCTAATTTGTTTTTACATCCCATACAGACATAATACACCTCTGTGTAATAATTTGCTGCGATTTTCGATTACCGATTTTGATCAGGATTTCAATTCAAACTCGGGATTAATCCGCCCGCGCGGGTGCCAATCACCAAACAGGCGCCGACTCGATTTTTTTCAAACGCGCCGCTACACAAAAGCCCCCCCGAGGTGGAGAGGTCCGCCTTTTATTTTTTCAGGGAGCTACCTGTCGATTAATTGGGCCCGAACGGACGACGAGGATATTAGCTCGGCTTTTGTCGTCGGCGACAATGGGCCGGCCCTCTCGGTAGGAGCCCGTGAGGTTAGTTCGGAGGTTCGTTAATGAGAATTTTCTGTGATAGCTAATCAAAAGTTGGATATAGAACGAAACTTTCGAATAGTGGAATTCGCCGAGCCAAAAATTCTACTTGAAGGGTACGGGAGAAGAACCTGGTTCGTCACCTGGGGGTTGATTTGAGGAATCTTTAATTGAAAGTTCAAAACGTTATTACAACAGTCTGATTTGTTTTTATTACTTTCAGAGTTCTCGGTTCCTGTACTGTTCGGAATGTTCAGATCACGAGCAATGAGAAGAAGAAGAAGAAGAGGAAAAATAGTTTTATTTAAAATCACAGGATAGAGCGATTATTGAATTTCAGAAGGCACACAAATATGATCAACTGATCAATCCAAATAGGTATTTTGGTTGAGAACAGATTTACGTGCTCCATGCATATCTCCTGAAATTCAATAATCGCTCTATCCGTGTGAAACGCGCACACTCCAAAGCTTAGTAGAAATTCAAATTATGAACGCAAGCCGATTGAATAATAAACCCCAGTGAAAGAATTTGCAGCGTTTTTTTATTGAACCTCAATACCCCCCCACAATAAAAACATCTATAATTTATCAAGTCCTTTGGCACTCGTATTGCGTTAAAACTTCCCCAAATCCAAATTTAAACGATGTAGCCAAAGGTAGACAGATGTAGAGGGGGCACACAAATATCATCAACTGATCAATCCAAATAGGTGTTTTGGATGAGAACCGATTTACGTGGTCTATGCATATCTCCTGAAATTCAATAATCGCTCTATCACCCGTAAAACACGCACACTCCGAAGCTTAGTAAGATTCAAATCATGAACGCAAGCCAATTGAATAATAAACCCCAGTGAAAAATACTTATTTACCCCAGTAATAATATTGAATAATAAACCCCAGTGATAATATTGAATAATAAACCCCAGTAATAATATTGAATAATATTTACCTATATATTATCAATGTTCAACCCGTGTATCGGCTACTAACTACACTACAAGTATTCACATCGGCTATCACTCCAGTATCCACATTCACTACAACTCGACGCTATCGGCCGGACATCACTAGGTTACAAACAAACAATAATAAACGAAAAAACGCAAATGTTGGCACCATAAATCGGGCCATACATCGGGAATGGTTTGACCTACGAACGTGGGGAAGGGCTCATTCGATTCCTCATGGTATGTTCTTCAAATAGGAAAATATTTAGGCCGATTCGACTAGTTTTGAGGTTTTCAGGGATTTTACAAAACTTTTACAGCCCTTAAAGGGCACTTTAAATTGAGTGAGGGAGCTGGCTCAAGAATTGGGGCGTCGTCGGACCAAGATGGATTTTTCCTGAAAATTTCAGATTTTTTGCTCCAGCCGTTTCGGAGATATCGTGCGTACGGCGTACGGCGGACGCACGGAAAATTTTTTATTGCAGATTCGGATTCTACACCCTTTGAAACGTAAACCATGAAATTTTCAGGGGGTGTTAGAATTTTTTTTTTCCAGAGCGATTACAATGGTTTATTATTGAATAATAAACCAAAATCGCACTACTAAAAAAAAAGTAAATACTTACAAAACAAATAGGATTGGGCTAAAAAACCATGATCCAAAAATCTGCCGTACAAAAAAAAAAAAAAAAAAAAAAAAAAAATAACGTCCTCCTCTTTTATAATAAACTTTATTTCTTTTACGTACGTAGTAACTTCTGCCATATTTTGTAATGAAACTTACATCTATGACCTTTCCCCTAAATTGATTAGTTATTATTTATATTACATATTCACCAAAACTTTAACGAGACGTGTTAGATTTTGAATAGGCTGAAAATGGCGTCATTGCGTTATTTTCTAATGGTTGTTGGAACGAATGATTGTTGGAACTACTGGACAATCACAAGTGCTCTTAACTGCAAATTCTAGTCTTGAAACATACGTGAGCGTTTGACCCACATTTTCAACCCTTAACGCGTCTCCGTGTCAAGGGATGACTAGGGGGTGGATCAGGTCGATTCAACCCTTATCTTCCAAACAACCTCTCGTTTCCGACGGAAAATTTCCGGCGAAAAACCCGCAGCCTCTCTCGTACAATAAACGGCAACCGAAGGGCGTTTTATGCGTAGCGAAATATGAAATATTTCGATGATCTTCTCGTAGAAGGTGGGAAGATTGAAAAGGGCTGCGGATTTGAAAGGAGGTGCTTACCTCACCTATCTGGTAGGTGAAAAGGCGTTTTGGATGGGAAAAAAGAACTTCGCAAGGTTTATGGGAGGTCGTACGTCACATAACTATCGCATCATTCTATGTTCCAGTTCCCTGAAAGATCATCATTGTCGGCACCAAACTTCGTGACTTGGTGTGGAGCTTCGAACGTCACACAGTGGAATAATTTATGTTTGAACGCAGAAAAACGTTTGTTTTTATTCTGAAATCCACGTTTTTCACCCAACAAAATGTCAAATTTGTCACATCGAGTTTCATGCATGTTTGCTCGAGGGATCGAATGGTAATTTTATCGGACCTACTACCTCAGCAAATAAGGAGTTTTCGAAAGTTATGAATCAACAGTTGAACAAATTAAGTAATAAGATATTATTCGCATAGAACTGCAGACCGAAGGAGAGGCGCTGAAAATCCCTTTTTGAGTAGAGGGATGTAGCCCGAGAGAGTCAGGATTTCGATTCAACAAAAAAAAAAACGTCTGCCAAGTGGGTGTGGCACATAGCTTCCTCGTATCCATAACATGACTGTATAGATCATTGAAAATTATTATTGACTAAAGAACTTCGTTCAATTAGGCGAAGTAAACATTGAATTAGGGTAAATTTATTGTTATGCAGGATCATATCTTGGGAAAATAAAGGTAGGCATGTTCAACTATTGAACAAACTATAAAAAACCTCTGCCAAGTGGGTGTGGCACATAGCTTCCTCGTATCCATAACATGACGGTATAGATCATTGAAAATTATTATTGACTAAAGAACTTCGTTCAATTAGGCGAAGTATATGTTGAATTAGGGTAAATTTATTGTTATGCAGGAGCGTAACTTGAGAAAATAAAGGTAGACATGTTCAACTATTGAACAAACTATAAAGTATACCTAATAAGTCCGAACAATCCCTGAAAATTTCATCGAAATCAGTCAAGAACTCCCGGTGTTATGATTGTGGCAAGGATTTCACGTTTGCGCATGCGCAGAGGCTGCTATTGATCCGGGGGTCATGAAACTCATAGGGGACCATCTATACCCTAACCCGCACAATCCCTGAAAATTTCATCGACATTGGTCAAGAACTCCCGAAGTTATGCCCGTAACAAAGATTTCACGTTTGCGCATGCGCAGAGGCTAACATTGATCCGGGGGTCATGAAACCTATAGGGGACCCCTAACCCGCACAATCCCTGAAAATGTCATCGAAATTGGTCGAGAACTCCCGCAGTTATGCGCATAACAAAGATTTCACGTTTGCGCATGCGCAGAGGCTACTATTGATCCGGGGGTCATGAAACCTATAGGGGACCATCTATACCCTAACCCGCACAATCCCTGAAAATTTCATCGAAATTGGTCAAAAACTCCCGGAGTTATGGGCGTAACAAGGATTTCACGTTTGCGCATGCGCAGAGGCTACTATTAATCCGGAGATTATGAAACTCATAGGGGACCATCTACACATCAAACCAAACAATCCCTGAGAATTTCATCGAAATTGGTCAAGAACTCCCGGAGTTATGCGCGTAACAAGGATTTCACGTTTGCGCATGCGCAGAGGCTACTATTGATCCGGGGGTCATGACTATAGACAGACACACAGACACACAGACACACAGACAGACACGGAACCAAAATTGTTCAGAAAGGTCTAAAACGCAAAATGCGAGTGGAATTTTTGATTTTGGAGACAAAAAAATTTTCACATTCCGAAAGTGAAAACAATGCTTCCGCTACTTTAGTAGACTCGGAAGCAATATACCTTATAAGTCCGAACAATCCCTGAAAATTTCATCGAAATCGGTCAAGAACTCCCGTTGTCATGCTTGTGGCAAGGATTTCACGTTTGCGCATGCGCAAGGCTTCTATTGATTGGTCATGAAACTCATAGGGGACCATCTATACATCAAACCGAACACTCCCTGAAAATGTCATCGAAATTGATCAAAAACTCCCAGAGTTATGAGCGTAACAAAACGTTTGCGCAAGCGCAGAGACTACTATTGATCCGGGGGTCGTGAAATCATAGGGGACCATCTACACATCAAACCAAACAATCCCTGAAAATTTCATCAAAATCGGACAATAACTTCGTGTAGTTTTGCCCGTAACAAGGATTTGCTGACAGACAGACACGGAACCGAAATTGTTCAGAAAGGTCTAAAACGCAAAATGCGAGTGGAATTTTTGATTTTGGAGAAAAAAAAATTTTCACATTCCGAAAGTGAAAACAATGCTTCCGCTACCTTGGTAGACTCGGAAGCAAAATACATGAAATCCGATGAAAAACGTTCGTTTCACCGTAAAAATCCGCGTTCTTCCACATTCAAACGTAAATTTCCTCACTAACTTCAAGCGTAAAATAATTTTGCTTCCGAGTCTACTAAAGTAGCGGAAGCAATCACTTTCGGAATGTGAAAATTTTTTTGTCTCCAAAATCAAAAATTCCACTCGCATTTTGCGTTTTAGACCTTTCTGAACAATTTTGGTTCCGTGTCTGTCTGTGTGTCTGTGTGTCTGTCTGTCTGTCTGTCTGTCTGTCTGTCTGTCTGTCAGCAAATCCTTGTTACGGGCAAAACTACACGAAGTTATTGTCCGATTTTGATAAAATTTTCAGGGATTTGAATTGGGGTGTAAATTTATTGTTATGACCCCCGGATCAATAGTAACTCTACGCATGCGCAAACGTGAAATCCTTGTTACGCGCATAACTTCGGAGGCTCTTGACCAATTTCTATGAAAAGGGATTGTTACCTTGATAGATGGTCCCCTATGAGTTTCAATCTCCGGATTAATATTGCGCATCGCAAATCGGAAATCTTGTTACGCGCATAACTCCCGAGAGTTCTTGACCAATTTTGATGAAAAGGGATTGTCACGGGTTGGGGTGTAGATGGTCCCCTATGGGTTTCATTGACCCCCGGATCAATAGTAGTCTCTGCGCATGCGCAAACGTGAAATCCTTGTTACGCGCATAACTCCAGGAGTTCTTGACCAATTTCAATGAAATTTTCGGAAAGGGGTCCCCTATAGGTTTCATGACCCCCGGATCAATGGTAGCCTCTGCGCATGCGCAAACGTGAAATCTGTTACGGGCATAACTTCGGGAGTTCTTGACCAATTTCGATGAAATTTTCAGGGATTGTGCGGGTTAGGGTATAGATGGTCCCCTATGAGTTTCATGACCCCCGGATCAATAGCAGCCTCTGCGCATGTTCAAACGTGAAAACTTGCCACAAGCATAATTTTTGAGTTCTTGACCGATTTTGATGAAATTTTCAGGGATTGTTCGGACTTATTAGGTATACTTTATAGTTTGTTCAATAGTTGAACATGCCTACCTTTATTTTCTCAAGTTTCACCGCATAACAATAAAAATTCAACATTTACTTCCTAATTTCAAGTTCTTTAGTCAATAATAATTTTCAATGATCTATACAGTTATGTTATGGATAGCGTAAAATAATTTTTATTATACTGTCGGAATGCTGACATTCTGCCGCATATTTTAGGGCAACAGGCTAAAATTCACCGTCTGAATTACATGGAATTAAGAGCTATTCAAAAAAGTGAATATTTTCAGGATTGGACAATTTTCCCTTCTCGAGTTCATTTGTCATAGCAATTAGCTTATTTCAAAAATTTTGATATTCCGTAAGGGAGATAGGAAACGTACAATTTTGTGAATTGTTCCAATGGTACAATTAAATTTGAAGATTCCCTTCCAATTAAGCGAGTTACCATGATTTGAGTGAGTTTGATAATTGGATTGATAACTGGAATGAGGCAGGTTCAAAACGTTAACAGCTTTCATGCATACCAACTCATATTACATACAATACATTCCTATATTAATCATACGTTATTTCAATTAATACAGTAACACGTTATACTTCACAGATTAAGGGATCTGGTCCAGACTATCGATTTCTGTAAAAATTCAGGGGTTTGTAAATCAGGGTGTAATTGACGTATCGGGATAGTTTTTTTTTGTTTTGTAGAACTGAAAAAAGATCTAAAAATATGCTGCCTTAGTTTTTTTTATTCTGTGAATCGATAATTTTTGTTCAAGTTTCAAGACTGCAAACTGTCCTTTAATAGTTCCTGGTCGAGAAACACAAGCTTTCAAGACCAAATAAGACGTTGTTTATTTGTGGATAACGATTTAAACAAGGCCGTTCAAATATCGTAGCTGCCTACGACGATTCGCACGTCTCTTGCTAGTTACGAAAAAAAAAAATAATAATAATAATAACAAAAAAGATAAAATAAAAATAATGATAATAAAAAAAATGGTTCGTTCTTAAAAATCTATCTCTTACATTGCCCAGGACGTCGAATACGTTCTCCTAGTCAATGTGTGTAAGAAGTTGAAAAAATTAAGAAATTATACACATCGACCAGGACATAATATGTTATATTATAAATTGCAGGTCTTTTGGTTGAGTAGATTCGAAGTTACATGTTTTCTACTAACTGTGGCCCTTTCACCTCATATGATTTTGGTGTATTATTCAATAATAAACCATTGTAATCGCTCTTGAAAAAAAAATGTCTAACCCTCCCTGAAAAATTTCATGGTTTACGTTTCAAAGGGTGTAGAATCCAAATCTGCAATAAAAATTTTCCGTGCGTACGCGGTACGCTCGATTTCTCCCAAACGGCTGGAGCAAAAAATCTGAAATTTCCGGGAAAAATCAACATGTTGGTCCGACGACGACCCAATTCTTTAGCCAGCTCTCTCACTTAATTTGAAGTGCCCTTTAAGGGTTGTCAAAGTTTTGTAAAATCCCTAAAAACCTCAAAAAAAGTCGAGGCGGCCTAAATTTGGACTCTTTTTGAAGAAGTTTCCATGAGGAATCGAATGAGCCCCTCCACAGGTCTGTAGCTCAAACCATTCCCGATGTATGGCATGATCTTATGCTGCAAATTCTTTCACTGGGGTTTATTATTCCATTTTATAAATAAACTAAGTAAAACCAAGCCGTAGCGCAAGGGTTTCGTGCGGGACTTACAACCACAGGTTCTCGGGTTCGTTTTTGGCAGGAAAATTTTTGCCCCATATGAATTTGGTATACACACTTGGACACAAGAGAAAAGTTTTGCCCCGCAGACACACCTAGGCCCAAGACAAAACAAAACGCTGTATGTACGTGTCACAAGTGCCATAAAATCATAAAGCCAACAAAAAAACGCTGCAAATTCTTTCACTGGAGTTTATTATTCAATTTTATTCATTTGGCTTGCATTCATGATTTGAATTTCTACTAAGCTTTGGAGTGTGCGTGTTTCACAGGTGATAGAGCGATTATTGAATTTCAGGAGATATGCATAGAGCACGTAAATCGGTTCTCAACCAAAAAAACCTATTTGGATTGATCAGTTGATCATATAACCTGTGAAACACGCACAATCCAAAGCTTAGTAGAAATTCAAATCTTGAATGCGAGCCGAATAAAATTGAATAATAAACCCCAGTGAAAGAATTTGCAGCGTTTTTATAACTGAATCGAACGGAAATTTGACTGAGTACGGTTGATTATATTAGGAACAACCCCGAAAATTTTAAGCCTATACAAACAACAACCTTGGCGTAGTACGTTTTCAAAGTGACGGTGCGCCGATTGAGCAGTACTACGGACTTTTCCTCTTAAAAACAATGTTACCACCACAGTCTTCACAAATATCCCTAAATCTACGGAATTATTCACGTCCGATGTCCGAGCTTCGAGGGAACGTACAAGAACAGCGCCGTCCACTCGGCCGGCGCCAAGTTGTCGAATCCGCGTCACAGAAACCTCCCATTCAACGCACGGACAATAGTGGCGCACACGCTCACGAAACCTTGTCACTCACGAGGATCAACACGACGCACACTCGGACCGACTGTATAGATGAATGAGACGGCGAGCCTACCGAATACAGAAGGAGATCGGGAGAGGTTGTTTTTAATTAAAAGAAAGTTGATCAGAGTTGGGTGTGACCAACTTGGGTATAATGCGAGGTTATTTCGCGTTAACCCGCTCGGGTAATTAACTTTTGTGATGTGAATTGTCGCTTTTGTGATTTCGGTTGAGAGAAGGGAAGGTGAGGAGGTCAATAATTGATCTTTGGAGGTCGATAGTCTGTGGAGAGTCAAGAGAGTGGCGGCGTTTTCTTATAATTAGTCCTCAGATGTGGCTGCTGAAGTCAGCAAAAGTGGTTGGGTCAGATTGATAGCTAGTTTGATCATTCATTCGTTAGAAGATCAGCAGTAATGATTGATCTTAGATGGTCGATAGTCTGTGTAGAGCCAAGAGGGTGGCAGCGTTTTCTCATAATTAGTCCTCAGATTTGGCTGCTGAAATCAGCAAAAGTGGTTGGTTCAGATTGATAGCTAGTTTGATCATTCATTCATTAGAAGATCAGCAAAAATGATGATCTTAGGTGATCGATAGTCTGTGGAGAGTCAAGAGAGTGGCGGCGTTTTCTTATAATTAGTCCTCAGATGTGGCTGCTGAGGTCAGCATAAGCGGTTGAGTCAGATTGATAGCTAGTTGGTTAGTTCATTCATTAGAAGATCAGCAGTAATGATTGATGTTAGGAGGTCGTTAGTCTGTGGAGAGCCAAGAGAGTGGTGGCGTTTTCTTATAATTAGTCCTCAGATGTGGCTGCTGAAGTCAGCATAAGCGGGTGGGTCAGAATGATAGCTAGTTTGATCATTTATTCGTTAGAAGAACAGCAGTAATTATTGATCTTAGGAGGTCGATAGTCTGTAGAGAGCGAGAGAGTGGCGGCGTTTTCTCATAATTAGTACTCAGATGTGGCTGCTGAAGTCAGCTTGTGGTTGAGCCAGGCTGATAGGTAGTTGGATCATTCATTCATTAGAAGATCAGCAAAAACGATGATCTAAGTGGTCGATAATCTGTTTAGAGTCAAGAGAGTAGCGGCATTTACTCATAAATAGTCTTCAGATGTGGCTGCTGAGGTCAGCATAAGTGGTTTGTCAGATTGAGAGCTGGTTTGATCATTCATTAGAAGATCAACAGTAATGATTGATCTTAGGAGGTCGATAATCTGTGGAGAGCCAAGAGAGTCGCAGCGTTTTCTCGTAATTAATACCCGGGTGTGGCTGCTGAGGTCAGCATGTGGTTGAGTCAGATTAATAGCTAGTTGGTTCATTCATTCATTAGAAGATCAGCAGTAATGACACAGCTCTGCAAAAAAAATTTTTTTGATCAGCTGAATGGATATTTTAGCAAAATTTTATGTTTTTTGGTGTGCTGAATCCAAAAACGACCGCTATTTTCCTCCATCTCGTACAGTTTTCTTGCAAATTAGGGGAGAGGGGAGACATAAAAAACGAAAACGTAGAAAAACACCATAATTTGAATTGTCTATAAACTCAAAATAAAAGAAAGTATTTGTTTACTATTCACTACAAAATGCTCTAAAACTTCATTCAGTTTGTGTGGGATCTCTTTTTTTTTTTCTTTGATACTTCGTCGCGTGTGCACACGTTTTCGTGCTCCAGGATTGACCGTATCCCTCTTGAGCATCCTACAATAGTCAGCTAGCATATATTGACGTTCCATCGTCCTTGGTAGCGTTTTTCCATATCCCGAATGTCTTGGTGAAATCTTTCCCCTTGCTCGTCACTAAACGCTCCCAGGTTTTCCGGAAAGTATTCGACACGGGAGTGTAGGAAATGATCTTTTAGGCTCATGTTGCATCCTTGAGCTTTGTAGGCAGCCAACATGCGATTCACAATTGTTTTGTAGTTAGGGTCTTTCGTATTCCCTAGAAACTATTGCACTACGTACAGCAACGCATCCTGACTTTTCAGAAAATCAAATAAACTACGTGTTATGACACGATTTTGGGCATCCTTACGCTTCTCCTACTTCAAAAATATTCCACTCCCTTCTTCCCTACCCCTCTATTTCATTTCGTATCAATCCTGGGAGTGACATGACTAAATATGAGAGTGAAAAAATTCATAAAATTGACAACTTGGAAGCAACTACCAAATTGAGGTTTAACTGAATAACACCGTATGTGGTTTTCAAAAAAACAGTTTTGCGAGAAAACTAGACGTGATGAAATTTTTTGATTACTTTTTTCGGTTTTAACATCCATGGGAAACAGTAAAAAAATCGTGTGCAGTTTTTTGGTTGCAGACCTGTGTGATTGATGGCGCCGGAAATGGTGGGATTGTGAAATACTCCATGTTATCAATAAGAGTCATTACATAAAGTCAATTTTACTCTAACTACTTACTGACTTAGAACTAATAATTCTGACTAATAATTTGTTCAATTATTGACGTATGTCAATTATCTTGGAATGATAGTTAAACAATTTTTTGTCAAAATTTATTCATTACCCAAATTATTTACGAAATAAAAAGTGATTTATACTTCGTTCTACTGTTTTGCTGTGCTCCATATTACCCCGAAAATTTGCTTCATAGCTCGCTTCTCATTAATTTTCCATCTATAAGAATCAAATTATCAGGCGGGAGTAAAAAATACTCCTTTTTGGCATATTCCATTGTTTTTATCATGCCATCATGTTAGTATTCCAGGGTTGATAGGTATTTGCAGATCTCTTTTATTGAAAAACCGAAATGATTATGAAGTTCAGCGAAAAGTTAGGGTCATTTTTCTTTTCCTCACTGATCTCTCGTAGTATATCTTATCGCCCAAAATATCCATCAATAATCTTTCGATACTCAGCCTTGGACCAATTTTCTTGATTATACCGTTCGGATGAGAATTATCAACGGGATTTGACGGAATTCGAATTTGAAACCCGAGCGGAGCTCCCGTCTCGATTCTCCGGTCGACAGAAAAAGGCAATCGGAGACTGCCGCGATCTCTAACGGATATTGTACGAACTTTTACTTAGTTCGTGAGACGCCCCACAGGGAGCAGGAGTTGTTCCAAAAGCCCGTTGGGTCGTAATAATTATGGAGGAGGTCAGTGCGAGAAGAGCGTATACGGGTGAAATCTCATTCTACAAGACAATCGAGGTTTTGTTTCTGACTAAAAAATGTTGTTTTCCTAAATTTATGATTTTTTTATTATACAATCTAGATGTTACTCTAATGGTATAGTGATGTACAAGCACGCGTGATTTTCGTTCGTGTCCTCAAAATTCAGGTTTTAACATTGTATAGGACACGAGAATGGTAGGTATGTATCCATGACAATGAGCTTTGTCAACCAAATAACGATAGAATTATGTAAACGATGTGTAGGTAAGGTTGAATGAGACAGATATTTAAACCAAAAACACTTTAATTCCTAGTTGAAGCAAGATGATTTATTCAGTTAGTTACTACCACCCAATATTAAAAGTATCAAAATAATCACGGTTCAAAAAAGTGTAGGTGGGCGGGCATCTGATTTCAGTTTTTCCTGACTTTGTGCTAGAACAAGTATCACATTATATTATTGGTGTTTATTAAGTATCAAATACCAAACTTGAAAAAAAAAAAAAAATTATTTCAAATAGCCATGACGGCATTTGGTGGTATCCACTACAATGAAGTTTAAAATCGCCACGACAATGAGAAATCAATATTAGAAGTCTAATGAACACTTATAGAAATTGAAACTTGCATCAAATAGAGTTTTTACATCTCTATCCCAAAATGAATGCTAAACAAATCAATAAGATTGATTAAGAGTGATTCTCGAACCCATAACAATGAGAAGTATGAAACGTACACACCTGTTTTAGAAACGGCTAACTTCATTGTATAGCCTCAACAGTATAGAAATGGCGGAAGCATGGTGTTTCCTCGAAGGGCAGGGTTACTAACGCTGAAAAACCTTTGAATTGCCAAAAAATGCCCTCATTTGAGAGAGCTACGATTATTTCCTTCAAACCCATGACATTGAGACCCATGTACTATTCAAAAGTTAGTCCCACTTGTAAGCGTACTAACATCCAGTAACTAATTCTAAAAAAATACTAGTTAACATATTTCCGATAAAACGTACTTTGAGCGGATAAAATTTCGGATTAAGTTCAAATTCTGACTCACGGACAGACCATGACAATGAGATTAGAGGTACATTTCGATCAATTACCAGCATGTAAAATGAAGAGTGGCCGAACTTTATGACAACCATAAGTACAGTACGCCTAGTTACCACATAAAATTTACAAAAATAGTTTTTGGAAAAAGTCGAACAGAAAATTATTTATTGATGAAGTACAGCGATTTTCCTATAAAACAGGAATCACCCACACGTCAATTTTGAGAAAATGTGCCCCTGCGTGTTTTCAAACTGTTCAAAAGTCCTATAACTCCCCAAACTCTTTTTAACTCATCTTTTCTTCATTGTTCTTCGCATTCCACTAGTCAAATACTCGATCCCATGTATGTAAACACAGATAATATATGCCAGAGTGAGGTGTTATAACCCCTTCTGGGGGTGATTTCTACGGAAAAACTAGGAATAAGTAAGTCACGATCAGGCAGCCCTATTTGACTAAAGTAAGTGTTTATGGTTTTTTTTTTCTTAGGTCACAAGATCTTTTTAGATAATAAACTAAGATCAAGGCTCCAAGTCAAGTTTGGTTTTGAACAATATAACTATGAAAAACGGACATTCTTTAGGTCCAATCAAGGTAACCACGAAGGAAGGATTATCACATTTTTCCCGAGAAACTAGAAATAAATCAATCACAGTAAGTCACGATCAGGATGCCCTATTTGACTAAAGTAAGTGTTTATAGTTTCCTTTGAGACCACAAGATCTTGTTAAAAACTCCACTGGCTATAGACCTCCTGAGATCAATCATTACTGCTGATCTTCTAATGAATGAACTAAATAAATAGCTATCAATCTGACTACCACATGCTGACTTCAGCAGCCACATCTGAGGACTAATTATGAGAAAGCGACGCCACTCTCTTGTGTCTCCACAGACTATCGACCTCCTGAGACTAATCATTACTGCTGATCTTCTCACGAATGAATGAACTTACCAACTAGCTATCAATCTAACTCAACCACGCTGACCTCAGCAGCCACATCAGATGACTAATTATGAGAAATCGCTGCCACTCTCTTGACTATCCACTGTATATCGACCATTTAAGATCAATCATTACTGCTGTTCTTCTAATGAATGAATGATCCAACTAGCTATCAGCCTAGCTCAACCACATGCTGACCTCAGCAGCCACATCTGAGGAATAATTATGAGTAAACCCCTCCACTCTCTTTACTTTCCACAGACGACTATCGACCTCCTGAGATCAATCATTACTGCTGATGGTCTAATGAATGAATGAATGAACCAACTAGCTATCAATCTGACTCCACCCCAAGTGCTCACCTCAGCAGCCACATATGAGGACTTGATTATTAGGAAAGACCATTTGTAAGGACACCAAAAAATAAGAGAGAACGATTAATAATTATTGAAAAATCAGGCAATAGTCTACAGTGCCACCAACGAAAGTAAGCAGAAGGAGAGCCACACTACAGGAGTATGTGATCACCATCTGAAGGACTCACTACACTACTCGCTATTTTACCTTCAGAAGAACTCACTACAATATTATTGTTGATAACTTGATAAGGCATTCGGTTTTCACGGAGGACGGAGTCGTAGAAATCTTTCAGATCGTGCATAATACATGCAAATACGTCTTTACCTTTGTTGTTATCACGCCAAATAAATATTGAGCCGTCATCGATATAAGGATCGATGTATTTGAGATAATCGATACAATCAATATTGGTGGGGCTACAACATACTTGCACTTGATTGGGTGATATGGGGCAAAAATATCGACAAAAAAGCGGACAGGAACATCTCATCTACAGAACCACTCTCCAAACATTTTTTTAATATAATATTTCCAAACATAGAATTTTTCCATGTTGCTGAAAAACCCTTTTTAACGAAAATAAAAGAGAAATCTCATAAGCGTTTGAAGAAAGTCGAGATCCCCACGATTTCGACTCAAGTTTGTGTTTATTTCGTTCTCTGAATATTATGTTTTTTAAGGAAATTTTATTGTCAGGACCTATTTGATTAAAATGATAGATTATAGTTATTGTAGATTGCAAGATCTTTCAGAAATGTAAATTTATTCAAGGTATCATTTCAAGTTTGGTTTTCCCACTGTAACTACAAAGAATGGTCATTTTTTAGGGTTGTCTTGGTAAATATGAAGGAAGCAATATCACCGTTTTGTATGTAAATTGTATGTCATCATTTATTCGGAAAATTTATTTAATGAATCAGGAATAAAAATGTGGAATTAGAGAATAGATTTACTGCTCTTACAAGAAAAATGCTGCAAATTCTTCCACTGGGGTTTATTATTCGATTGGCTTGCGTTCATGATTTGAATTTCTACGAAGCTTTGGAGTATGCGTGTTGCACAGGTGATAGAGTGATTACTGAATTTCAGGAGGCACACGAACATGATCAACTGAACAATCCAAATAGGTATTTTGGTTGAGATCAGATTTACGTGCTCTATGCATATCTCCTGAAATTCAATAATCACTCTATCACCTGAGAAACACGCACACTCCAAAGCTTAGTAGAATTTCAAACCATGAACGCAAGCCAATTGAATAATAAGTGGAAGAATTTGCAGCGTTTTTTATGGTTATCAGAATGCTTCAACCCGTGTATCGGCTACAAAGCCTTTTAGGAGTTCACTCCAGTATCCACATTACTACATCACTACGTCACTAGGTTACTGATAGCAACACAAAAACAATAATAAACCAAAATAACGCGAATGTTGCCACCATAAATCGGGCCATAGATCGGGAATGGTTTGACTTACGGACCTAGGGAGGGGCTCGTGCGATTCCTCGTGGAGTGTTCTTCAAAAAGAGTACAAATTTAGGCCGCCTTGACTTTTTTCGAGGTTTTTAGGGATTTTACAAAACTTCGACAACCCTTAAAGGGCACTTTAAATTAAGTGAGAGAGCTGGCTCAACAATTTGGGCGTCAGCGGACCAACATGGATTTTTCCTGAAAATTTCAGCTTTTTTGCTTCAGCCGTTTGGGAGAAATCGTGCATACGGCGTACGGACGGAAAATTTTTTATTGCAGATTCGGATTCTACATCCTTTGAAACGTAAACCATGAAAATTTCAGCGGGGGTTAGAATTTTTTTTTCAAGAGCGATTAAATGGTTTATTATTGAATAATATACCAAAAAGGTAAGTCTGCAAGTTATTTTCCTTCATCCAATAAACCACGGCTCACACCTCCCTTATGCCGATCTTCAGGATGGTCATATCTATACCATGTATAACCACGTACGTGGATAGGCCTATCCGAGAATATGTAACTTTGTTTCAGAGGCTAATGAAATACTCCTACTTACTCATCATATCGACAAGTTCGTGAATTTTGCCAACAACGCTACGAGCATCCCATGTGCCAACTTTGGGAGGGTAATTCTTTTTGAAAATTGAACTCTGAAAAGAGGGCAGTAAATTTGGAATCACCCAATAGTAAGAATACGAAGGAAAAGACTCGGAATATTTCTTGAATTAAGGATCAAAATATGGAATACAAGGTCAGAAATAAACATCCCACGAAGCCACAAATGCGGGAGCCTGTATTTGGTGGCAGGATCTTGTTCATTATAATTGGTTCAATTGGTGGGCGGAAGTTTGCTAATGGATCATTTTTGTAATATTCACGGATGGATATGCTGAATTGCTGTCTGTACTCTACTGCAAATTCTAGCGGTGTGAATGCGGGTGAATCTTGCCAGCCTTTATTATTGGAAGTGTAACTAACAACCCCCGTATAAACGTTGTCACAGGAGATAGGACCACCAGAATCACCTCCGCCACTGTATGTGCGATTGGCACCTGGATATGAAAACGTGCAGATCCAAGTGACTTCTTCTGCGTAGTTGGGAACGGTTGGGGATTGATCATAACAGTCTAGGAAGCTTCCTGCATGCTGCCATCCTGATCTCATGAACGTGGACGCCATGTCATCTTCAGTGATGCCATAACCGATGAGAAGACACGCTTTCTTTTTGGCTTGAACTTCGATGTAATTCTTAGCAAGGTCCGCCACTGTGGAGAGAGGAATGAAAACTGCGTTGGGGGAATCCATAGCCTTATCCAGCACAACGAGACCGCTATGGTGCGTAAAATGAATGTTGTCGGGTCCTAACATCTTATTACACAGAGGATGGACATGAAACTTGGCAGTCCATCTCCCTTCAGTTATTTCGTCGAAATAAGGCATTGGTAGGAACACGAACAAATAGTTTTCCCAATCATTATGCAAAGTTACGGAACCGTTGTCATACTGCATGGCCACACAATGGCAAGCTGTGTGCACCACCCAGGGAGTCAGCAATGACCCAGAACACACGAATGCGTATGGCGAACAAACAGTGTCCCCAACAACGTTTTTGTCACAATCGTGTCCATCAGCGAGTATTACGTAGTACCTAACAGACAGATATTCCGAGCCTCGAATGTCCAGTTCTGGGGATCCATACACGACTCTCTTCGCTCTTGTCAATTCTCCAAGACGATCGCCGTCACACAATATCGGGAAGGCACGAAAAACAAGAACAATGATCCACTCACACATACTGCTCTGCATTTTTGTACGATCGAAAATAAGCAATTGCTTATTGCATTGTTACGTACATCATATGTTGACACATGGCAACGTATGGAAACGAAATGTTATGAAGTGTCCAGTTACCCCTGTGCTCAATGCACCAGGTAGCATTAAAGTCAATAAATAAAATGCATAAAATAATTGATTTTTTATAGAAAGCCATCGTAGAAAGGTAGAAGTACTTGGGGAATGAAGTTCAAGAGAATGAAAAAATATTCACGTTTGGCTGGGATTTGAAACTACGACGCGTCAACGATGTAGCAGTGGCCATCTGGAATTCAATGCTCTTTCCAACGGTATCCTTAGATTTGCAAATACTCCGAAAACGCCGGAGTTACGGTCGTTTTAGTGACGTAAGGTCGAAAACACCTCAATTTTAACAGAAAAAACACGTTTTTCTGCAGTTAAACACCATTTCCTTAACTAACAAAATTTTTAATAACCAAAACAACTACACAGTTGGAAAGCTGACATTTTGGCGCACGTTTTACCAGGTCTGCACGGTTCTGCGTCAAGCATTAATGGATTGCTAGGCGAGATGAAAAACAGGGGATTTCAAGATTTTGACAAAACTACCATTTCGCGCGGTAATGGCACATCTTTATTGTAACTAAAAAAATGTTTTCTAGCATTAAGTAAATAGGTAGAATATTTAGCGCTCTTTCCAACGGTGTCATAAAATTTAAGCTATCGCCAAAATTGAGGGAGTTATGACAGTTTTGATGACATGAGATCGAAAACATGCAAAAAAATTTAAATCGCGAATAACTCGGAAACGAGACCTCTAAAAAAAATTGCTAGGAGGCACTTTTGGTCGGAAATGAGTTGTAGAATACGTAGGAGGCTGATTGTGCATAACTCCTGGGACACCCTGTATAGGAGGAAAATATCGATATTTCGATACTATTGACTATCGATGGACATCCCCAATCCAGTATGGTGTGTGTCTTAAATTAGGGTGGGAGAGTGGGCAACAACACAGCCATGTGATCTATTCCAGCCTATGTTTTTCCATATATTGTGATCTATATTTTTTCCGGGCTAGGGAACCTTTTTTCTGATCTATGAAATGGGGCTATTGGAATGACTCGTAAATGACAAGTTGGGCAAGGAGCGACAGCAGGAACTAAGTAGGCAAGCGGGTATTGAAATACCTTTGTTCCCCTAGAATGACAGCCCCTTGAATCGCCCATTGAAGGCGTAACCAGCGTCCAGCCCATAGTTACCCGTCAACTAACTTACCTATGATCTTGAAAAAAGGGGCACAAATTCAATGAAAATAGTTGAAAAAAAAACCGAGTAAATCACGCGATGGTCGAGTAACGAAGTGAATTCTTAATCATTTCCGTGTTGAAGATTCAAATGTGATCCAGAATCCGTCAAAAAAGCGAATTCGAGTTCATTCAAATGAGGCGGTTAAAAGAACCGAATAAAAAGAACGGTTGGAGGTAGTAAGAAACCAAAACGAAGACAGTTTTCGAAGCTTATTCAAAAACGTGGGGGCCCCGTGATTACGAGCACGCGTTGAGAAGGATGCGTAGGTTGGGATGCCCTCGAGCGTTCCCTTCAGGCCGGGTATTATCGGATACGATGGCTCGCGTCTAATGAAACCCGCGGTAATAAAAAGAATAAAAAACCCTTGAAAGTGGTTATATGGAGTTAACGATTTCGGAAAGGATAAACACACCTTTTACGGGAGGCTCGGGGGGGGGGGGGGGGGGGTAAGAAAGCGAGCGGGACGAGGCGAGATGGTAAAATACTGGGATTAGATCTCGAAGAGTTCAAATCGGTGGATGAGAGCGTGGAAGCGTGCTTCGTACTAAAGGCGGAATATCCCAACATCGAACCACCAGTATCGATCCATAAACATCGATATTATACATTTAAGAAAATGAAAATACAGTAATAGAACACAGCTTACAACAATGCTACTACCCTCTTTAAGCCTTGCTTGTGCTGAGTTATTGCAGGACAATCGGCTGATAATATATACATAAAATGACTTCTGCTATACTAAAACTAAAATAGCACTTGATACAAAGAAATTTCAAAATTCTTTAAGGCCTTAATAGGAATAGTCACATGTGTAAAATGTCAATAATTAAATATGTTACACAAGTTCTTTGTCTGAAAAAACGAAAAACTGCTAAATTCTTAAGAAACTGGGCCGAAGAATGATGAGTGAAAAAAATACGGCCTAAGAATTGGCATTGCGTTCATGGATTTGAATTTCTACATTCTATGAAAGTCAACCGCCCGTGTTTACAATGAAAGTGCCTTGATAATCCGGGAATTTCACGTGCAGGGGGTTATGTCCGCCAAAAATTGAAAAAACCGTTCAGGTGAAAGTTCTCAATCGAAATACCTCTGGACAGACATCTTTCTTGTTCCTGTTTATCGTACCGAGGCTCGAAAAATTTGTTGGTCTTTCTCGTGATTATTAAGGTATGAATTTATCGGGAAAACGTGATCGCGAATCGCTCAAAAAATTGTGGATTGATCAGTTGATCATATTTCTGTGACTTTGGCGTTCTAATGTGAAACCAGCGAAAATATTCCCATTTTAATCGAAATTTAAACGAACTAATTAAAATCTTGTAGAGAAAAGTTGCTCGCACATACCAAAGCTTAAACGGAAAGGTTGCACCTTCCAGACATCATGAATCAGAATAACATACGATATGTATCGTCGTTTGCAGCATCGATATTATACATTTATCAGAAAATGAAAATACAGTAATAGAACACAGCTTACAACAATGCTACTACCCTCGTTAAGCCTCGCTTGTGCTGAGGGGAGGAGTTATTGCAGGACAATCGGCTGATAATATATACATAAAATGA
The DNA here is from genome assembly GCA_031894815.1 of Creontiades dilutus. NCBI lineage: Eukaryota > Metazoa > Arthropoda > Insecta > Hemiptera > Miridae > Creontiades > Creontiades dilutus. The sequence continues at coordinate 178,702 of JAVIWC010001067.1, forward strand.
CTTCTGCTAAACTAAAACTAAAATAGCACTTGATACAAAGAATTTTCAAAATTCTTTAGGCCTTAATAGGAATAGTTACATGTGTAAAATGTCAATAATTAAATATGTACACACATTTTTTGTCTAAAACGCTGCAAATTCTTTCACTGGGGTTTATTTTTCAATTGGCTTGCGTTCATGATTTGAATTTCTACTAAGCTTTGGAGTGTGCGTGTTTCACAGATGATAGAGCGATTATTGAATTTCAGGAGATATGCATAGAGCACTTAAATCTGTTCTCAACCAAAATACCTATTTGGATTGACCAGTTGATCATATTTGTGTGCCTCTTGAAATTCAATAATCACTCTATCACCTGTGAAAGACGACTCCAAAGCTTAGTAGAAATTTAATCATGAACGGGATTGAATAACAAACCACAGTGAAAGAATTCGCAGCGTTTTTTTAATGGTTATCAGAATACCTCAACCCACGTATCGGCTATAAACCCTTCAGGGAGTTCACTCCAGTATCCACATTACTACATCAATAGGTTTCTGCAATCAAAACGAAAACAATAATCAACCAAAATAACGCGAATGTTGGCACCATAAATCCGGCCATAGATCGGGAATGGTTTGACCTACGGACCTGGGGAGGGGCTCATTCGATTCCTCATGGAAAGTTCTTCAATAAAAGTTCAAATTTAGGCGCCTTGACTTTTTTTGAGGTTTTTAGGGATTTTACAAAATTTTGACAACCCTTAAAGGGCCCTTTAAATTAAGTGAGAGAGCTGGCTAAAGAATTGGGGCGTTGTCGGACCAATATTGATTTTTCTTGAAAATTTCACCTGTTTTGCTTCAGGCGTTTGGGAGAAATCGTGCGCACGGCGTACGGATGGAAAAAATTTGTATGGCTGATTTGGATTCTACACCCTTTGAAACGTAAACCATTACCGCAAATGCCGGATTACTGTATGTTGTCTTAAAATAGTCGTTTTCTGCTAGGAAAGCGGAAATACCGATAAAATAGACGATTAAAAGGGCTATTAATAGTTACCAAGCCATTTTTCCGTGTTCTATTGTGATTTCTCTGATTTTGGCAGTGAAGGAAAATGTTAAATACAAACGATGAAAATGAAAACGGAGTAAGATGGAACATTGTATATATTTCCACGAAAGTAAAGAGTTACACTGTTGAATCGATTTCGACGGTTAGGTCATCATCAGTAACAAACATGAACTGAAAGTACATCACAGAAAGCATATCTTATATAGGATCGAGTGAGAGGAGATTGAATCCTATTGGCTCAAGGAAGTGAAAGAGGGCGGGGAGGACCAACCAATGCCACTCAAGGCTTACAAAGTGAAAGGGGCACAAGTAGTATCATTATGGAGAGGCGGAGCAAACTTATTGCAAGAAAGAACCCAATGGTGGTGAAATATTTTGAGGAATGACATAATTTAAACATTTTCCTGACCTATCACTCTTAAAAATTTCGAATTTTTCTAGCACATCCAACATACCTCCCTTTGGGCAAAAATGAGGAAATTCTACATATTGCCTGTTGGTCAGATCAAAACTGAAGCTACGATAGGATTCGTTCAGATGACTTGCAAAGGCAGAATCACCCTTGTTGTCCCTGAAATTTGTCAAAAGTGCCGGGTCATTCCGACCTCATCAGATTTTACCCTTGAACTCTGCCATACGCGCCTGCAAGCCTTATTCAGTACAAAAAACAAATCTCTTAAGACCGATGCCGGATTATTGAAGGTGCCGGATTAGCGGGGTTTTACCGTAATGAACTTGTGATAGCCGACACCATCTATCGGCTATCAGCAGAACAATCGCGAGAGGAGAGGCGAGGAGTGACTGGGGGGAAGGAGAGATAACGAAAACTTGCGACAAGCCCCTCTCCTTACCACTTTCTACCCAGCTCTCATCCGACCAGGTAATCTGTTCTTTCAATTTCTGTATTTAAATCAAATTGATATTAATATCCCAGATCCATCCTATTAACCTAACTCCTTACCAAATACCCTGCGGTGCAATTTCACAAAAATAAACGATAGTAAAGAAATACGTAAATCGTTTCCACCTCGTGGTTAATAGGCGCCCCGTAGTAATTCTTGGAGCAACAAATACATTTATTTAATATATAACTATATCTATTTCCAAAACCTTGCGAATAATTATTTCTTGAACCTTATATATCTATACATAAAATAACCTTAGTAATTAATAAGGTGAAAAAAGGGAATAATATCAAGAAAACGTAATCAAGTAAAGGTAGAATTGATATAACAATTCCTTTCAAGCATTACAACCTGATCTTGTGATCAGACCACTAAAATCTCAAAAAATGGTGGATGATGGATTTTGCTTTTGCGCATGCTCAGAGTGACGTATTGGTTTGAGAAAATTGAAATTCACCGGGGATCATCACCGGCTTAACCCACACAACCCCTGAAGATGTCATCAAAATCGTACGAAACCTGTAGGAATTAGCCTCATTACGAGGTTCTGCGGACAGACAGACAGACATACAACGAATATTGTTTCGAACGGCCCAAAATAAAAACGAGAGTAGACTGTTTTTCTATTTTTTTTTTTTTTTTATTCAGTAAAAATGCAAATATCTTCATTCCCCTGTAAAAGCGAAAACTAAGATTTTGACAGACTAGGAAGTAATAAAGGGTTAGGAGACTTCTTTAAATAAACCTGATTAAAACCGAGATATGAAATTACTGGATGAGCCCGGAATATATTAGGGTCCCCCCCCCCCCCCCTCTCCTACCCATCAAGGTCGGTATCGGCCATCTTTAAAATAATTTGAATAAAAGCAAGAAAACGGAAGAAAGAGCGAGAGCGAACCCTTCTAATTTCGCATTATCAAGAAGGCAGGTGCTGGATAGGGGGATATATATATATTTAGACATAAAGGAGGGATCCAGATTTATAAAATAAAAAAATGAAAATAAAAAATCCGAGAGGAAGAACTTGTTATGGAAAAAAAGGGGAAGTAAAACTTTGTTCCCCCTCGACGAATCGCCTGAAGGTATCAAAAAATGGGATTTAGGTGGCCCTGATTTTTTTTTTAAAAGAAGTGTCTTCCCCTTTTGCCAAGTTGGAAAGAATGAAGGGAAGATAGAGAGTATGGGGTGAGTTGGTGCTGTAAGATTATATATATATATATCATATATATATATATATATATATATATATGTGTGTGTGTGTGTGTGTGTCCATGTAAGTAATTGGTCGAAGGATAGCGATACAAGTGACTTGTAATGAGTTAGGGGCTGAGGGGGTCGACGGTGGTAAGAGGAGAGGGGGTAAATGCCTAAAGCCACGCCCCTAAGGGGAAATGGGCGTGGCCGAGTGGGGGTGGCTTATTCGAGACCACGCCCCCTAATCCCCCATGGCAATTCCCTTCGAAGTCGTCCCCGAAAATACCGACGTCTCTCGCTTTTAAAAGGTTAACCATCTTCAGTGTTGGACTCGTTGTAGAGGTGGATTCACGCGTTCGTACTTTTGATGGCGAGATTTCATTTTGTTTGATTTGAAAAGTACGGGAAGGGATTGGTAATTGGGTAACAAGCCTTCCCAGTAATATTCTTCTGTCTAGCACAATACGATTTTATGAAAGTTTCGTGTTTTGCATCATATTGGAAAATCGGAGTTCAGATCCTCAGTATCGCACAGTAAAATGGAGTAAAGAGGATAGCCATTTCAAGTTTTACTAGACAAGTTTTATTGGCACTTTATATTCTACTAAAATTAAATACGTTTCAAATACACCCCCCCAGCTTCTGTAAACAGATTGCGAGTCAATCTCTCACCGAAGAAGTTGTTCTTCGTACCACATCTGGTGGAATAGCTAAGCAAGCTTGAACAAGATCACCTTTTATTGCCTCTGGTGTTGCGGGTTGCCTGGCGTACATTTTATCTTTGAGATAACCCCACAAGAAAACGCTGCAAACTCTTTCACTGGGGTTTATTATTCAATTTCATTCATTTGGAGTGTGCGGGTTTCATAGGTGACAGAGCGATTATTGAATTTCAGGAGGCACACAAATATGATCAACTGATCAATCCAAATAGGTATTTTGGTTGAGAACAGATTTACGTGCTCTATGCATATCTCCTGAAATTCAATAATCGCTCTATCACCTGTGGAACATGCACACTCCAAAGCTTAGTATACATTCAAATCATGAACGCAAGCCACTTATAATAAACCCCAATGAAAGAATTTGCAGCATTCCATGCGTATCAGAATGCTTCAACCCGTGTATCGGCTACAAAGCCTTTTAGGAGTTCACTCCAGTATCCACATTACTACATCACTACGTCACTAGGTTACTGATATCAACACAAAAACCATAATAAACCAAAATAACGCGAATGTTGGCACCATAAATCGGGCCATAAATCGGGAATGGTTTGACCTACGGACCTGGGGAGGGGCTCATTCGATTCCTCGTAGAAAGTTCTTCAAAAAAGTACAAATTTAGGCCCCCTTGACTTTTTTTGAGGTTTTTAGGGATTTTACAAAACTTTGACAAGCCTTAAAGGGCACTTTAAATTAAGTGAGAAAGAATTGGGGCGTTGTCGGACCAATATTGATTTTTTTTTAGAAATTCAAATTATGAATGCAAGGCAAATGAATAAAATTGAAAAATAAACCCCAGTGATTTTACAAAACTTTGACAACTCTTAAAGGGCACTTTAAATTAAGCGAGAGAGCTGGTTCAAGAATTGGGGCGTTGTCGGACCAATATTGATTTTTCCTGAAAATTTCAGATCTTTGGCTCCAGCCGTTTGGGAGAAATCTTGCGTACGGCGGACGGACGGAAAAATTTGTATTGCAGATTTGGATTCTACGCCCTTTGAAACGTGTACCCACGTTCTCCAAACACGGAGTAGAGATTTCATTTCAACCTCACATTTCTTCTGAATGCAAGAACAATCTCTGCTACCTAATTCCTTCTCTCTGGCTATGCTAAAAATGCCAAAACGTAATTTCAATTGGAGGATATTGTATAGATTAATGTTTTAATTTAGAAAACTGGTATTTCTCTGCCGAGTCCACCCACGTCACGTTGTCAAAACATGGAGTAGAGATTTTATTTCAGATCCCTCCAGAATGCAACAAAAACCTTCCCTACCCATTTCTCTCTGGCTATGTTAAAAGAGCAATAACTATATTTTCATGGATTAAAGTTATTTTTGCCTTGGAGTTACTAGTTGAGAATTCGTCAAATGTTGCTACCAGATGTTCATTTTTTCAATTGTCAGACCCCAGCGTTGTGTTTCACCGCGTCTACCCACGTTCTCCAAACACGGAGTAGAGATTTCATTTCAACCGCAGATCTCTCCCCAATGAACCATCTTCCCCACCCAATTCCTTCCCTCTGGCGGTACAGAATTAAACTTTAGGGAGAGAGAGAGAGAAGGCTCGGAAGGCCCCGAGGCTTGATTGGGGATGTGTAACCTCCCTTCGCTGTTATCCCGCCAACCTTCCTCCCTCCGCTACGAGCGATCAATCCCCGTTAACAGTTGATGGTATTTCCGGGGAAGATGAAATTGTTCAACAATATTTCTCCCCCACTCTATCCGCCTAAACCTTGACACAACCCAAGTATTCGCTCTTCCCTTTCGAGTTAGAACCACACTTGAACCAAATCAAATCACACAATATAACAAACCATTTTTTCAACATCGCCATTTCTCAAAAACGCTGCAAATTCTTTCACTGGGGTTTATTATTCAATTGGCTTGCGTTCATGATTTGAATTTCTACTAAGCTTTGGAGTGTGCGTGTTTCACAGGTGATAGAGCGATTATTGAATTTCAGGAGATATGCATAGAGCACGTAAATCTGTTCTCAACCAAAATACCTATTTGGATCGTTCAGTTGTGTGTCCTATCAAATTTTGTGATCGTTCAGATCATATTTGTGTGTCTCCTGAAATTCAATAATCGCTCTATCACCTGTGAAACACGCACACTCCAAAGCTTAGTAGAAATTCAAATCATGAACGCAAGCCAATTGAATAATAAACCCCAGTGAAAGAATTTGCAGAGTTTTTTTAAAGCTGATCGGAGCGGGTTGATTATTCCCGTGATAAAATTTATATAATATTGATATTATCACCCGTCAGAGAAATATTCACCTTCCGAAGCGACATTTCTTCGTTTATAAGTAACCGACTCGATTTTTTAGAAAATTTTGTTTCCAGGTGGTGACCATATGTGAACATGTGATTCATTTAACAACGAAACGTGACGTGCTTAATTTCAATGTGAAAGAAAAAAAATCATTCACGTTCGGATCGTTCGAAAGTGTAGGTCGGTGTGTGTCGCTCGATTATTGTTCTGCTTTTCTGTTCGGTTCGGATATTGTGTGACTTCGATCGTCGTGCAGAATTAGCAAGGCGGAAGAGGGTTGCGAATGGAGCGTCGAAGCTGGACATTACGGAGTCAGAATGCCTTGGCTGTCAGGTATTACGTGGTAGTTCGCTTTGGACGTGATTGTGGACAAATTGGACGGTACGGGTAGAGAATTTGGAGGTGGAACTTGTGTGTGGGAATCGCATTTGGGTTCTGGGTCAGTGCTGAATCGTTTGGTGGTGGAAATAGGTTGAAATGTTGCAGTCGAACGGTAAACCACTCGATCTGTTCTGATGAAAGCAGAATAGATTGAAAACTTTATGTCGATGTGGTAAACTCTCAATATAGACACGCTTTTACGTAGGATTTTGGCCTGATTGCCGTGAATTTGGCTGGAGGAGTACTCCAGCACAATGGACCCTCCTCCTCCTTAAGGCACCAGGTCTATCCAAAAATTTGGATCCGAAACCCAGGCCAAAAGAAAAGCGTGTATTTTCCCCATTCTGGCAATAAGGCAAGCTGTTTGCACCACCGAACGATTCAGCAATGATCCAGAACCCGAATGGGAGGACCACACACAAGCTCCACGCCATTTTCTACTTGTTCTGGCAATCTGTCACAATTACGACCGTGGCCAACTAGCACGTACCTGACAGCCAGGCATTCTGAGCCCGTAATGTCCAGTTCTGGGGCTCCATTCGCGACTCTCTTTCCGCCTTGTAAGTTCTGCACGACGATCGACGTCACACAATATCGGAACCGCGCAGAAAAGCAGACAATCAAGCGACACACATTGGCCTACACTTTTGAAAGATCTTAGCGTAAATAAATTTTCATTGAATATAGAAATCCGATAATGCCACAAATGTTGGCATTATCTCTAATGTCAGACTGTTCATGGCATTTCCAATTCAAATTACCTTTTTCCTACTCAAATTCAACCTTTTTCACCATTATCAGGAAAATGACGAGAAATTTTCACAAGCCAAATAGTCGTCTGTGATTGGGAACTGGGCTGACAACAATACTCCGAACCGATACATTGAAAAAGGCCTACTTTTTACAAAAAGAAATGAACAAAAATTATAATATAATTTTTAATCAATAAAAATATGATAATTGAAAAAAATATATATATTGATATTTCTTTGAAAGAAAACCTTTCAGTCTGCGTCATAACGCCCCCCCCCCCCCCCCCCTGGTGGGCACCCCTGACTTCTTTAATCATTATATTTTAATCAATCGTTTGTTAATTTTAACAACGTTACTTGTAGAAAGCCTATCTTTGATTTTTCACCTAAAAAAGAAAAAAAAAAAAAGAAAATAAAATTTCGAATACCTTATTTGGAGCATGAGTACCTTATTTTCATCGGATACGTTTCGTCCTTCAACGAGGACTTCATCGGTCTTATTATGTCATCAATACACGTAGAATTCTGGCTTAGACATGGTGGTGCCACCACACATCCTTTCACTTTGTTTCAATACTTGTAGTATGGGCAATTGAAGTTTTTTAGTTGCTCCCTCATCCTTCTTTATATAAAAACTGGTCATGATTAAAAAATTTTTATATTTTTGTTGTTGTCATTAATTGATTAATTAGTGAAAAAAGGAATAAAAAAGAGAAAAGGGAGAGAGGAGCTGCAGGCAAAACTAAAACTCATTGTATGAGCATCTAATCTGATCTGACCCTTTTCGCTTTTTTATTCCTTTTTTCACTAATTAATCAATTAATGACAACAACAATAATATAAAAAATTTTAATCATGACCAGCTTTTATACGAAGAAGGATGAGTGAGCAACTAAAAAACTTCAATTGCCCATACTACAAGTATTGAAACAAAGTGAAAGGATGTGTGGTGGCACCACCATGTCTAATCCAGAATTCTACATGTATTGATGACATAATAAGACTGATGAAGTCCTCGTTGAAGGACGAAACGTATCCGATGAAAATGAAAACTCATGCTCCGAATAAGGGATTCGAAATGAATGTGGTACCTACACCCACTACTAAAATAAAATTAAAAAATAAAAAATAAGTACAGGTATTATGTCGAAAAAAGGCATCAGTGTAGACGCTTGAGGGAGCAGAAGCATCATGCCCATAAAATAGTTAGTAAAGAAGTGATAAAAACCTCTGCCAAGTGGTTTTGGCACATAGCTTCCTCGTATCCATAACATGACTGTATAGATCATTTAAAATTATTATTGACTAAAGAACTTCGTTCAATTAGGTAAAGTAAATATTGAATTAGGGTAAATTTATTGTTATGCAGGAGCATAACTTGAGAAAATAAAGGTAGGCATGTTCAACTATTGAACAAACTATAAAATATTCTCTCGAGAAGTCCGAACAATCCCTGAAAATTTCATCGAAATCGGTCAAGAACTCCCGAAGTTATGCTTGTGGCAAGGATTTCACGTTTGAGCATGCGCAGAGGCTACTATTGATCCGGGGGTCATGAAACTCATAGGGGGCCATCTACACATCAAACCGAACAATCCCTGAAAATTTCATCAAAATCGGACAATAACTTCGTGTAGTTTTGCCCGTAACAAGGATTTGCTGACAGACAGACAGACACACAGACAGACACGGAACCAAAATTGTTCAGAAAGGTCTAAAACTCAAAATGCGAGTGGAATTTTTGATTTTGGAGACAACAAAATTTTCACATTCCGAAAGTGAAAACAATGCTTCCGCTAGTTTGGTAGACTCGGAAGCAAAATTTGTGTTTTTTTCTTCAAAGAAATGTCAATTTTTTTTTTTTTTTTTTTTTCAAATTATATTTTCTGTTGGTTTCTTTTTTAATAAAACATGATTCTGTTTTATGTATGTACTTGGAGTACATACATTCAATGACAGACAAGCATTTGGTCCTACATTTAGCGCTAGTGCCTATTTTTCGTCATTCTCCTAATAATGGTGAGAAACTTGGAAAAGGTTGAATTTTACGTGGAAAAGGTATATATTTTACGCAAAAAGCATCTCTATTCCTATAGCCATGTTACAGAGTATTACAGATGAAGCAATGGAATTGTCCGTCTTTTTCACTTTCCTTATTTGCCACATAATCTTACATGTTTTGGTTTATTATTCAATAATAAAACCATTGTAATCGCTCTTGAAAAAAAAAAATTGTAACCCCCCTGAAAATTTCATGGTTTACAAAGGGTGTAGAATCCAAATCTGCAATAAAAAATTTCTCACTGTTTCCGTCCGCCGTACGCACGTTTTTTCCCTAACGGCTGGAGCAAAAAATCTGAAATTTTCAGGAAAAATCCATGTTGGTCCGACAATACCCCAATTCTTTAGCCAGCTCTCTCACTTAATTTGAAGTGCCCTTTAAGAGTTGTCAAAGTTTTATAAAATCCTTAAAAACTTCAAAAAAGTCAAGGCGGCCTAAATTTGGACTTTTTTTGAAGAACACTCCACGAGGAATCGAATGAGCCCTTCCCCAGGTCCGTAGGTCAAACCATTCCCGATTTTTGGCCCGATTTATGGTGCCAGAAATTGCGTTATTTTGGTTTATTATTGTTTTTGTTTTGATATCAGTAACCTAGTGATGTGGATACTGGAGTGAACTCCTAAAAGGCTTTGTAGCCGATACACGGGTTGAAGACTACAGATAGTCACAAATCACTCTGACGCCACGTGGTGCCTTTCATTGTGGATACTTAGCAACCCAGTCACACTCTACTGATGCCTAACATTGTACTATTTGCTGCTTGTATTGAGCTCTAAATCCTTCGAACATCTTTAATGTTTTTTTTACCAATAATATAGCTCTTTGTAGAAGTAATAACTACTGCATTTTGGTTTATTATTCAATAATAAACCACTGTAATCGTTCTTGAAAAAAAAAAAAATAATAAAACCATTTTAAATCGTTTTTCCCCCCCCCTGAAAATTTCATGTTTACGTTTCAAAGGGTGTAGAATCCAAATCTGCTATAAAAAATTTTCCGTCCGTACGCACGATTTCTCCCAAACGGCTTGAGCAAAAAATCTGAAATTTTCAGGAAAAATCCATCTTGGTCCGACGACGCCCCAATTCTTGAGCCATCTCTCTCACTTAATTTTTGTTAAGCCACGTTTCATGTGACGTCGTACGTTAACGTGATAAAATTATAAAACAGACATTACGGCTCTCAGACATTACGAACATTGTCAACATTTTTGGCATTTTCGGATTTTTATATCCAATCAAAATTGTTTACGCTAAGATCTTTCAAAAGTGTAAAACAGCTTGATTGTCGTCGGAGTGATTTGTGAAACAACAAATGCAGTAGTTATTACATCTACAAGGTGTCATAGAATTTCTACAAGACATTAAAGACATTCTAAGGATTTTTAGCACAATACAAGCATCAAAATTTGATGTGCTAAATTGTACAAGGATAGTTGTACTAAATTTTACAACGTTAGTTGTACTAAATTGTACAACGTTAGTTGTACTGCTATTCAATAGTACAACGTTAGCAATCTTCTCGGCTCTCATGCATTAGTCTTGACTATACTCAAAATGGTTGTATTAAAACCAAAAGTCGCACATTTTGGTTCGCACCAAAAGTTACTGCTATCACAGACCCTGCAGAGAGAAGATATAGTGCAATGCAGTTTTAGCAAAGAACATCAAGAAGTCACTGCTATCTCAGACCCAACAGAGAGAAGGAATAGGTAGTAGTATAAAGTTTAGCTGTTTTCGTTATTTTCAGAAAATTCGCTCCCGTGGTCATGCTTTATGACAGAAACAACCTTTTTCCTGACTACAGAAAATTGGATAATTGTGATCACAGAAATGGCTGAGATTATGAAATAATTACCGGCATTTTGAACGGGTTTGTGCCCCGTGCGTTGCACGGGGCTTTTCGTCCCTCATACATTAGTCCTGACTGTACAAAAATGGTTGTTTAAAACCAAAAATATCGATTTTGGTTCGCATCAAGAAGTTACTGCTATCTCAGACCCAGCAGAGGGAAGATATAGGTACTGCTATGTAGTTTTAGCAATTTATTCTCTATGTGACTGTAGTTACACGACCATATGCTGAATGAGTCGATTAAAAATCATTTGAACGTTGATGCCGCCTATCATCGAGTAGTTTATAGCACCTTGGTGCAACAGTTAGGAGAAGAGACAAGGCTGTGCAATTTTCTCGGCAGCTCATGCATTAGTCTTGACTGTACTCAAAATGGTTGTATTAAAACCAAAAGTCGCACCAAAAGTTACTGCTATCACAGACCCTGCAGAGAGAAGATATAGGTGGTGCAATGCAGCTTTAGCAATGTCTTCTCAATGAGTCTTGGCATCAAGAAGTCACTGCTATCTCAGACCCAACAGAGAGAAGGAATAGGTAGTGGAATATAGTTTAGCTATGTGTTCGGTTTTTTTCTCAGAAAATTCGCTCCCGTGGTCATGCTTTATGGCAGAAACAACCTTTTTCCTGACTACAGAAAATTGGATAATTGTGATCACAGAAATGGCTGAGATTATGAAATAATTACCGGCATTTTCAACGGGTTTGTGCCCCGTGCGTTGCACGGGGCTTTCTCGGTCCCGCCTTCATTCGGAAGGCATTCGGTCCGTCCAACTTGAAAGATAACCCGACCAGTTCAATTACCTCCTGAAAAAAGGGGAACTTGGCCGGGGCGTGTGTGTGCGTCTGGACGAAGGCGCCCGCGTGTGTGTGAGGAAATAGGGAGGTGGGCCTCCGGGAACGATGAGGCAGAGGAAAAAGAATTTAAAAAAAGAAGGAATTAGAAACAAAAAGAAAAGGAAGAACGGATAAAAAAGGAAGAACGACTCTCGGAGAACGGCTCTGGCACGTTCCAAAACCACCTCGGGGCTCGGGCAGCAGTTACAGACTTAGTTTCCATCGAGAAGTTATTGCTATCTCTCGCCCGACAGAGAGAAGGAATGGTGCAATATAAGAATTGGTTCTTTGTGTTGTGAGAGGTGTTATTACTGACTTATCTAAATTAATTCATAAAACCAAAACTAAATAGATAACGATTTCTTATCAGGAAGTTATTGCTATCTCTCGCCCGACAGAGAGAAGAAATAGGTAGTGGAACATAAGTTTAGCAATGTGTTCTCTATGCGGGTGTAGTTACACCATTACCTTCTGTATGAGTCGATTAAAAAAACCATTAGAAATGATTTTACATGAAAAAAGTTGTACATCGCATATAAGCAAATATACACAAAATTAAGAATTTTCAAGTTTACAGAAACAGGAGGAAGATAACGGCTTTCATTGAGAAGTTATTGCTACACACAGGGAAGAAATGGTGCAATATACAATTAGGAATGGGTTCTTTGTATTGTACGTGGTAGTATTACCGACTTTTCAAAATTATTGAATGATTATTAAAAATAAAGTTCTAGATCGATTTCCCATCAAGACGTTATTGCTATCTCAGACTTAGCAGAGAGAAGATATAGGTGGTGGAACATAAGTTTAGCAATGTGTTCTCATGCAAGTGTAGTTACACCATTACCTTTTGTATGAGTCGATTAAAAAACCTGTAGAAATGATATTAAATGAAATAAAGTTGTACATCGCATATAAGCAAATATACACAAAATTAAGAATTTTCAAGTTTACAGAAACAGGAGGAAGATGACGGCTTTCATTGAGAAGTTATTGCTACACACAGAGGGAAGAAATGGTGCGATATACAATTAGGAATGGGTTCTTTGTATTGTACGAGGTAGTATTACTGACTTCTCAAAATTATTGAATGATTATTAAAAATAAAGTTCTAGATCGATTTCCCATCAAGAAGTTATTGCTATCTCAGACCCACCAGAGAGAAGAAATAGGTAGTGGAACATTAATTTAGCAATGTCTTCTCTATGCGAGTGTAGTTACACAATTACCTTCTGTATGAGTGGATTAATAAAAAACCGGTAGAAATCATATTAAAGAAAAAAGTTGTATATCGCATATAAGCAAATATACACAAAATTAAGAATTTTCAAGTTTACAGAAACAGGAGGAAGATGACGGCTTTCATTGGGAAGTTATTGCTACACACAGAGGGAAGAAATGGTGCAATATACAATTAGGAATGGGTTCTTTGTATTGTACGAGGTAGTATTACCGACTTTTCAAAATTATTGAATGATTATTTAAAATAAAGTTGTAGATGGATGACGATTTTGCGTCAAGAAGTGTTGTTGATTTTATATTTTTAAAAAACCGTATTTTGCATTAAGAAGTTGCCAGCCGTCGTAGCCAGCAGAGAGAAGGTATAGGTAGTGGACTATAGTTTTAACAATTCGTTCTCTATGTTCTACATGGAGTGTCGTTCATCATGTTCTACACGATCGAACAAGTACTAAAACCATCAAGAAGTAATTGCTTTCTCCCAGCAGAGAGAAGAAATGAGTAGTGTGTTCTGTATGTGAGCGTAGTTACACCATCATATTCTTCACGAATCGATTAAAAAATAAAACCGCTGTGGATAGTTGACGGTTTTATATTGCCATTTATTTCATTGCCATAATTTTCTGCACAAAGCAACTAGTGGAATTTGGAGGCCATTAAAGGCTTTAAATATGTTCACATACGAAACGGGATTATCAAACAATGAGGTACCAAAAGCGGCAAGTACGGTCACCGTTACCTGCGGGTCTTGAATAGGAGACAAGTGTGGTTTTCAAGAGGTAATGTTCCCAAACTATTTCAGATACACCTGAACAGAACCTAAAATGAGATACAATACACAACAAACTGAACGGCATGTTCTTGTTAGTATACAATGCGTGGTAATTTACAGCTTTTTTCAAAATTTATTGTAGAATCATATGAATTGGCGTTAATTCAATTTTCTGTAGAAACTGACCTACCTCTACACAATTAAGGAGGAGGTGACATTCAGATGTTAGGGGAACTTTTCAAAACGGCTTCAATAATCACAGAAACTGTTTGCAACTGATTGAGCTTTTAGACGGTTGAAAAAGAAAGAAAAAACAATAACAGACCATTCCTTAACGATGTCACACGTACTAAACTCCGATCCCTACCCTGTGTTTACAATTAACCTCCACACGTATATCGCTTCTTTATGTTTACAATTACCTCTGGGGCGTTCGAGTTCTTTTTATTTTCGCCTCGTTTTTGATTTTATTTTCCGTTTATTTTTCTTCTCAAAGGAGAAACACCTCTTCGAAAAATTTTTGCGGCCTTCGACAAGCACCCTTTTAAACCTCGTCCTTAAAGAAAAAAAACAACCTCCTTCCACGCAAAAGGTTTCATATTTCCCTTAACTGTGGAAGGTTAAGGACTATAATAGAGGGGCACCGCGGAATCTCTTCTTGATGGTAATGATAAGGTATGAAGAGGGCGAAAGATACGAGGTTGGAGCGTCCAGGGGAGGGGGGAGGTTTAACACCCACCTTGGGGCGACCAGTTGAAAAAGGCTGTAGGGCTCATCTCATACCTGAGGCGGTTTTAAGTCTATACTTATAAAAAGGGGAAAAAAAATAACGAAAAAGTCCCCACATGGATGCTATACATCATCGGTAACCGCACGTAAAAGGTTCCTAAACAGTATCCACGCTTTTCGAGACTCGAAATGACGAGGGGAGGGGAGGAGGAGGGGCAGTTAATATTCCCCACCTTGTAACTTACGGTTCCGCAAAACTCTGTAGAGTTCTCGAGGCGAATTCACTCTCCGAACGTCAATCACTCGGCCGAACTTGTCTGAACTTGAAAATAATGTTACGAGTTATTACACAACGGATTTTTGGTGTATTATTCAATAATGAACCATTGTAATCGCTCTTGAAGAAAAAATTTCTAACCCCCCCTGAAAATTTCGTGGTTTACGTTTCAAAGGGTGTAGAATCCAAATCTGCAATCAACATTTCTCCGTCCATCCGCTGCAGTTCATGAAATTTTCAGGAAAAATCCATGTTGGTCCGACAACGCCCCGATTCCTTAGCCAGCTCTCTCGCTTAATTTAAAGTGCCCTTTAAGGGTTGTCGAAGTTTCGTAAAATCCCTAAAAACCTCAAAAAAAGTCGAAGCGGCCTAAATATGGACTGTTTTTGAAGAACTTTCCATGAGGAATCGAATGAGCCCCTCCCCAGGTCTGTAGCTCAAACCATTCCCGATGTATGGCCCGATTTATGCTGCCAACATTTGCATCCACATTCACTACATCACTGCGTTACTGCGATCAAACCTAACTAACCTAGTGATGTAGAGAATTCGGATACTGGAGTGAACTCCTAAAAGACTTTATAGCCGATACACGGGTTGAAGCATTCTGATATGCATGAAACGCTGCGAAATCTTTCACTGGGGTTTATCATTCAATTTCATTCATTTGGCTTGCATTCATAATTTGAATTTTCACTAAGCTTTGGAGTGTGCGTGTTTCACAGGTGATAGAGCGATTATTGAATTTCAGGAGATATGCATAGAGCACTTAAATCGGTTCTCAACCAAAATACCTATTTGGATTGATCAGTTGATCATATTCGTGTGCCTCCTGAAATTCAATAATCGCTCTATCACCTTGTGAAACACGCACACTCCAAAGCTTAGTCGAAATTCAAATCATGAATGCAAGCCAAATGAATGAAATTGATTAATAAACCCAGTGAAAGAATTTGCAGCGTTTCGGTCTACTAATTTAAATAATGAACCTCTGTAATCGACCAAGAAAGGTCGGAGTTGACGTTACTTTCTTATCCTCATCCAAATTCGTAAATGTTTCCAACTACAAAAATGCTTCGAATTGTAATTTTATAAAAATGAAAGTATTAAAAACATAATAATCACATTGTCAAAACGGAATGTGATTGTGAGTAGCAAAACGGAATCCATTGCGAGTAGCAATGGATGATATCCATAAATAGTTTTGTGGTGCCTGGTAGGCACTTACTTGGAACGTGTGGACAAACATCTCTCGTGCATTGGCAGCTGGGACTTACCTGAAATCAAAAAACAGGAAATTGTTAAGATTTCAACAACAAGTTTTAATAACACTAAGTTTTAATAAAACAAGAACTATCAATAATTCTATGAATAAGTATCGACTTTTATCTGTTTTCTCGAAGTTACAATCAGCTATTGTTCTAGTACAGGGATCTCCAAACTACTCGTATTTGCCAGAAGGGCCGTAAAAATATGGCTCTTTCTAACGGTATCTTCAAATTTGAAAATTTTCTGCAATTTTCAACAAGTTGTGGCAATTTTAGCGGAGTAAGGACGAAAAAATTAACAAAATCTTAAAAGTGAAAATAGGTACTTGGAAACGAAGCTTCTAACACAAAATCTCGGAAATAGGCAGTTTTGTCGGAAATATTATGTAAAACACGGAGGCACGACTTGGTTCACTTTCTGTACAATCACTGTTTTCTGTAATGCAGATTCATTTTTTGTTCTATTACAAGAATGTTGTAACCCTTAAATTTTCTGGAAATAGGCTACGATTATTAGACAAACTGTATTTTTTCGTGTAGGTACCTATATCTTCATATAGGTAATGTGAACGCGTAGAACTTCTGAAATGCTTTAGTTGTTCTGAAATATGGAGAATATTAACTTGTTACAAAAATTTACGGGGCAGAAACGCGGCTGGACATGTTCCCGCAGAAAACAACGCCTTCAGAATGTTGGTTGGCATGCATTGCGGGTCTATTCGGTTAAATCCATAACGAATAGAACAAATGTTGAAATTGGTATGAGATGATTTCAGCAGGTACCAGAGAGAAATGTCGCGGGACATATTCTCGCAGACATCAACCCCTTCAAAATTTTGGTTGGCAAGTATTGCGGGTCTATCAAGCTAATTCTACAGCAGAGAATGGCGATTACGTTAAAATTGATACGAAATTACAACATCGTTCTTCTCCAACTACCTCAGATATAAGAGCATGATAAAAACATTAGCAAGTACCTGCGAAAATTACCGTTGGTGGATCTTTCGTTTGCGCATGCGTTGAATGATGTGTTGATTTATGAGCGATGAAACTCCTTAGAAACCACCTAGAGCCAAACCCGCACATTCCCGAAATTTTTTTCATCAAAATCGAACCAAAACTGCAGGAATTGAAATCGTTACGCCGCCTAGTGAATTGTGACGAAAGAATCAGGTGATGTAATTCCAATGTCATTTTGTTTCCAGGTGTTAATTGTGAAATCGAGTTTTTCAAAACATATGTTAAATATTTGTGGATGATTGAAGAGCAGGTTGGGGTTTTATTTTACCTAGTTGAATTTCAGTTGATCCATCCGTTTCAATGTTGATTTTGTTTTTATTGACATCGTTACATCCAATGAAAATTGAAAATCTTAACATAATTATGCTTTTAAGAATAAAATTGAAACCCCTATTTATACATTGATGCCCGTCGATTTTATATTGATACGTTACCGTGAAGTCAGTTAACTCATTTTTTAGGGCGCCCCTGTGAAGGGAGAGTTGTCAGTAGAGGGAAGCCTAACACAATTGATCCATGAGGGGAGGGGGGGGGGGGGGACCCAACAATGAAAAAATAATAACTGCATTGAAATCCGTTTTTGATCATTCTAAGACAGAATCCAGGAAAAAAACGCTGCAAATTCTTTCACTGGGGTTTATTATTCAATTGGCTTGCGTTCATGATTTGAATTTCTACTAAGCTTTGGAGTGTGCGTGTTTCACAGGTGATAGAGCGATTATTGAATTTCAGGAGATATTCATAGAGCACGTAAATCTGTTCTCAACCAAAATACCTATTTGGATTGATCAGTTGATCATATTTGTGTGCCTCCTGAAATTCAATAATCGCTCTATCACCTGTGAAACACGCACACTCCAAAGCTTAGTAGAAATTCAAATCATGAACGCAAGCCAATTGAATAATAAACCCCAGTGAAAGAATTTGCAGCGTTTTGCATCCTTTCTTGTCTTCATGTTTTGTTTATTTGCTTCTGATCCTATAGTAATTCCATGTTGTGATTTATCAACTCGTTTTGTATTTTCTATGTTTATTGACTTTTACCGTACGTCTGTGGAAATCAATCAATTGATCAATTCTATTAGGCGTCCGACTATTCCAAGCCTCGTTTCAGACGGAACAGCCTAAAAAGTCGGATTTTTAGTTGAGTGGAAAAAAAAAAAAAAAAAAAAAAACTCTAAGGGGCATTTTTTCTGCCGAATTAATTGTATAAATTCGTGGATTCACAAAGTATGGAATCATTGATATACATAGAATAATTGTGTAATATTTTGCTGAGCTTTTTTTTCCTCGCCATATCGTTATGGAACTTTAAAAACTTTAGATATCTTGCGTCGAGATCCTGTTTGGGGCCTGACCTACCTCAAAGGACGCGCCCCACGAAGTAGTTATCCTTTGGCAAGTTACAACAGCTATCCCTTCAACGTGGAGAAAGGCCTTCCCAGGGCGGGGAGAGAACGGATGCATACAGAAGAGATTCCGTGACATTAGTCCGGGCATAGTCCACGATTCCGGTGTTATTTTCTATTGTAGGGAATCACTGATTAAACGTAGAAATGGGGCCTTTGTGGGATAATTTGCATAGTTTTCTGGACATATTGGCATAAAACCCTTATGTCAATAACATTAGAAATCTTCAATCGAGATCCTGTTTGGCACTTGACCTACCTCAAACGACGCGCCCCCACGAAGTAGTTACCCACTTGGCAAGTTTACACCCGCTATTCCTTCACCGTGGAAAAAGGCCCACCCAAAGCGGGGGAGAACGGATTCATACGGTAGAGATTCCGCCCGTGACATTAGTCTGGATATAGTCCGTGATTCTGGTATTATTTTCTATTGTAAGAAATCGGTCATCTACGTAAAAATGGTACCTTTGTTTGATAAATTTGCAGGGATTCTTTTCGCCAAATTGTCATTGAACACCGAGAATGTTTCTATTGTTGGCACTTGAAATCAAACGACGCGCCCTACGTAGTTAAAAAGTTTACCTATTCCTTTGATAACGGATTTACGGTAGAGATTTCGTCCGGACATAGTTTTCGGTGTTATTTTCTATTGTACATGAACGTAGAAATGGGACCTTGGTGGAATAATTTTCGTAGTTTTCTGGGCATATTGACATAAAACCCTATAATCATTAGAAATGTGTGATTGAGATCCAGTTTGGCACTTGACCTACCTCAAACGACGCGCCCCCACGAAGTAGTTACCCACTTGGCAAGTTTACACCCGCTATTCCTTCAACGTGGAAAAGGCCCACCCAAGGCGGCCGAGAACGGATCCATACGGTAGAGATTCCGCCCGTGACAGATTGCTCCTTTGTGGTTCTCTCTCGTTTTTTTTTTTCCCTTTGTTTACTCATCCGCGATACGTAGAGGGGTAACAGCGCCCCCTGTTTCACTGGTGATCTTTCTATTTCTCTTTCTTGTTCTTAAACCAAAACCCGATTGAGGGTGTGTGGACTTTTGTTGTGTTTTTGAGGTTGGGTGCGTGCGGTGGTTGTGATTCCCCCACGACAATCGCATAATATGCACAGTTGTCGTTTGGTAAAAATAAAGAAGGAAAGTCGTGCGTGACACATCAAACGCCAAATTAGAAGAGACTTGTACAGATAACAATGCGGGTAGAAACAAACCTCTCTCAATCAGTCACTATTAACACAGACGTGGATCCCATCCAACGACGTGCATACAACGCTTACAACTTCAGCACAATTTCATTCTATGCAAAAATGTTGTTAAATTTGAAGATAGATACACCTATCCTCCAGAAAATAGGCATTCATCCTGCTGTGTCAGAGTGGATTAGGTTGTTTCTGGGCCCATTCTGCCCCCAACTTCAGCAAATTTGGTTCTAAACAAAAATGTTGTTAAATTTGAAGATACACTTATCCTCCAGAAAATAGGCATTCA
Organism: Creontiades dilutus; assembly: GCA_031894815.1. Taxonomy (NCBI): domain Eukaryota; kingdom Metazoa; phylum Arthropoda; class Insecta; order Hemiptera; family Miridae; genus Creontiades; species Creontiades dilutus. Next base: position 198,957 of record JAVIWC010001067.1, read on the forward strand.
TCTTGCTGTGTCAGAGTGGATTAGGTTGTTTCTGGGCCCATTCTGGCCCCAACTTGAGCAAACGGCTTTAGCAAATTTGGTTATAACAAAAATGTTGTTAAATTTGAAGATACACTTATCCTCCAGAAAATAGGCATTCATCCTGTGTCAGAGTGAGATTAGATTGTTTCTGGGGCCAACTTTAGCAAATTTCTCTTTTGTTGTGTTTTTTGGTTATTGTTACAAATGTTGTTAAATTAGAAGATACATTATCTCCAGAAAATAGGCATTCATCTTGCTGTATCAGAGTGAGTGTTTCTGGGCCCATTCTGGCCCCAACTTCAGCAAATGGCTTTAGCAAATTTGGTTCTAAACAAAAATGTTGTTAAATTTGAAGATACACTTATCCTCCAGAAAATAGGCATTCATATTGCTGTGTCAGAGTGGATTAGGTTGTTTCTGGGCCCATTCTGGCCCCAACTTGAGCAAATGGCTTTAGCAAATTTGGTTCTAAACAAAAATGTTGTTAAATTTGAAGATACACTTATCCTCCAGAAAATAGGCATCCGTCCTTCTATACAGAGTGAGTTAGATTGTTTCTGGGGCCAACTTTTTAGCAAATTTCTCTTTTGTTGTGTTTTTGTGGTTATTGTTACAAATGTTGTCAAATTAGAAGATACAATTATTCTCCAGAAAATAGGCATTCATCTTGCTGTGTCAGAGTGGATTAGGTTGTTTCTGGGCCCAACTTTAGCAAATTTCCCTTTTGTTGAGTTTTTGTGGTTATTGTTACAAATGTTGTTAAATTAGAAGATACACTTATCCTCCAGAAAATAGGCATTCATTTTGCTGTGTCAGAGTGGATTAGGTTGTTTCTGGGCCCAATTTTAGATAATTTCCCTCTCGTTGTGTTTTTGTGGTTTTTGTTACAAATGTTGTTAAATTAGAAGATACACTTATCCTCCAGAAAATAGGCATTCATTTTGCTGTGTCAGAGTGAATTAGGTTGTTTCTGGGCCCAATTTTAGCTAATTTCCCTCTTGTTGTGTTTTTGTGGTTTTTGTTACAAATGTTGTTAAATTAGAAGATACACTTATCCTCCAGAAAATAGGCATTCGTCCTTCTGTACAGAGCGAGTTAGATAGTTCCTGGGGTCATTCTGGCCCCAACTTTAGCAAACGGCTTAAGCAAATTTGGTTCTAAACGAAAATGTTGTTAAATTTGAAGATAGATACACTTATCCTCCAGAAAATAGGCATTCATCTTGCTGTGTCAGAGTGAGTTAGATTGTTTCTGGGCCCAACTTCAGCAAACAACTTTAGCAAATTTCCCTTTTGTTGTGTTTTTGTGGTTATGTGGGTTATTTTCCACCTTACTTCACTGAAATGGCCATAACTCCTTTAATTTACCGAAATAAATTAAATTTTAAATTATACCGTTGAATAGAGCGTTAAATTGTCTTCAATTTTCATTCCATAAAATGTTCTCTTAAGTCACGTCGTACCTGGTTTTGTTCCAGCCTAAAGTGGAATTTTTATCAACCATCTGCCTTTTCTAACAATTTTCAATGTTGATTCACCACCATACTATCTACTGGAACATGGATGAGCTCTCCGGTAAAAACATCAATAGTTCCTCAGCTTTCTATCAAGCAATAAGTTATTAGCTGTTATCAAGTTATTAATTTAGTTATTAACTGTAATTAAGTTACAACGTGAGGCACTGTGTCATACAGTCACAACGTACGGAATCCGCGATTTACCTAGATGTCAGACCTTCGTGTAATAATTTTCATCGTTCCTCCTGTTTGGAGTAACTCAATAACGGGTATAACGTGGTAATGCGGGCTTTAGCCCTTTACAGTAGAACCCGTTATAACCTGATACGCGACATCCCCAAAATCACGTTCCACATTTTATTCGCGTCAAAAAGCAGTCATGAGAACCGAAATCATTGACATTTTCGTATCATCTCACACGATAATCGTCGTCATTTTTTTCTTTTCTTTTACTAAAATGGGACCCGCGCTTTGACGACCAAATTGTATGTGTTTAAATAAAAGGTTTTTCGAAGCGGCCCTCTCGGGAACCTCTCAAATCTAAAATGCATGAGATGGAAACGACATGGAAATTAATTCGCTCCCAGTTGAAATCCCACCTGTTAACTCGCTACTTCTGATTGTGAAGAAAAGAAAAGACGATATCCGCAAATAAACGTTTTATATATATACAGGTTGGAAGCGGATAAGTGACGACACATTTTGGTTTATTATTTAATAATAAACCATTGTAATCGCTCTTGAAAAAAAAGAAAAAAATTCTAACCCCCCTGATAATTTCATGGTTTACGTTTCAAAGTGTGTAGAATCCGAATCTGCAATAAACATTTTTCCGTCCGTCCGCCGTACGCCGTACGATTTCTCCCAAACGGCTGAAGCAAAAAGCTGAAATTTTCAGGAAAAATCAATATTGGTCCGACAACGCCCCAATTCTTAGCCAGCACTCTCACTTAATTTAAAGTGCCCTTTAAGGGTTGTCAAAGTTTTGTAAAATCCCTAAAAAAAAAAACCTCAAAACAAGTCGAAGCGGCCTAAATTTATACCTATTTGAAGAACATTCCATGAGGAATCGAATGAGCCCTTCCCCAGGTCCGTAGCTCAAACCATTCCCGATGTATGGCCCGATTTATGGTGCCAACATTTGCGTTATTTTGGTTTATTATTGTTTTTGTTTGATATAACCTAGTGATGTAGTGAACGTGGATACTGGAGTGAACTCGAGTTTATAGCCGATAACGGGTGGATATTCTGATGGAGTGATAAAAAAACGCCGATTGTTCATGGGGTTTATTATTCAATTGGCTTGCGGTCATGATTTGAATTTATACTAAGCTTTGGAGTGTCGTGTTTCACATGATAGACGATTATTGAATTTCAGGAGATATATAGAGCACGTAAATATGTTTCGACCAAAAATATTTGGATTGATCAGTTGATCATATTTGTGTGCCTCCTGAAATTCAATAATCGCTCTATTCTTCCACTCCAAAGCTTTAGAAATTCAAATTGGCCAATTGAATTCAGTGAAATAATTTGCAGCGTTTTTTCTGTTAATCCGCATCAAAAATGTAGTAAAACCCCGCCTGAACGAGTGTCCTACCACTTTCTGTTTATAAGAGTTGAATTTTTTGAGTTATTTTTCGACTGAACCCGACCTTACGACATAAAACCACTATTTCTCACTTGTGCGTCCACATACTTCGATTTTTTACCTCGTTTTCGGATTCAGCATTAAATTTTCTCTAGGAATAGTCCATTTTCGGAGTTATTCAACATGATTTAGACTCAATTATTACTATAAAAATGTGACATTTTTTCAGGAATCTAGAATTATCATGAATTTTCAAAAATTAGCCTCTAATTGGTCTCAGCGGTTGTCAAATTTCATAAAAACTGCTTCATACTGTTGAATGTGAATTCATTAATGGATAATTTTTGAATAATTTGTTTTTTCTATAATTTTGAAGTTAAGTTGGCAGTATCCAACGCTAATTATGCCCCCAAGTGGCTGACCGGTGAATCAGTTCATTCCGTTTTATTATGTCATGCTAATGATACGTTTCGTTGTTCCTGTCATTTGAAACAGTGTATTAAAAACGTTCTCATTTATTAGGAACTTAGTTTTCATTGCAAACCCTGTTCGACACATACAATACTCTTTCCAATGGTATAATCAGTTTCAATGATAGCTGTTTTCTTTGGTCTATTATTACTAAATTTCATCTATATTACTATAAAAAAATCTGAAAATCTAATATCTCTAAAATCTATTATTACTACTATTACGAAATTACGAAACTATAACTTAATGACGGTCTAAAGTACATCCTATGTGATAGCATGAAAGCATGGATATTCTCACAGGGACTGAAAATTCGGTAGGTGATCAAGGTGCTTGAATTTAGTGAAGAAGTTGAACATTTTGAGAATTTTTTGCACATTTTGGTTAATTTTGCAGAAATTGTAGAGATATACAAAGATGTAGGATATAACCACGTCAAAATAGATTCGAGTACTTGATCATTCATGTTCGTGAATATTTTGTATGAATCTCTACAGCGTGGAATAACTTCTTTATGTAAATAGCTCGTTGGACTGATGGGTTGACAGTTGTTCTTTTCAGAATGATTCATCGCGTGGGGGCGTGTTAAGTCTTCACCGTGTAATTTTCACTGTTAAAAAACCCCTAACCGCATGACCGATATCATAAAGAAGACATAGGAAACCGCCAATATCCCACCGGGAAGAGATCCCTCCACAAAAAAGAAACTATAACTAAATGACCGGTCTAAAGTACACCCTGGGGGACAGCCCTTCGATACGCGCTATTTCACGATATTAGGGCCCTAATTGACCGTGAAGATAACGTCGTTAACGTCGGTAAAGAGGGTCGTAGGGGTTTGGAAACCCCCCGGGGGAAAAGCTATCTTTTTAGAAGTGCTTGTCCTTAGGTCGATTTCATGGTTGCGATGATTCCAACCCCTTACAGCTTCAACTCAGTTGAAATCCCATATGGAGGTCCACGGAGTTTTTTTTAAAGAAGGGGCGATATGAGGGGTGACAAATGACTGGAATAATGAAGTTGCGAAGAGTTATGATTGCTAAAGGGACGAGGGGAAACGCCGGGGGGATCCTATCGCGATATGGTGATTGAGATTTGACGATGACGGTCGCGTCGTCAAAACCCCTGCGGTGAGATGGGATATCGTTAGAGGGGGAGGATTAGTTATAGGTTGAAATCTCCTATTAGGCAAATGATAGGATCGGAATACGCACGGGGTTCGTTATACATCACACAGTACACGACAGAAATGGCCCAAATTGTCACTATTGATTTAGTACTTTCTATAATGAACCTTTGTAATCGAACAATAAAAAAGAACTGCAAATTCTTTCACTGGCGCTTATTATTCAATTTCATTCATTTGGCTTGCATTCATTCAGGTGATAGAGCGATTATTGAATTTCAGGAGGCACACAAATATGATCAACAGATCAATAAAAACAGGTATTTCGGATGAGAACCGATTTAAGTGCTCTATGCATATCTCCTGAAATTCAATTATCAACCTGTGAAACACGCACACTCCAAAGCTTAGTAGAAATTCAAATCATGAACGCAAGCCAATTGAATAATAAACGCCAGTGAAAGAATTTGCAGCGTTTTTTTATTGAACCTCAACCCAGTCCACAATAAAAACATCTATAATTTATCAAGTCCTTTAGTACTCGTATATTAAAACACCCCAAATCCAAATTTAAACGATGTAGCCAAAGGTAGACCGTGTAGAGGAGGCACAAATGATCAACTGATCATTCCAAGTAGGTATATTGGTTGAGAACAGATTTACGTGCTCTATGCATTCTCCTGAAATTCAATAATCGCTCTATCACCTGTGAAACACGCACACTTTGAAGCTTAGTACAGATTCAAATCATGAACGCAAGCCAATTGAATAATAAACCCCAGTGAAAGAATACTTATTTACACTAGTAATAATATTGAATAAAATTTTTTATTTTTGCATATCAGAATGCTTCAACCCGTGTATCGGCTATAAACTAGTATCAACAACGGCTATCATTGCAGTATCCACATTCACTACAACTCGACGTTAATCGGACATCACTAGGTTACAAACAAACAACAATAAACCAAAAAACGCAAATGTTGGCACCATAAATCGGGCCATACATCGGGAATGGTTTGACCTACAGAACGTGGGGAGGGTCTCATTCGATTCCTCATGGAAAGTTCTTCAAAAAAGTCAACATTTAGGCCGCTTCGACTTGTTTTGTTTTAAATTTTACAAAACGGCGGACGGACGGAAAAAATTTTTTTAGATTCGGATTTACAAAACTTTGACGTAAACCTTGAAAGGGCACATTTTAAATTAAGTGAGAGAGCTCATAGAGGTTTTCCATATTCCTTAAATCAATAAAGTGCTGCTGTTGTAGCTAAAAACCTTGTCAATATTTGAAAAATACCAATATTGATTTTTCTATGAAAATTTCACATTTTTTGCGCCGAGCCGTTTTCTAATGAGCTCTCCCGAAACGTTCCGTTTATATGTGAGTATTTTCTTGTGTGTGTGTGTGTGTTATTAATCACAAATTAGACGCGCGTAAATTGTTTTCTCAGCAAAAATCCGTTTCATTGAACCAATTGCATCTTCACCGCGAGTTTGGTTTGTTATTCCTCAAGAAATGGCCCATCCTAGGCCGTACATTTTGAATATGATTTAATCGAAAGTTATCAAACAAATTCGCCTTCATATCTGTTACATCTTCACTATTTAATTAATTAAAGTTATATATCCAAAACAGGGTATCAAACAAAGTCATTTCTGTTACATCTTTAATTAACAGTCTTTAATATCCAGTTAATAGAAGAAGATTTTGAGAGAGAGAGAGAGAGAGAGAGAGAGAGAGAGAGAGAGAGAGAGAGGAGAGGAGAGAGAGAGAGAGAGAGAGAGAGAGAGAGAGAGAGAGAGAGACAGTGCGAGAGAGGCAATTCGTTCATTGACTTTATTTATGTTTTTTATACGATTTCACTGGTTTCATTCATTCTGTCAGTTTTGAGAGAAAAAAACATTATATATGGTGGAATGTTGGAATAGTTGGGTTTGTGAAAAGTATAAATTGATATGCTAAAGAATTGAGTCGCCGAAAGTTTAAATTGAGATGCCAAAAATATAAAAATGGATTTGAGCCAATGGTTCAAATTAATTTGCCAAAACTTCCAATTTAATAATACGCCAAAAAAAAATTCAAATTGATTTTGCCAAACTAATCTGATTTTCTTTTTTTCCTAACTATATAATGTATGTGTGTGTGTGTGTGTTAATCACAAATTAGTGTGTAAATGTGTTAAATCTCAAAACTGACAGCACCACGTGAATCAGCGTTGAAAAAACTTTGAACCAACTTGCATCTTCACCGCGAGTTTGGTTTGTTATTCCTCAAGAAATGGCCCATCTTAGGCCATACATTTTGAATATGATTTAACAGACGAAGGAGAGTTATTAGAAACCACCTACCTGCTATATATATAGGTATATATGTATAACCTTTGTGTAATGATTTACATAATTTTCGCAGCTCGTTATTCCGCCGTGCGTGACACTTTGCCCCGTTGATTGTCTCGTTGTCCCTATTGACCGGCCACATGTCAAATTATTTCGCACTGTCATATTCGAACGAGGCTACCCGAGGCCCGTGGTATTTTTTTTTTTTTTTTCTTAATTTCTTGTTTTCCAAGAACCGCAAATTGTATCCGAGTCTCACGACACAAAAGTCGAAATCAAACGCTAACGGAACGAGAAAAAAAAATTGCCGTATTCGCAGATGGCGCGAAAAAATTTTCGATTTCGTTCCTTCTACCTCGTTCGCTGGTGAAGGTTGTGAATTGTTACGAGAAGGTGAATTATTTCTGAGTTACGCTGTACATCGCATCGTCGTAGAAACCAACGAATGGAACAACTGAATGTCAACTAGATAGAATGAACCACCCATCTACGTCTCGGTTTTTCCCAATACTACGACAAGATAAGAAATATCCCATTTCAAAGGGAACTCTTGAAAAGGTGAGGGCTGTTCAATCATATTCGCTGATTCAATCGTCACAAATTGGCGGTTTTGACTAAGGCCGGACACGTCAAGGTCAAGGTTTCCTTCGAATTACCGAACAGAATATCACAAACAAACGTAATCGTATTTGTCTTTTGCAAAATCCACTTGTACAATATAACGTGAGGTGTTACAAACATACCGTCAAATGGTACAACAATGGGCCACTGGTACCTATTGAACTGGTACCTATTGATGTCTGAAGGCATAGGAAGGAAAAACAAAATCCACCTTACTCCTCGAACATGTGAACAAGGATGGGACATCGATGTCGATGTTTTTGAAACATCGATGTTTTGCCACCATCGATGTAGGCAACGCCGATGTGATCGATACATCGATGGTACAGCATTACAACATCGATGTTCATCTGTCAGAAACGGAAGTTCGCTTTTGGTGGATTTATGATACCAAAATTTGCGTTATTTTGGTTTATTGTTGTTTTTGTGTTGATATCAGTAACCTAGTGACGCAGTGATGTAGAGATGTAGTAATGTGGATACTGGAGTGAACTCCTAAAAGGCTTTGTAGCCGATACACGGGTTGAAGCATTCTGATAACCATAAAAAACGCTGCAAATTCTTCCACCGGGGTTTATTATTCAATTGGATTGCGTTCACGATTTGAATTTATACTAAGCTTTGCAGTGTGCGTGTTTCACAGGTGATGGAGCGATTATTGAATTTCAGGAGGCACACGAATATGATCAACTGATCAATCCAAATATTTATTTCGGTTGAGAACCGTTTTATGTGCTCTATGCATATCTCCTGAAATACCTATTTGGATCGATCAGTTCATCATATTTATGTGCCTCATGAAATTCAATAATCGCTCTATCACCTGTGAAACACGCACACTCCAAAGCTTAGTAGAAATTCAAATTATGAATGCAAGCCAAATGAATGAAATTGAATAATAAACCCCAGTGAAAGAATTTGCAGCGTTTTCGGTTGAGTATTCCACCACAAAGTTTCGTTATCGAAAAATGATGAAATTAAAATCCTCCCAATTTAAAGAAATCCGAAGCCCCAATTAACTTTTCCCGGTATCACACGAAGAAGGAATGCTCCACCTTCCACGCTATAGTTATTACGGATTACATATCTCTACCATGTGGTGATACCCAAAAAAAACTTGTTCTAATGCCCTCACTACAAAAATGTGTATTGATTTAATCCTGACTTGGGAGTTGTGGGGTTTTCGCCAAGTACACACGAGTTTAAACTTTTGTTACAATTTGATTTTTGGGATTCAAGGAATTTTGAAATGAGAACCGAAAAATTCCCAAAGAGCCACTTATCTTGTTTGAATCCATTTTGTCATTAAGAAATATAAAACGAAAAACTCAAAATTTAAATATATCCGAGGCGGCAATTAACTTCCCCGGTAATATTGCACGAAGAAGGAATCCTCCACCTTCCACGCTACAGTTATGGATTACGTATCTCTACCGCGTGGGGATACCCCAAAAAAAAAACTTGTTCCCGTGCCCTCACTATAGAAATCTGTATTGATTTAAACTTCACTTTTAATTTTTGGATTTTTCGCCTAGTATAGACGGATTGAAAAAAAACAAAAATTTATTACAACTTAATTTTTTAGAATTTCACTCATTTTGAAACGTGAACCGAAGAATTCCTAAAGATCCATAATTTCATCTTGTCCCGTCACACTGTTTCGTTATTGAAAAATAAAAAACAAATCCCAATTTAAAGATATTAACGTTAAATCATCTCAATTAACTTTTCCCGGTAAATCGCACGGAGAAGGAATGTTCCACCTTCCACGCTATAGTTATTACGGATAACATATCTCTACCATGTGATGATACAAAAAAAAAAACTTGTTCCAATGCCCTCACTATAGAAATCTTTATTAATTTAAAATTCACATTCAATTTTTGGATTTTTCGCCTAGTATAGACGGATTGAAAACAACTTTTATTACAACTAAATTTTTCAGAATTCCACTCATTTTGAAATGTGAACCGAAGAATTCTCAAAGAGAAGTTACTTCACCGTGTTTCTATCACTAAGAGTCATTATCAAAAAATAATTGAACGAAAATCTTCCAATTTAAAGATATCCGAGGCGCCAATTAACCTCCCCGGTAACATCGCACGAAGAAGGAATGCTCCACCTTCCACGCTATAGTTATTACAGATTACATATCTCTACCGCGTGGGGATAACCCAAAAAAAAACCTCCTACAAAAAAATCGTGACAAAAACCGCCGCATCTTTTTCAATGTTGTCGTTTTTTTGGTCGTTTTAATCCGAACCTTGTTTTCTGAACCGTTTAAACGCTTCTACAGAAAAACTTTATTATGCCTATTTATTATTCCGACTGTTTCGAATAACCAACGTTCCCCTCATTATTAACCAATCATAAATGGTATAGGAGAGATGGTAATTATTCGGTTTTATGATAATGAAGAAAGGAGTTTTTTTGTTTTTGATTTTTCTTTTTAATGATTCAGGAACGCGAAGGGGGAGGGGGGAAGTTTTGGGGGGTTTTTTAAAGGATATTTCATAGTTTTAACGTTGGAAAGGGTCTAGGGAATTCTTTTGTGAGGGTCATCTCCCGCTCTACCTGGACAACCTGTTGAATATTCACGGGGAAGAGATGTAGAGTTGTATGTCTTCCGCGTGGGGGACGGGGCCCCGCCGACACCTAGACGGGAGGGCAGGTGGACTCGTCCACGGGTTTATTAAAAAGGAATGTAGGTAACCGCGTAACTAAAACCCCTAGTTAGAAGAAAATTAATAGGTAAATTAGCCGATTTGTTGAGAATTGTTATGGGTCACGGGAAAAGAAGAAACGCTGCAAATTCTTTCACTGGGGTTTATTATTCAATTTTATTCATTTCTTTATCGATTATTGAATTTCAGGAGGCACACAAATATGATCAACTGATCAATCAAAATAGGTATTTTGGTTGGGAACAGATTTACGATCTATGCATATCTCCTGAAATTCAATAATCGCTCTATCACCTGTGAAACACGCACACTCCAAAGCTTAGTAGAAATTCAAATCATGAATGCAAGCCAAATGAATGAAATTGAATAATAAACCCCAGTGAAAGAATTTGCAGCGTTTTTATTTCACAAATCGCCCCCACAACAATCAACATCCATCGGCATCACGCTCAATTATGTTAAAAAAAAAATTGAATCAATTTGACTTAATTATGAATGCAAGCCAAATGAATGAAATTGAATAATAAACAGTATTTTGGTTGAAAAATTTACGTTTCATGCATATCTGAAATTCAATAATTCAACCTGTGTATCAGCTATAAACCCTTTTAGGAGTTCACTCCATGAATGCAAGCCAATTGAATAATCACCCAGTGTTACTGCAGCGATCAAAACAAACAAAAAACCGCTGTTGTTTATTTTTGAGTTCACTCCAGTAATAAATTACTGATAAATAACGCGAATGTTGGCACCATAAATCGGGCCATACATCGGGAATGGTTTGAGCTACAGACCTGGGGAGGGGCTCATTGATTCCTCATGGAAAGTTCTTCAAAAAAAGTCCAAATTTAGGCCGCCTTGACTTTTTTTGAGGTTTTTAGGGATTTTACAAAACTTTGACAACCCTTAAAGGGCACTTTAAATTAAGTGAGAGAGCTGGCTAAAGAATTGGGGCGTTGTCGGACCAACATGGATTTTTCCTGAAAATTTCAAGATTTTTTGCTCCAGCCGTTTGGGAGAAAACGTGCGTACGGCGGACGGACGGAAAATTTTTTATTGCAGATTCGGATTCTACACCCTTTGAAACGTAAACCATGAAATTTTCAGGGGGGTTAGAAATTTTTTTTTCAAGCGATTACAATGGTTTATTATTGAATAATAAACCAAAATACTGAAACGATGGGAAATTCAATGCTCTTTCCAACGGCATCCTTAGATTTGCAAATACTTTGAAAACGCCGGAGTTACGGCCGTTTTAGTGACGTAAGGTCGAAAACACGAAAAAAAATCTTAAAAGTGAAATAACTAGAAAACGAAGCCTCTAAGATAAAAACTCTTGGAGGCACTTTTTGTTGGAAACTAGTTGTGCACAAGTTTTTCGGATCATACCCTGGACACTATATGAGGAGCTTACTTTCAAACAGGCACATATCCATTCCGACAAAATGTTCAGGAAGTGAAAAAAAAAAAAAAAAAAAAAAAAAAAAACGATTTGCAGATTAGTGGAGTTGTTTTTCTGCAGTTTCTCATTGGAGTAATGTGTGAGAAGGCACAGATAAAGATGCCTCAGAATATGAATCAATTTTCTCCAAAACACGAGACTGTATATCCATTTTCACTTTGGAAATGTGCCCTTTTGAAAACCTACGACTTATCGCCTGACGAAATTCGGAGGATTTTCCATTTGGATTGCAAGGCACTGAAAAAAATGTAGGGGACGGATTTGTTACCTTTTGATGCAAACGCATAACTTTAGCCCCGGAATTGACGTGGATGTGTTCTGTTTTGTTCGGAAATGATAGGGGGATCTGATTCAACTCATATTCAGAGATAGAAAATTGAGAAAAAAGCGTTTTCTCCCAGATTTGGATATGTGTCTTTTTGAAAGTAAGCTCCTCATATATGGAGTTTTCTTCCGATTTTGATGAAATTTTCAAGGAAAGTTGAAATTAGGCTGTTGATGGTCCCCTATGAATTTCACAGCGCACAAATCAACTGTTGAGACAGCGCAAAGTCCAATTGAGGGTCGAGGTATGTACTCCTTCAGTAGTAGCCGGTACTAGATGATAGGGGTGATTGAGATTTCATTAGGCAATTAAGATCTACCGTCGAAACGTGGGTTTTTCGTTAGAACGTGACCGGAAAACGAGTCAGAAAAAAAAAATTCCTTCATTTCTCCCCTACCTACCGGGGTTACCCCTTGATGAGCGGGTTATCCACGAGGCAGTAATAGAAGGTTATCGGAACAATTAACTTATACCTTCTCAATGTGGGGCTTCCTTTTTTCCCCCCCGCCGAGGCTTGACGCATTCGGAAGAGATGAGGTCCGCGCCGCATGGGGTAGGGACGTGACTCGAATTCGACCTACCGTAGCTACCGGTGTTTTTGTCAGGAAGTCGTGAAGAAGAATTAGGTGGCGCGGGTTCATCTTTAGTTAGGTACCTGGATTGATTTGTCGTGGGGCTACCGTGTTAGTATTTTTTCGGTTCCTAGTTTACCTGTAGCATTTTTGGCCGTGGCAGTGTGGACATTGAGCAGACCTGGAGGGTTAATACGAGTAAATATAATAGGAACGACCTGCTGAGAATGGTGTCAGAGCTAAAAGGAGTGACTCCTGATTAAATCAAGGTAATGAGCCAAAACCGTGTCATATCGCGGAGTGTGGTGGGGGAAAAGTGTCAATTCTGCAGATAGGCATATCGTCAGGAGTCCGTCATGGTGTTCTTCACACGCTAGGTGATACATATTAAACGTTATGATAAGTCTGAGTTTACGAAGCTTCAAGTATTCATGGTGTGTCATAAATGCAGTTGAAGATGGGAAATTGCGATTTTGAAGGCAGTAATACCATATCAAGGAGGCAGTGTATATGTGCATCGTCTTGAACCCATGATTAACTGTTTGCAACACAGATTGCCATAAATAATTTCGTCTAATTCCTCAAAACCTTATTAAAAACACTGTGGACGATCTTCCATTAAGAAGGCATTGTACCGCGATCAAGAAGGCTGTGCCACCGCGATTTAGAAGGCAGTACATCTACATACTTAGATCCCTGGCCATCCAGCTTAGTTCTACTTTATGATCTCTCGAGGATTTTTCTTGATAAATGCAGTTAAAGATGGCAAACCGCAATTATGAATGCAGAATTACCATGATTATAGAGGCAGTACAATTTATATACTGCATTTAACCCCGGATTGACAATTTGCCACAAACTGTCATCAGTCTTTTCGTCTAATTCGTCACCAGCTAATTACACTGTAGAAAATCTTCCATTAAGAAGGCATTGTACAACGATCAAGAAGGCTGTGGTACTGCGATTTAGAAGGCAGTACATCTACATACTTCCTCAGCCAACCAACTTAGTTCTACTTTATGACCTCTCAAAGGACTTTACTCTTCTCCCTTCGCATCATCCTCCCTGAAATATGTTGTTACTTGTTTGCTTCACGAGTAAGTACTCTTCCTTGTCTAATAAATGCAGTTAAAGATGGCAAACTACGATTATGAAGGCAGAAATACCGTGATTAATAAGGCAGCGTATTCATGTATTTAGCTGTTAACTCACAGATTAATGGTTTCTGTATTGCCAATTATTTCACCTAATTGGTCATACCTAATTACAACCTGTGCAGACAATCTTCCATTTGGAAGGTATTGTACCACGATCAAGGAGGCTGTGCCACTGCAATTTAGAAGGCAGTACATCTACATACTTCCCTACCATCCAACTAAGTCCTACTGTATGGCATGACGTATTTTACTCTTCATTGTCTGATAAATGCAATTGAATATGGGAAACTGCGATCATGAAGGCAGACATTCCACAATTAAGAAGGCAGTGCTTTGGCATATTGTTGTTACCCTGTGTAACAAGGGCTTCTAGTAATTCGTCACCAAATGATTACAAAAACTGAAGACAATCTTCCATTAAAAGGCATTTTACCATGATCGAGAAGGCTGTGGCACTGCGATTTAGAAGGCAGTACATCTACATAGTTCCCTACCATCCAACTTAGTTCTACTTTATGACCTCCTGAAGGATTTTACACTTCCTAGTCTGATAAATTCCGTTAAAGATTAGGAACCCCGATAATGAAGGCAAAAATACCATGATTAACTAGGCAGTGCAATTCTGTACTGCATTCAACACCAGATTAACAGTCTCTAACACAAATTGCCATTAGTTATTTCGTCTAATTTTGTCACCGATCCCCAACCCTACAATTAAAACTGTTGACAATCTTCTTCGATTAAGAAGGCATTGTACCGTCGATCAAGAATTGTGCAATTAAAATGGCACGCGATCAAGAAGGCTGTGGTACCGCGATTTAGAAGGCAGCAGTACGTTCTACATTTGTCCTGCCCATCCAACTTAGTTCTGGAAAATGCTTTATGACCTCTGTCCCCTTTCCATCATCCTTCCTCCACATTCATCTTTTCCCTCGATCTTCCGACAATTTGTTACCAAACCTCATTTTCCTAAAACTTCCTCACCACCTGTCTCTCTTCTCTCCGTCCATTTGAATACTACTGGATAGATTTTAAATGCTTTACATGCCAAATATCAGCAAAGGAAGCATCAAGCATTCATGAAGTCTAATAAATGCAATTAAAGTGGCAAACAGTGATTATGAAGGCAAAATTTGCATGATTCACCCGGGATTAACAGTCTCAGTGATTGCCATCAATAATTGATTAATTTGTAGTTTTAATTGCTTTTGCGCAAGGGTGAAAATACATTTTTTTTTCGTAACTCACATTAACATTATCGTTAAACAACAGAGAAAGACAGATTACCACGAATCAATAACTGCGATTAGTTAGTCTTGAAGCATAGAAAATTCGGTTAATTTTCACTAACACTGAATTATTTGGCAGAGTACCACAATTAAGAACGCAGTGCATGTGCTTATCGTTGTTTCCCCTGGTTCAACACTTTAATCATGGATTAAGAAGGCATTGTACCGCGATCAAGAAGGCTGTGGCACTTGCGATTTAGAAGGCAGTACATCTACATTCTGAGACCCCTGGCCATCCAACTTAGTTCTACTTTACGACCTCTCGAAGGACTTAACTCTTGCCCCCCTTTTCCATCATCCTTCCTCCACATTCATCTTTTCCCTCGATCTTCCGACAATTTGTTACCAAACCTCATTTCCCAAAACCTTCCTCACCACCTGTCTCTCTTCTCTCCGTCCATTTGCATACGACAGGAATATTCTCTCTCCCGATCCCCCTCATATCATAAGCTTCACCCCCTATACATTGACCGTCCCTTCGGGCCATCTCTTGAATAATGTTTTCTTCCCCGCATCTACCGAACTTTTTTTTCTTCTGTCTTCATTTTTTTTTCCGTTTTGTTTTCAAATGCACCTCCGATGAAGGACCCCTTAAGGGTAATTTCATTTGCCCTTAAGGTTCGTTCTAAAGTCCAGCGCCTCGAGGTTTATGTTCTTTTTTTTTTCGAAGTTTATCGTCCGGGGAAATCTTCGTTCACGATCCGTGTACATACAAAATTTAATAAGACCCTATCGAAAATGAGAGAAAAAACGAAGATCGATTATTCATGAACTCTTAAATACGTTGTGTGATCAACATATGACCATATGGTACAGGTGCCTTCTACATACCATATCAAAAACTCAGAAGTTTATTAGCATGTTTGTTTCTACCGATGTATGTACAGATAGATAATTTACTAAGTCAAGTAGAATTGATACAAGTACATACATGTGCATACAGTCAAATGTCGTGTTTCTATGTTATTTAAGAAAGAAAATAGCTATCACCGTTTTTCGTGACATTTCAGGACGGTAGGTGGAAGTAAGGACGTGGAATGCCACAGTGGTGTGATACGCTGTATATGGCCACTAAGTCAAATAGAATTAATACAAGTACATACATGTGCATACAGATGTGGAAATCCTCGCAATTCATCCCGCAATTGCGCAGATTTCAACAAAAAGGGCCTCCTACAGTTTCTTTTTAGAGGCTTCGTTTTCGAGTCAATTCATTTTCAAGATTTTTTTCGTGTTTTCGACTTAACGTCATTAAAACGTCCGTAACTCCGGCGTTTTCAAAGTATTTGGAAACCTAAGGATGCCGTTGAATTTCCCATAGTTTCAGTAATTTTGGTTTATTATTCAATAATAAACCATTGTGATCGCTCTAGATAATAAATTCTAACCCCCCTGAAAATTTCATGGTTTACGTTTCAAAGGGTGTAGAATCCGAATCTGCAATAAAAAATCCGTCAGTCCGCCGTACGCCGTACGCACGATTTCTCCCAAACGGCTGAAGCAAAAAAATCTGAGATTTTCAGGAAAAATCCATGTTGGTCCGACGACGCCCCAGCTCTCTCACTTAATTTGAAGTGCCCTTTAAGAGTTGTCAAAGTTTTGTAAAATCCCTAAAAACGTCAAAAAAAGTCGAGGCGGCCTAAATTTGGACTCTTTTTGAAGAACTTTCCACGAGGATTCGAATGAGCCCCTCCCCAGGTCCGTAGGTCGCACCATTCACGATGTATGGCCCGATTTATGGTGCCAACATTAGCGTTATTTTGGTTTATTATTGTTTTTGTGTTGATATCAGTAACGTAGTGATGTAGTAATGTGGATACTGGAGGGAACTCCTAAAAGGTTTTGTAGCCGATACACGGGTTGAAGCATTCTGATAATTAAAACGCTGCAAATTCTTTCACTGGGGTTTATTATTCAATTGGCTTGCGTTCATGATTTGAATTTCCACTAAGCTTTGGAGCGTGCGTGTTTCACAGGTGATAAAGTGATTATTGAATTTCAGGAGGCACACAAATATGATCAACTGATCAATCCAAATAGGTATTTTGGTTGGGAACTGATTCAAGTGCTCTATGCATATCTCCTGAAATTCAATAATCGCTCTATCACCTGTGAAACACGCACACTCCAAAGCTTAGTAGAAATTCAAATCATGAATGCAAGAAAAATGAATAAAATTGAATAATAAACCCCAGTGAAAGAATTTGCAGCGTTTTTTAACATTACTAAAGAGTGACAAATGAGCCTGAAAAGTCAATTTTGTAAAATTTTGAAAAAACGACTTTTTCAATGACTCATCAGTCCCCCTTAATTTTGATGATACGTTTGAGCCTGTAAGCCTAAAAAAATGCACAAAAGTCTCAGCTAGAGTTACGGCCGTTTTAGTGACGTAAGGTCGAAAACACGAAAAAAATCTTGAAAGTGAAATAATTTGAAAACGAAGCCTCTAAAATAAAAACTCTTGGAGGCACTTTTTGTTAAAATCTAGTTGTAGAACACGTGTGCGAAGTTTTTCGGAAATGTGGAGACATCTGGCTGTATTATCATTTAAAAGTATATTCGGTTTTTGAAGAATGAAAAATTCGAATTCCAGCCGACCAATATATGCTATTTCAATTTCGATTTAACACAGTTGTAACGCTTCAGACGACCGGACAACGGAAAAGTAGAAAAAAGGGTATGCACGGTGAATCAGATACATATTCAAAATATGCAAATTACAATGTTTGTTACTATTCATTAGTGTGTTCCGTTTTCCAGAAGGAAAAACTCGAATTCAAATCAACTTTCCGGGACCGACCAATATATGCTACTTCATATTTTATTCAACACATTCGAAACGGTTCAGACACCCGCAAAACGGAAAAGTAAAACCAACGATATGCACAGTAAAAAAGATATGTATGTAGGTACGCTAAATTTGCTAAATCCATTTCTTATCATTATTCAAAAGGTTGTACGGTTTTTATTAGAAAAAGAAGGCTCAAATTCAAATCAAATCCCCGAAAAGGACCAATGTATTTTTGTAAACGGGTACCTAAGTATTTAAAATTAGTTTTTGAATTAGATTTATTTGAATCATGCGTATCTAATTTACCCCCTACAAGAGGTGCTAACCTTAGTAATTTAGTGGTACCATTAACTAGAACAGAGTTCTGTAAAAGGGGTGCTACTGTACATTGTACAGTGTACAAGCGGTTAGTTTATTTTATCTGAATAATATTAATCCTAGGGACTTCAACAACGGAAGTTTATTGAAGAAATTCCTCGTTTCAAAATTTTGCTTACCTCAATGAAAATTTTCTTGTGACGTTAGCTTTCTTTTTGTTCCAAGAGTACACATATGGGTGATTCCTAAACTGAAGGCAAATTCGTGTCTACCATCTGCGATATTTCACTCATTAGGCCTACGTTCTTGATGAGGATTGGAGGAACCCTGAGACATGAGTACTTCTATCACAATATGATCTTGAAGTTGAAAATAACATTGTCGTGGCTTTTAGTTTTTAACATTGTCGTGGACATTCCAAATTACCAAAAGACTACGGCAATGTCAGAGGGCCACAACAATTTTAAAATTAAGTAATTACCTTCTTTTTTTACCAAGCTTATTATTATACGAGGTCTGATCAAAAAGTTCCGGAACTTTTGATTTTGCGCGCGAACGGAGAGTGTTAAAAACTTCCCGATGGTCTCAGCTGTTAGCGTTACTCTTCGTGAGTCACGCAAATTTTGAATTATCGCGATAACCTTCTTAGTTAGGAAGTTATCGCATTTCTAGTGGAGCGCAATTTTGTACAGCGGCGAATTTGACGATGGACGCGAAGCAGGAGCAGCGAGTTTGTGTCAAATTCTGTGTTAAACTCGGGAAATCATTCACGGAAACTTTCAAAATGTTAACTGAGGCTTACGAGGAAGAAACCATGGGTCGTTCAAGGTGCTACGAGTGGTACCAGCGTTTCAAACAAGGGAGGATGTCCGTCGAAGATGACCCTCGTTTCGACGTCAACTGAACGCTCATGTGGCCCAAGTGAACACCCTGGTGTGAGACAATTAACCGATTTCGTTATTTAGAAACCCTTAGAAAATTGCGCGAAGCTGTGAGGAGGAAGAGGCCAGAAATGTGGGCGAGCGGCGAGTGGGTGCTTCACCACGACAATGCGCCCTGTCACATTGCCCTCCTGATTCGCCAGTTTTTGACCAAAAACGCGATGTCCGTCATTCCCCAGCCCCCCTATTCACCTGACCTGGCCCCCGGACTTCTTCTTGTTCCCCAAGCTCAAGTACCCGATGAAAGGATCTTTTGCCTCCATAACGTCCTGAAGCAAAAATTGGAGCAACTTAACTGCATCCCAGAGGCTTATTCCGACTGCATGGATCAATTGGGAGAAGTGTATACGTAGCCAATGACAGTACTTTGAAGGGGACAAATTTGAAAATATTTGAAAATTAATTAATAAAGAGTTATTAAGAAAGTTCTGGAACTTTTTGATCAGACCTCGTAGTTCACCACTACTTGGGAATCCACCTACTTGTTCAGTGACTGGCGCAACTGCGGTTTTACAGGGTAAGCGGAATGGGGAGATCAAGAATTTCAGAAGAGGAGAGATTAAGAAGAAAACGCGTTTTCGAGATTTATTTTTCTTTAAATATACTTTAAATATATGTAAAAATACTTAGTTACATGGGGCTTTGGAACCTCCATAAAGTCAGGAATGAGACAATTACATCTCTCCTGTTTAATTCAACACAAATTGTCATTTTCGTAACCAAGCTTTTTTCTTAACGTGATTCGTTGTCGTGATTTCATTTTTACTTCGAGTAGGAGTTATGTGATTTGGGAAACTTTGAAGGCTGATAGATGAGGGACTGCCTACAAGTAGTATAATGTACTGCTAAATATTACGTAAGTTTTCATATTTTGATTCTTGTTAAAAAACGATTTTTCCGAATACAATGCCATTTTTTCCTCATACCTACCAACCAAAGAAAAAAGTATTACCGCAACGAAATGAAATTTATCGATATTGTAATGGACATTAACATTGTCGTGTGCCCTAATTCACATTGTCATGGAAGCGAATTTCAAATTCGAATTTTGGATTTATAAAAGGGATTCATGAGCTGCCATTGCGCTTTTCGCCTTAGGGGGCATGACTAAAATCCATATATAAAAATTCCAGAAATTTTGACAACTTTTTTTATAAAATTTTTTTCAGATCTAAATTGCCCATGTATGTTAGTGGTTTTTTTTTCAGTTTAGTACAGATGTAGTATTAGTGCAGATACTTTTCAGCTCCGGCTTGATTAAGTAGCTCTGCCAGTTCCCTCAAGTTCCCATGAACTTTTCAAACTAGCAGGCATATGTTTACATCATACTATTTACTGTTATTTGTGTTTTTTTCATTCGCCAATAAATAAATAAATGCCAAAATGCATTTAAGCCAAGAGTGAATTGTCAAGACCTTCCGCAACAATACGTACAAAAAAATATCGTTAAGAAAGCCACCCAAAGCGAGTAGCTCATGTTTAAAATAGTACGAGTATCATCCACATGTATGCATTTGTATCAATTTTCTCTATTGACAGAATGAATTCGCTATCTGTACGTAAAGGAGCAAAAACAGTAACAATGTTTTTATATAGGATGTTGGAGACACCAGTACCATATGGTCATATGTTGTTCCTACAACGTATTTAAGAGTTCATGAATAACCTTTGTTTTTTCTTTCATCTCTTATTCAAGAGTCTTATTAAACTCGGATTCAAATCAAATCTCGAAACCGACCAATATGTGCTATTTTAAATTTCAATTTAACACACTAGAAACGCTTGAGATACCATCAAAACTGATAAGTAGAACGAAAGGTAAGCACGGTGGAAATATATAAAAAACAGAACATGGAAATGCCTGGATGTTTTACCATTCGGAAGTATGTTCGGTTTCTAAAGAATGAAAAATTCTAATCCTAAGCGACCAATTCATGCTATTTTAATGGGAAACATATGAAACGTTCAAGATACCCGCAAAGCGGAAAATTAAGACGGAATGTATGGACGGTGGAAAAAATATGTATTCAAAATCCTGGTTTTATTGCTGTTGAAAAGTTAATTCAATATTTTGGAGAAGGAAAAACTCAAAATCAATTCAAATATCCGCAACCGACCAATATATGCTATTTCAAATTCAACACATTGGAAACGCTTCAGATACTGTCAAAATGGAAAAGTAGAACAAAAGGTATGCACGGTAAAGAGGCATATGGAAAATGTGCAGAATTCCAGGGTTTTTTACTATCCAAAAATATGTTCGGTTTTTGAGAAGATACAACTCAAATTCGAATTCGCAGAAACCGACTTAAATATGATATTTCAAATTCAATGTAATACAATTGAAACGTCTCAGATACCCGCCAAACAGAAAAGCAGAACGATAGGTACGCACGGTAAAAAAATGTATGTATGCGAAATCTCTTCAGTTATTTAATTCAGAATTATTTTCTTACTAAATCAGATTATATTCGAATCAAGTCTCTGAAACCGACCCGGGTAAAAACTAATTTTCAACTAAAAAAAAACTAGTTTAGTTTCATTGTTTTCGAAAACTAAACTAATAGTTTTAAATTAAACCTTCGAAACTAACGACCAGACAAATATGGTTTATAAAATATATAGAAATAAAATTGCCAATTTTCGCTTTTTAAAAAATATGGAAACTCTCAAAAGTTTGTTTGGTTTTTTGAAGGTTCGGTTTTTTGAAAAAACTGAAATTTAAATCAAATCCCGAAACCGACCAATATAAATATATTTAACACATTTGAAAATATTCAGATGTACCACCAAGGGAAAAGTAGGACTAAAAGTATGAGAGGTGAAAAAGATAATGCGTTCAAAGGTTTGCACATTCCAGGCTTCGTTACTAGTCAAAAGTATGTTCGGTTGTTTGAAGAAAAGAAAACTTAAATTCGAATCCGCTCCCCAAAACCAACCAATATATGCTATTTCAAATTCAACACATTTGAAACGCTTCAGATACTGTCAAAATAACAGAGTAAAACGAAAGGTATGCACGGTAAAAAATATAGGCAAGCAAAACATGGGAATTCCAAGGTTTGTTACTATTCAAAAGTATGTTTGGTTGTTGAAGAAAATAAAATTTAAACTCAAATCAAATCTTCGAAACGGACCAATATAATATATTGGTATGCTACATATGCTATTTCAAATCCGATTCGCCACGCTTGAAACGCTACAGATACACGCAAAACGGAAAAGTATGCACGGTAAAAAACTGGAAAAGTAGAACAAAAGGTATGCACGGTAAAAAAGGCATATGGAAAATGTGCAAATTCCAGGGTTTTTTACTATCCAAAAGTATGTTTGGTTTTTGAGAAGATACAACTCAAATTCGAATCAAATCGCCGAAACCGACTTAAATATGCTACTTCCAATTCAATCTAAACAATTCACTGCAACTGTGAATCTAAAAGATATGCATTCAAAAGTTTGCAAATTCGTTACTAGTCAAAAGTATGTTTGGTTGTTTGAAGATAGGAAAACTTAAATTCGAATCCGCTCCCCGAAACCAACCAATATATGCTATTCCAAATATCTACACAATTGAAATGCTTCAGATACTGTCAAAATAACAGAGTAAAACGCAAGGTATGCACGGTAAAAAATATAGGCAAGCAAAATATGGGAAGCAAAATATGGTTAGTTACTATTCAAAAGTATGTTTGGTTGTTGACGAAAATAAAACTTAAACTCAAATCAAATCTTCGAAAAGGACCAATATAATATATTGGTATGCTACATATGCTATTTCAAATCCAATTTACCACACTTGAAACGCTTGAGATACCCGCAAAACGGAAAAGTATTCACGGTAAAAAACTGGAAAAGTAGAACAAAAGGTATGCACGGTAAAAAAGCATATGGAAAATGTGCAAATTCCAGGGTTTGTCACTATCCAAAAGTATGTTCGCTTTTTGAGAAGATACAACTCAAATTCGAATCAAATCGCCGAAACCGACTTAAATATGATATTTCAAATTCAATGTAATACAATTGAAAAGTCTCACATACCCACAAAACAGGAAAGTAGAACGAGACGTAGGTACGCAAGGTAAAAAAATTTATGTATGCGAAATCTGTGAATTCAGTTATTTATTATTCAGAAGTATTTTCGTTTTTTTGGTAAGAGAATAAACAACATAAATTCAAATCAAGTCTCTGAAACCGACCCAAATATGGTTTATAAAATATATGCGAAATATGCCAATTCCAAGCTTTAATGTTACTCAAAAGTTTGTTCGGTTTTTTGAAGGAAAGAAAACTGGAACTCAAATCATATCTCCGACACCGACCAAATTCTATTTCAATTTAAATGTACCTAACACATTTGAAAATATTCAGATGTAGGACGAAAAGTATGCGTGATGAAAAATATATGCATTAAAAAGTTTGCAAATTCCAGGCTTCGTTACTAGTCAAAAGAATGTTCGGTTGTTTGAAGAAAAGAAAACTTGAATTCGAATCCGCTCCCCGAAAACCAACCAATATATGCAATGTCAAATTCAACACATTTGAAACGCTTCAGATACTGTCAAAATGGAAAAGTAGAAAAAACGTGGAAGAGTGGAAAATGTGCAAATTCCAGGGTTTTTTACTATCCAAAAGTATGTTCGGTTTTTGAGAAGATACAACTCAAATTCGAATCAAATCGCCGAAACCGACTTAAATATGCTACTTCCAATTCAATCTAATACAATTCACTGCAACTGTGAATCTAAAATATATGCATTCAAAAGTTTGCAAATTCGTTACTAGTCAAAAGTATGTTCGGTTGTTTGAAGAAAAGAAAACTTAAATTCGAATCCGCTCCCCGAAACCAACCAATATATGCTATTCCAAATATCTACACAATTGAAATGCTTCAGATACTGTCAAAATAACAGAGTAAAACGCAAGGTATGCACGGTAAAAAATATGGGCAAGCAAAATATGGGAATTCCATATGTTTGGTTGTTGACGAAAATAAAACTTGAACTCAAATCAAATCTTCGAAACGGACCAATATAATATATTGGTAAGCTACATATGCTATTTCAAATCCAATTTACCACACTTGAAACGCTTGAGATACCCGCAAAACGGAGAAGTATGCACGGTAAAAAAGATATGTACGCAAAATATGCAAGATATGTCCTGACTGTATAGTTCAGCGGTTCCCTGGGGATCCGCGAGGTATGGCTAAGGGGTCCGCAAGATATAAAAAATAAATATATTAACGCTAGCACACTCTAGTGCTGGCACTTGAACTAGATGGGACCGTAGTCTAATAGTATTTTGTTATATGCCTTGAGAATGCGTCGACATCTGTTTGCATTACACAGGCAGCGATGATTCTGTAGCATTCGTTTGATTCATTTTTTTCACATATTTCGACTCTTTTCAGGTAATTTTGGGCTTAGGGAATAGTGGGGGTCCTCGACATTGTAGTACCTTGATGAAAGGGTCCTCGGAAAAATTTAGTTGGGAGCCCCAGGTATAGTTATTCTGAATTTCGTTCGGGTTTTGTTAAGGAAAACAAACTCAAATTCAAATGGAATCGTGACTTACCATAGAGTAGTGTTGTCTTGTCTCGTCAATGTACATTTTGAAGTCTTCGTTCGAGAAATAAATATTTCCGGTTGAAACCGAACGATTCGGTTTCTCAAAACAATTCCGCTCGAAACCGTACAGAACGAAAAATGGGGATAGAAAACCTCAAAATCGGAACGCCTTTAACAGGACAAATTTTTGGTTTTACGGCTGAAAATCATTTTGAAATTTCGATGGTGTAAAATGGAATTTTCTGGATGAGGATGATAGGGGAGGTTTTTGGAGGGGTGGTAAATCGAGGGGATTTTATGGGGGCAAATTTGTGGTATTGGGTGATAAGGAAGGGGTGGGGGTTATAGAGAAAATGGTTTGTGGGTTGTTTAGGTTGGAGTGATTGGTTATTTCGAAATAGAACAATGAATGGGTGTTGTATTGGGTGATTTTGAGAAAAGAGGGTCAAATTTGGAACAAGAATGGATGTATCGAAGGTTTATGAGAAGGGGTGGGGGGGAGAGGGGGATAGAAAATCAAAATGTGACAGGGAAGGAAATTAAAATGTGAAAGGGGAAGAAATCGGAAAAAAAAAATATTTAACAAAAAAAGAAAAGAAAAAGATGAGGGATTTGTTGTCGAGAAATTTGTCTCAAGGGCAAGAAATGAGGGAGAGGTTACGGCTGTGGTTATCCCCCGGGGGTTTCGAAGCGAGGCGCGGAGCTGAACTAAAGCCCCGCAGGGGGAAACGAGAGACCCCCCGAAGGGAAGAGGCCACGTGGAGGGGGAAGTCGGGACACGTGGAGGAGGGGTGACGGCGAGGGGAAGGTGGAGGGGGGTTGTCGACGCCGAAAGGGGGCGGGGATCGAATAGGCCACGCCCATCTCGGATGGCAACCCTTTCTTTTTTCCACGAGTTGAAGAAGGTGGATGCTGTAAACAGGTGGATGCTATAGGAGAGCCCGAGGGCGTGACTGGGGTTTTGTGCCCTATCCCGGGACGCCTCGGGTTTTGTTGTCGAGAAGGCGAGATTTACTTTCCGCGTTACCCTGATCGTCCACTTTTTGATGTTTGTGTTCACATTTTGAAGCAACAACTTTATAAAAGCCGAATTCCGCAATGAAAAAAGTGGGGGGGGGTTGGAGTATCGAAGTATTTGCCATGTCAAATTCTAAAATCTCATACTTGCACGTCCTCATACCCCCGTTCCTGTGAATTGTTGTTTAGAGATAGGCAAGCTTACTAGTTGATATTTACCGTAGATTAAAGATACATGGAGGCGGGATCACCGAAATTTGTGAATTCTTGCGGAAAAGGAACGTCAGGTAAGGAACTTTTCATTTAGCTATTTCGATGAAATGTGAGACAAGTAACAACAAAATTGACTATACGATTCAATTTTTTCAGGTACAATAACCATTGGTTATTAACCAAGAACCATTCGAAGAATTCATTTCTCTCATCAAATCAATTTACAATCCTAATGAAGCCATATAAAACCTTACATATATTACCTTTATTGATACAACACAACAGGTTACCTTTCCTTTTGTTGCTTTTGTTCTTATTAATGGAATAAACTTTTTTTCATTGCGTTTCAGATTCTACAAAAAGGTCACCATTTATATTTCAGGAGGCTATATGGCCATTTTTGAAGGAAGACCAAAAAAAAGCCAGCAAATTTGTTACTAAGAACGGTCAACGGTAAGTTCATTTATTCGCATTTTTGGCGGAAATCACAACATGTTAATTTTTGAGAGAAAATCGATGTCTGGAAAATCCAAAAAACCAAAATGACGTTGGAAAATGTATTATCAATTTTATTTATCTCTAGGTATTTAATTACTCTTTTAATTCTAGTCTGTGGTACATTTTTTGAAATCGGATTTTGAAGAATTTTGGACCATATCTTGTCCTGTCCAATCTAGATGCAAAATGTATACAATCAGGGAAATCATACCTCGATGCGATTCGTTTCGATATGATGACTGTTTAGAAGTGTATGCGTGTTCAACTACGGATAATCGTTAAGCTCATGGGTAGTGTGTGACACAATCACATTTATTAGTGCATAATTGCACGTTAAGGGAATATTCTAGTTAGAATATATACGTATAATCAGGGAACTATTTTTATATGCTGCCTGTTCCGAAGTGATGTGAGTGTGCGTTCGACTAAGGATAATCGTTTAATACAGAGTAGCATGTTTAAACATTGTGGGAATAGTCTAGTTAGAATATATACGTATAATCAGGGAACCATTTTTGATATGCTGCCCGTTCCGAAGGGTTATGAGCGTGTGTTCAACTACGGATAATCATTAAACTCATAGATAGTGTAAGCTACAATCACACTAGCTAAAACTTTAAGAACAGGAACAGATGGTTCAAGAGAAAATAGGAGTGCACATCAGACTAAAGAAAAACCTTTCGTACTTTCCACGAATTTGGTCTGAGACAAGTCTGAAACGGATTTGTATCATGTTATTTATTCTTCTTGTGCTTAGCTGGTCCTACAACTTCCCCTAGACCAACTAATTATAGCATTAGCAAACTGAATTAACTCTTTCGCAATTGAAATTAAACCTTTTGCAATTAGAATTAACCTTTTCGCAATTAGAATTAAACTTTACTTCCATATCTGTATTTGTGAAAGGTTTAATACTAATTGCGAAAGGTTTAATTCAGTTTGCTAAAAGTTTAATTTAGTTTGCTAAAGGTTTAACTCAGTTTGCTAATGCTATACCCTTCTATTGGTCAATCATTGCTTGGGACTTCGTAACATGCGGCACCTACCTAATTTCACTCGACGGTGGGTCCAGACAATTGCCAAATGAGAATTGGCACTCGATTCAGGTTTTACACGGAGGTCAGTGTTTTGTTTAGTTTGGACGTCTTGATACTACGCTTAAATCTCAAAAATAAGGAGGAACAAATATAATAAATTAATAGTTTTAGTAACGTACACATCAGTTGTAAAAATGGATCGAAACCAGTGGCTACCGTCGAGTCCTAATATCGGCCTATATGATTTTGGTTTATTATTCAATAATAAACCATTGTAATCGCTCTGGAAAAAAAATTTTAACCCCCTGAAAATTTCATGGTTTACGTTTCAATCCGAATCTGCAATAAAAATTTTTCCGTCCGTTACGCACGATTTTTCCCAAACGGCTGGAGCAAAAGACCTGAAATTTTCAGGAAAAACCCATCTTGGTCCGACGACGCCCCTATTCTTGAGCCAGCTCTCTCACTCAATTTAAAGTGCCCTTTAAGGGCTGTCAAAGTTTTGTAAAATCCCTAAAAACCTCAAAACAAGTCGAATCGGCCTAAATATTTACCTATTTGAAGAACACTACCACGACGGAATCGAATGAGCTACTCCGTAGGTCAAACCATTCCCGATGAATGGCCCGATTTATGGTGCCAAGATTTGGGTTCTTGATTTATTATTGTTTGTTTGTAACCTAGTGATGCCGATAGCGTCGAGTTGTAGTGAATGTGGAATCACTGGAGTGATAGCCGATGTGGATACTTGTAGTTTATAGCCGATACACGGGTTGAAGCATTCTGATAGGTATGCATGAAACGGTGATAATATATAGGTAAGTATTATTCAATATTATTAGTGGGGTAAATAAGTATTCTTTCTCTGGGGTTTATTATTCAATTGGCTTGCGTTCATGATTTGAATCTGTACTAAGCTTTGGAGTGTGCGTGTTTTACAGGTGATAGAGCGATTATTGAATTTCACGAGATGAACATAGAGCACCAAAATACCTATTTGGATTGTTCAGTTGATCATATTTGTGTGCCTCCTGAAATTCAATAATCGCTCTATCACCTGCTAAACACGCACACTCCAAAGCTTAGTAGAAATTCAAATCATGAACGCAAGCCAATTGAATAATAAACCCCAGTGGAAGAATTTGCAGCGTTTTTTATTAGAGATTTTGTAGGAAAATACTTGGTACTTACCAGTGTAATGCATGTTCCCGCATTCCAATGTATCAATCCATGAAGATTCCGAATAGATGGAAGATGAAGATGGAACGATATTTGCGCGAACACGGAACGGAGTAGACTGCCGGAGACGGCCACGCCCGAGCACGGACCGGAGAGAACTGGTCGAGGCCGGCCGCTCTCCGATACGAGCAGGCAGGCGGAGGGACACACAGGCGGTCGCCTCGTTGCCCGGAAAGCAGAGCTGCGCGAATTCGTATTCGTAAAAACGAATACGAATCTGATTCACATCACGCTAAGGTGTGAATCCGAATACGAATAAATTCACATTCACAAGTGTAAATACGAATGGATTTATGTTAGAAAATGTGAATACGAATCTCAGATTCACACCTATGAATACGAATACGAATCAATTCAGAATCACATCTATGAATACGAATCCAAACTTCTTTGGTGAGGACCTTTCTTCAGTTACAGTATTCTTTAGGGAGACGGATTTGGTCCGTAGTTTCTTTAAACTGTTCCGTTGAAGTGTTTTTTTTTTTTTTTTTAATTTTTTTTTTTTTTAAATCGATAACTTTTTGTAACAATAAATACTCTACAGTTTAGGTAAATACAGAACTATTTTAAACATACAATTATGAATCGTATAATGGCACATGATTCAAGGGGCCTTCCCATCGGTAAGTCCTTGGAGTTTTTCAATAACTTACAACATATATTCTAAAATGGAAACGGTTGGAAATATGAATTTTTTTTTTTTAATTGGAATATAATTCGCCTTATTATAATAGGATATATTTCAACAATAATTGTCATTGAAGCTTTCTACAATTCTTCCAATGACAATTATTGTCATCGTCAGCTATATCAACAGCAACAAGATGTGTCGAATTGATCGCCAACTAAAAACTAGACCGTCTTGTTGCTGTTGACGTTGCTGACGATGGCAATTAGAACAATTGTAGAAAACTTCAACGGAATAAACAGTTTTAAAGAAACTACGGACCAAATCTGTCTGCCTAAAGAATAATGCAATACGAATCTACTCAGATTCACACTTTGATTCACTAGATCCCCAATTTGATTCACCGAAAATTCAACTCAAAACGAGAATACGAAGTCGGAAAATACCCCAAAATAATGAAATAAATAAATAGGCAATAAACCAGGAGATTCCGAGCATCGAAGATAAATCGGGGGAACAGGTGATCTCGCTGAACTTCCTTCGCTGTCTCTACTCCCAAAAATAGCCGGCCATGCAAATTCCTTCGAAATGAAAACGCTGCAAATTCGTTCACTGGGGTTTATTATTCAATTGGCTTGCGTTCATGATTTGAATTTCTACTAAGCTTTGGAGTGTACGTGTTTCACAGGCGATAGAGCGATTATTGAATTTCAGGAGATAGGGGAAAGTATCCCCCTAGTATAGTATGTATCTTATGAGATACATTCCTAATCTGAGACCCCCCACTGTTGCCTCTGTATTGTGCTACTGTCGATTGGAAGTGTCGTGAACTTACAGCCAGAGATGTCCCTGAGTAAAGGGAGAGGGCAGCATTAGACCACATTCACCTGTGGCGTCTCTGTACCACAATATTTCCGACACATGATGAACAAAAGTTTTTTCTTTCTTTTTTCGACGGCCAACAAGCCATCAGGTGAGAGCTTTTTTACTATTCAACTAGTGGAAAATGTTTGTTATGAAATGTAGTTTACGTTCATCATTCAAGTTTTCCATAATTTCTACTTTTCACGGTTTTGCCATCAATCTAATTATTCAAGAGTAAACTGCCTATATAGAGGTACATACAGGTACCTAATATGAGATATCTCGTATTAGGAATATGAGGAATATTTCTCAGGATAACCAAGGGGAGAAATGGGCGAAATGTCGTCAGTGTCATCGCTGGTCTCACGAAGATTGCGGAGAAATAAAGGATTCCGTGTTCTTGTGCAATTTTGGTTTTGATATTTAGAAATAGGTTGATGTGATGTTCTTGACTGCGTATTTTAAGAACTAGATGTTTTTTAAGAACTAGAACTATGAGGTGTTCTTGACTGCGTATTTTAGAAATAGGTGTAAAGCTTTTGTTGAGTCACGAACTTCTTTTCGAGAAGTTTGATCTCAGATTGATTGGTTTTTCTGGTCAATTCCTAATTCTGGTGATACAATCCTAGTGAATTTTGTTGAATTTCCTTCGAGTTCGAATTGCCTTTTTTTTTAGGGGAATCTTTTTCGAGAATTTTTTTTTTTATATTAAGATAAGATTAAGTGCTTCGTTTATAATTTCGTAGGATTTCCTGCAATGATTCTCAGCCTCATTGGCACTGACTGTGTGACGTTCAGGACTGAAGAATTTTTTTTTATTATTAAGTACATTGAAATAAACACTTATTGGGTTCTAATTTCCTTTTTTGATCGTTTTACTGAAGGTGACCTGAATATGAGACAGTCTCATTTTGGGAATGCTTGGTATCTCATATTGGGAATTGCGTTGGCCAAACGGGTAACCATGGAATTTTTGGTATCTTGATTTATTTGAGCTTTTTAGTGACAGTTTATGCGTATTTGTATATATATTTTTCAAAAGGGAATGTTAATGAACAAATGAAACTAAAAATTGAATTTTTTACTACATTCAAGTGGTCATTAGCGCCTTCTGTATCTCATAATAGGAGACTTTCCCCTAGGCATAGACCACGTAAATTTGTTTTCAACCAAAATACCTATTTGGATTGATCAGTTGATCATATTTGTGTGCCTCCTGAAATTCAATAATCGCTCTATCCTGTGAAATATGTACATTCCAAAACTTAGTAGAAATTCAAATCATGAACGCAAGCCAATTGAATTATAAACCCCAGTGAACGAATTTGCAGCGTTTTTTTTAAGCTAGTGAGAAAAACTTCGCCGATATTTCGAAATATCGGAATTGAAGTATCGATGCTTGGTATTATTGGATGGCCCAGTATCGATACTCAATGGTAAAATATCGATGTTTTCAAATATCGGGTATCGATACCCGTCCCTATTATCAATGGGCTCTTAGCTCAGTAGCTACAGGACACCCTGTGATGCCGTCATTAACCGCACAGGTGAATTATTGGCAGAGCTGTTTGATGAACTTGGTCTCATGATTTGCAACGGTACGTGCTCGTGACGAACTGTGGCAAGTATCTACAGCCATCCTGCCTGGCGCCAGCCTTATAAAGTCTGCCCACACCTCACCAGATCTGCGAAATTTTACAAAACTTTGTGATGGATATGGTTAGTTGGCCCCGTTCCCGATTTTAGAATCTGTCGTCTTGGGAGATGAATCGGACGCCTACAAGCGTCTGAATCATCCTCTGAGCGTGGCGGAGCATAATAATGCATCCACCTGCTCGGAAGGGGCAACTATACCATTCCATCACCCTCACAACTTGTGAGTAAAATCCACCGATCTCAACAGTGCCTTTCGTCCCGATAATGTGGTCCCACACGCACCTCAACAAAGATACTATTTATTTTTATTTATTTTTTTTAATTTTATATTGAAGTATTAAAAGCATACTGAAGTCCCCTTTCTATTTGGGAGGCAAAGAGCCCGAACTCATTGTAACAATCATTTTACTATGATTAATACAAATGAATTATTTCGATTTGATTTGATTACTTAACCCGGTACAATAGGTTTAGAGAAGGTACCTACGAGTATTATATCGGTTGATAAGCCCTCTTTTTAGATCAGACGGATCAAAAGTGGAGCGACGAAGCTTTGAAGTAGCTGTTATCCTGATTGGAGTCGAATTAAGGGAGATGATAGGAGAGGATTAGAGTTGGCTATCAGGTGGCGCGGATCTGACGGGACACCTGTTCTACGGAACTCAAAGAAATTGGACCAAGTAGTTGCAGGAGGCAGGTGTGTTTGTGTCCTCTCCGCGTTAAGCCCGGTGACATCTAATGGATTTGACCCGGGGACATAATACTGGAATGCCCACTATTCATCCGTGAACGTGAAATGCTGATGGATCACGTTCATAAAGAGGTTATTGCTCCACTAAATTTAGTATGAATCTTTTGTTTGAAGCGTATTTATTTCTTCGTATTTGATAGATACGTTTCGTCCTGCAGCGAGGACTTCTTCAGTCTACAACTTACTATGTCATAAATATAAGTAGAATTTAGGCATTGACGTCGTGGTGCCACCACACACCTCTTCAGTTGTTGTTTATTACTTGTAGCTTAGGTAAGTGAAGTTGTAAAAATATATACTCTCTCATCCTCTTCATACATACAAAATGTATGCACATTGCATCTCTCCTCTCTTCCCTATTTGTCATTCATAATAGAATTGTTAATAATTAACGCAGTTGATACCAACGAAGTTTTTAATCATGACATTTTGTTTGTATGAAGAGGATGAGAGAATATATATTTTTACAACTTCACTTACCTAAGCTACAAGTAATAAACAACAACTGAAGAGATGTGTGGTGGCACCACGACGTCAATGCCTAAATTCTACTTATATTTATGACATAGTAAGTTGTAGACTGAAGAAGTCCTCGCTGCAGGACGAAACGTATCTATCAAATACGAAGAAATAAATACGCTTCAAACAAAAGATTCAAAGTGAATGTGGTCACCCCACTACCCACACCCACTACTAAATTTAGTAACACTGATTGCATCCAACCAACGAGTGGTCTACAAGGAACTCTTTCAGTTTCTCAGTACTACTATAACAGTGAACTGAAACGTATAGCTGTAGATGATCTGAATAACCGAATGTTGTACCTCGATTGATTTATAGCTTTTCCAAGTCAGATTCGGAAATTTCCAAACCAATTTCAGAATTTACCATTTCAATTTCAGACTTTTCCATTTCAATTTCAGAATTTTCCATTTCAATTTCAGAATGTGATCAATATTCGGGTGGGAGCAGTCTCTGAAATTTGAATGGAAAATTCTGAAATGGATTTGGAAAATTCTGAAATTGGTTTGGAAATTTCTGAATCTGACTTGAAAAGCTATCTACAAGGTATTTACTTTATGGCGTGAAAGTATAAGCTTGAGCCAAATAAAATTTATTAAAAAAAAAAAAATAATAATAATAATAAATAAAAATAATGGATTTGATTGTTTGCCCGTTTTGATTTCCTATTTACGACTCAGGGGCCTATTTGTGCAGCGATGTAGTGAAGGTGTCTTATTGGTGTGGAGCGGGTGTAAAAAGAGCGAACGTTAACAACTTAACATCGTGGTATAAGAAAAAACGCTGCAAATTCTTTCACTGGGGTTCATTATTCATTGGCTTGCGTTCATGATTTGAATTTCTACTAAGCTCGGATTGAAGTGTGCGTGTTTCACAGGATAGAGCGATTATTGAATTTCAGGAGATATGCATGGTAAATCTGTTCTCAACCAATTACCTATTTGGGTTGATCAGTTGATCATATTTGTGTGCCTCCTGAAATTCAATAATCGCCCTATCACCTGTGAAACACGCACACTCCAAAGCTTAGTAGAAATTCAAATCATGAACGCAAGCCAATTGAATAATAAACTCCAGTGAAAGAATTTGCAGCGTTTTTTAATAAATGCTATTTGTTTTGTTTCATCTGTTCTTATACATAATATGTTAGGATCAAAACAAAAACTTAAACCAAAAAACGCAAATGTTTGCACCATAAATCGGGCCGTATTCTTGTTATCTATTAGCTTGTTATGTAATTTTGAGGTTCTTTTTTTGGGTTATCTGATTTTACATATTTATTCCTATTAAGTGACGTCTTTAATCAATTGGGGCGTATATCGGACCAACTGGATTTTTTTTGATGTTTTGCTCCAGCCGTTTGGGAAAAATCGTTGGCTCGGAGAAAAAAAATTTATTGCAGATTTGGATTTACATTTGAAACGTAAACCATGAAATTTTCAGGGGGGTTAAAATTTTTCCTTTAAGAGCGATTACGACGGTTTATTATTGAATAATGAACCAAGAGGATTTTCATATTTTTCAAAAGGTAAAAAATAATCATTAATTCAGAACAGGTGCTTTCGGACGTCACATTTTTATTACATCACTGTAGAAAGTAAATTAATGACCTGGTAATTCATTTAAATATGGTTTGATTTTCTATCTGAAGTCCATTTTGGGGGGTTTGAATTTTTCGCACCTCATCAAATCTTCTTTCAATTTTAGATAAATAAGGGGGGGATATTTTCCACATTTTTGTGAAGTTTGGGGGTGGGGGCACCCCTGTTTAAAGGTAGGATTGAGTCGTTTGTTTCACGATTTGAAGCCGAGAGAGCGCACAAGATTGATCTCTTTTGCATATTGGTAGTTGAAAATTGCATGTCGTTGAAAAGCACATTTTTGTCTGACGTTCCCTTCGCGGTTGTCCCTTACGGCCTCGATGCACCCTCTGCGTTTCAGGGCAGGAGCCGGCACTGCAACCAACCTCCCCTCGATCTCTCCACATCTCAACAAAAGAGCTTAGCTTCCAATCCGAACGTCCTCGACAACGATACGAGCTAATGCACCGGGGTAACAAATCCTTTTGGCAAATTAGAAACGCAAATAAATCGAGAACCCTTCGTTGAAAAAGAGCCCTCCGCCCTCGGCATTGTCCCCATTGATGTCACATTGTTCCTTCTTTGTGCCCAGTTTAGTGAGACACTCAAAAGAAAAATCGAAAAACTAACAGCAAAAACGCGTTTTTCTTCAAGTTTAGTGGCATAGTTGGAGGACCTTTGACTCTCATCGATAAAAAAAAGAAGAATCGCATTGTGAAGTGATTGAGACGGCATTCAGAAGTGACGGGCACAAAGGGTATTACTTCATTGTGCGATTTTCGTGAGGATGAAAAGGAGGATTTTTAGCGTGAACCGTAAAAAAAAGGTAGGTTTCACGTCCACCGTGTGGTAATACAAGAAGATGGTTCGTGTTTATTTAGGTTTCGGGGCCTCGAATGAGATTTTACGGAGGTTAAGACGTGGATACTCGTGTCGGATCTGTGGGAGAAAATGCATTGTGGAGTGATTGAGCCGGCATTCTGTAGTAGACGCTAAAAGAAAGGATATTACTGCTTTGTGCGAATTTTGGGAGGATGGAGGTTTGAAAATGGAAATACTCGACCTTCGACTCCGTTTCCGGTTTAAATTTCAGGAAAACGTTCAAATATAAACGATAGAATTTTCTCTAAAAAATGAAATAAAATTATCAGGGCACCCCCACACTTGATGTAAAACACAAATTTGGCTAAAACTAGACTCGAAATTTAGCAATACGGGGCCGATCGCCCTTCATAACAATCCATCCCTGAAACATGATTTTCAAAAGTACGGTTACTACTCTGTGAAACGGTTAAAATGAATAACTACCTACAACTGTTGATAGTTTAAAACTAGGGGTGGTCGACTGTCGATTGCGACAATCGATTGATCGATTGTTACTTCCATCAATCTGAAATATAATCGACTCTATTTTTTAAACAATCGATAGTTTTTGTTACACAACGAATTGCTCTTGGAATTGAGCGCAAGGAATGAATATTTACCCAGATGCTCATCTATTTTTACAAATGTCAGCTGAACAATGTTTTCTAGAATCACTGGGGTTTATTATTCAATTTCATTCATGATTTGAATCTACAAAGCTTTAGGTATTTTGATAGAGCGATTATCGAATTTCAGGAGGCACACAAATATGATCAACTGAACAATCCAAATAGATATTTTGGTTGAGAACCGATTTACGTGCTCTATGTATATCTCCTGAAATTCAATAATCGCTCTATCACCTGTGAAACACGTACACTCCAAAGCTTAGTAGAAATTCAAATCATGAACGCAAGCCAATTGAATAATAAACCCCAGTGAAACAATTTGCAGCGTTTTTCCATGTACCTACGATCATTCCTTTTTTTTCATCGTTAATTTATGATTTATAACTAACAATAATTAAAAAATATATATTTCAAACAATAAGTTGCTATTTAGTATACGATTTTCGAAAAAAAAAAGCATTAGAAATGTTCGATTTTTAATCGATTATCGATTGTTTCTTGTCGATAGCATCGAATCGATTGTTGGCTACTATCGACAATCGGCCACCCCAACTGGAAAGTGACGATCTTCCAGTCAGCTGATAACCCGGGCGTTTTTAGAAATGGCGGTTAACGTCATGTAGTAGCCACTAATGATTGTTTCAAGGTAACCACACTTTGTGACTTAAAAAACCCACATTTCTCCTATTGAAAACAACGTTTTATAATAGGCAGAAAAGGAGAAACTAAAAAAAATAGCTATGAGGTAAAAGTTTTAGGGAATTAGTTTGCTAAATCGATCGCTGAAGTTTCGTCGTTTTCCAACCGAACACCCTGTGCACGAATTAGGGATGGGATATCGAGACAAAACATCGATATTGATATCGATGACGATGTTTCAGTGTTGGCATCGATATGTCGTCCAATATCGGGTAAAAACATCGATTTTATCGATATTTTCGATATCGGTGTCCTTATCAGTTGACAGCATCCTTAACACACGCTTTTTATGGGGAATATTGATGCAAAATCAACAGTTTTATTTTGTGACAAATGATTACCTGATTTTAAATGTAGGTATTTCTACGCTGAAGAAGATGGTAAAATGTTCCAGTCATGTAGCATGACGAAATGAGCAAAAAACAATTTCATATTCTGACTTGTGATACCTCATTTCAATTTGAACATTTTTGAAAGCTAAAGAACCTCATAATTCCACCTACCTTGTTTTATCATCTTCAAACTGCTCTAGTTATATCCAATCCGATTACACCATTGTGTGATAGTTCACAAAACCTATATAAAAGAGAGTCACCTACTTGGGGATTTTCGGGTAATTTTCCCCCACTTGAAATGCCCCAAATCTCCCCTTCGAGTGAGGCGATTGTGCCCATCTTCAAACTTAGCCTTTTGAAAGCTTAGATGGATTTTTTGTGCAAATTTTAGCTTTCTCTCTCAATTCTATCGAGAGTTATCGCTTGGAATGAGTTTTGGTACCTTTTGACAGAGGATTTAAAATGGTTTGAGACGGATTTTGGTGCAAACATTTTTTGAAAAATTATTTTCTACCGAGAAAAATAGTTATTTTCTTCGAAAATTCGCTAATACTACAGCAGTTGAATGAATTTTCAATATTTCTTTTTGGAGGAAACTCTTTAAATCTTTACATTTGATTTTAATATATGAAGCCACCGATAGAACATGTCGAATCGCGAATAGGTTACTTATCGGGTAAAAAGTAACGACGTTGAATCAAGTCAGTACCAGAAAGACATCCATGTGGACCGCACTTGTTCTCCCCGCTCTTCTAAACACGCTTTCTCATATTAACGAGTTCGCCAATTTTGCGGTTCCTCACTCATGTTTTTAATAGTTAGAGTGTTCAATTTAACACACGTTGGCTCGGAAATTTCGATCACAGAGCCGCTTCGAGATTTTCTCCCGAAATTCGCCGCCACGCATCCAGGGGGCCCCCGACTCAACATCCACAAGGTACGTGGTCACCATTCATTTTCGAGCCAAAGTTTTTCTTTTGTATTTTTTGCTACTTCGCTAATTTTGCTGAATTGCTAAAATTGGCCCCCCCCACACTTTTTTTTCACGTTAGGTAGCAAGCACACTTGATGGAATTTTCTCAGTGAGTGAAGAGTAAATTAAACCGATGTTATCGGAGCCAACACATCGATATATCGATATTATCGAATGTGTGGCATCGATGGCAAAACATCGTAATATCGAAGCCAAACATCGATATTTCGATAATATCGATGTCGATGTCCCATCCCTGGTACGAATTCGACCAGGAACATTCATTAATTTTAGTTTACCGCAGCTAGACGGGGATTCCTGCCTTCCACAAAAGATCAACCGCCATCCCTCAAGACCGTAATTGCATCGCCTATTAATTGCCTCCCTCCCCCTTCCCCATCAAAAAACATATCGAATTAACAATAGTAACGTTTTAATGTCTCGACAAGAAAAAAAAACTATTAAAAAAAGTAACGACGGAAGGTTTAATCGTCGACACTTCATCGCTTTTGTGACGTTAACGAGAATTAAATTGGGCGGCCGAATGCTAATGGGAGGGGGCAGGGCAGAACTGGGTTTTATCGGGGCGTGGAATTTTTTTTAGGTTTTTTTCTTTAGTTTGCTTATCCGGGAACAGGTGGGTTGTTGGGAAAGTGTTACTCAAATAAGGGATTTAAGTGGAATTTTGATTTCCGACTAAATTTGATTCCGAGTTGTATTGGTAGCTGAGGTTTTCCACTTTTCATGTGGGAGGGGGGTGGTGTTAACAATTTTGTATTTTTCTTGAAAGCCACATTTTTGATCAACGTAATACTAATAACTCCTAAAGCTGGTTTACAGCTATGGGGAAATGATATCATTTCACGGTCAGGGGCCGAAAGCCTGTCAAATTTATTACATAAAATAATCAATAAAACTGGATTTCATCATTAAATTCACCGTTGAATTATGAGAAAATGTTAAATATTCTCGATTGGTTTATTAAACAATTGGTTTATTAAATATCCACTTATAGGAAAGCTTATAGGTATAAAGCTTATCGATTTCACGGAGAAATTGAAGTTTGAAGGCGAAAAACCGCTATAAACCAGCTAACGTGGAGCCTCAGGGATAGAAAAGAGCGAAAGTTCAAATTATTTTAATTGGGGAAAAATGGAATCGAATATTTGATAATTATGTACTAGATAGGTATCTGTAAGTATTTACCTAATTAAACTGAAACAAAATAAATTTTCTTTCTCTCTCTCTCTCTCTCTCTTATCCGAATAAGTTGGTCAACCATTTCGAAACGTATAAACTTCCCAATTATTGCTCAAGTTACTCAGCAGAAGTGCTGGGAATTGTGAATGCATTAAGATATGTATTGAGGCTAGGGCAAATAAACGCCAATAATATATCCATATTCACAGATTCCTTGAGCGCCCTACAATTTTTGAAATTAGGAGGAACAAAACGTGCTCAACACCCACTTTTTGCCCAAATTTTGACATCTTTGACTCATCTGGCAAACGACAATATAACTGTTACATTCATCTGGGTGATCTGGGACTGGGTGGACATAGGGATTAGTTTCAACGAAAAAGTTGATGCACTGGCTAAAGCGGGAGCGGCACAAGGAACTACAAGTACAGACAAAATTCCTAAAGAAGATTTCTATCACGCCATCAAAGAACACCATCAGGAACGCAGGAAGAATGAATACGTTACCTCACCATTTCCTCCTCAGAAACCATGGTTTGTAGGCGTGTCGTCGAACCGCCGAGAAATAAAAATTACTTGTCGACTGCGCAGTAATCATGGCCTATGTGCATGGTATAACCAAAGATTTTTAAATAGCCAGGACTCAGCCATGTGTCAAGACTGCCGAGAGCGGGACGTGGCCACCTTAGAGCATATTGTTATGATGTGCCCAACTTTCACGATGCCACGTAAAAGACTGTTCGACGATTTGACTTCGTTCCTCCACTCTCCATTTTGCTACAGTGACATAAGGTAATGGTACCGGTAGTGGCCACAGTTAAGAATTGTTTTCTTTAGTTTTGACAATTGTGGGCCAACAGTAGTACTGACTTTCTTCAGGACTCATTTAGAATATAGCCCGACTCTTCCCTAACATATCCATTGCCTAAAACTATCAAAAGAACAATTTTTTCTATTTTTTATTAATTTTTTCTCTCACCTTTATTTTGATCTAGTAGTGGCCACATCAAATTACGAAATTTCCAGTAGTGGCCACGTGCATGTCTCAGTAGTGGCCACTTGACATTTTGCCCTCCTTAGTGTTTAATATCATTAAATTCAATACCAGATGAACAAAATTGATTCTATCCAGTAGAAGCTCTAGGATACAGCCCAACAAACGAGGAAACTAGGGACGGTCATATTGAGAAATTGACCACAATTTCCAATGATGCTCTGTTCACTCCTAGTTCAACCTCTGACTACAAGATGACATGAGCTGTACCTCCTGCAAGTTTGAAGCCACTAGGAGACCGGGAATCCTTATTTCTCAAATATAAACTTTAAAATGGCCACTACTGGAGCAGCGGCCACTACCGGTGCCAATTTATAATGCCAAAAAAAAATAAAAACTCGGCGCCCCGCGCCTCGCCACCTGGACCCCCTTTTGCTTTTATTTAGAGACTACTGCCACAAGTATAGGAACGTAGAATACGCTTTAGCCTCTACTGAACGCTGAACGATCAACGATGATCATCGAACTTTCATTGTCGCACCGAAGGACGATTCGCGAACGACTGAAATTCCGATTTACATGAATAAAATGACTCACTTCAAACGGGTTTGTCGCAACTACTACTCATGGATGTAATGTATGGTATGGTATCCAGGGTTTGTCGCAACTACTACACATGGATGTAAATATTCTTATATTTATTGGTCTCGTGTCACCGTTTTCGTTCCTGGATACCATACCCTTTTTCGTTCCTGGATACCATCCCCTTTTTCGTACGGGTTTGTCGCAA
This sequence comes from Creontiades dilutus, assembly GCA_031894815.1. Taxonomy (NCBI): domain Eukaryota; kingdom Metazoa; phylum Arthropoda; class Insecta; order Hemiptera; family Miridae; genus Creontiades; species Creontiades dilutus. The sequence goes on from JAVIWC010001067.1 coordinate 240,238, forward strand.
CTACTACACATGGATGTAAATATTCTTATGTTTATTGGTCTCGCGTCACCGTTTTCGTTCCTGGGTACCATACCCTTTTTCGTTCCACTCCCGCGTGACACTTTTCGGCTAGTTAGTCCATGGCTAAAGCATATTCTACGCTAAAATAAACTTATCCGAATAAGTTGGTCAATGAAATAGGTACCCAGGAACTAGGTAATTTACACAAGCCTAAATCTCGCGACAAACTTTTATGATTTTATGTATTGTGTATACAGGGTGGAAGCGGATAAGTGACGAAAATTTTTTCTGTTAATCTGCATAAAAAATGTAGTAAAACCCCGCCAACTGCACTTTTCTATCTCAATTCGTTCCCTATATATAATTTTTTAAAGGTTTTTTCTTTTAAAAAACCAGGTTTTTTGACATAAAAATCCACGTTTTCCCACATTAAAACAACTTTTTACTACTTTTGACCACATTTTCGCATTCAGCGTGAAATTTCCTTGACGACCAATGCACATTCATAATCATAAACGAACCCCTAAGGACCGCAATTGCAGTTCAAACATTGAAAATTTAAAAAAAAGTTCCTGAATTACTTTTGATTCGTTAAAACTCGAGTTTATTCGTTAAAACTCTAGTTTACTTCGTTAACTCGAGTTTAATTCGTTGAAACTCGAATTTACTTCGTTAACTCGAGTTTAATTCGTTAAGAGAGAGAAAAAAAAACATTTATTGATCATTATATGGGGTGGAATGTTGGAATAGTTGGGGTTGTGAAAAGTATAAATTGATATGCCAAAAGCTCGAATTGATATGCCGAAAGTTGAAATTGAGTCGCCAAAAGAAAATTCATTTGTGCCAAAGGTTCAAATTAGTTTGCCAAAATTTTCAATTTGATAATATGCCAAAAATTCAAATTGATTATGACAAACTAATCTGATTTGATTTTTTTCCTAACTCCGTGTGTGTGTGTGTGTGTGTGTGTGATTTCATTCGTTAATGTTTGTGCCAGAAGTAATCGGTTTTCATCTTTTCAACCCCGCTTCTGGTAACCAATGCACCTGCATTTCCATTTTCAGATTTTTTCTCGTTTTTGTCTTCCTCCCTGTTTTACTTTAAGGAAGAGGAGAGAAAAAGCTTTCGCTGTAACAGAAGAAAGGGGAGGAACCCCCAGGAAGAACCTAATGGAATTGAGATCGGAAATCTCAGCAAGGTGAAGAGAAGAGAGAGGTGGAAAGACAGAGAGAAGGAGGGGGTGATTTATATCAAACTTCAATTTCAGGGGGCGTCTTTTGTTGTTGTTTTTTTTTTCTGTTGATGTTTTTACTTTTTTCCACGGAGGTAGGTAACACGAGTTGATTGTTGAGCCTGGACCTGCATCACGTGTCTTATTTCGAGTCACGTGCCCGGCGAAAGCCCCCCACGTGTGTTGTCCCTCGCCCTGATCGCGAAGACTAAACCCTGATAATTATTACTCAAAGGTGCGCAATTCTTTAGCCAGCACTCTCAATTAATTTAAAGTGCCCTTCAAGGGTTGTCGAAGTTTTGTAAAATCCCTAAAAACCTTTAAAAAAGTCAAGGCAGCCTAAATTTGTACTCTTTTTGAAGAACACTCCACGAGGAATCGAATGAGCCCCTCCCCAGGTCCAGAGCCCAGACCATCCTCGATGTATGGCCCGATTTATGGTGCGAACATTTGCGTTATTTTGGTTTATTACGGTTTTTGTTTTGATTGCAGTAACCTAGTGATGTAGATACTGGAGTGAACTCCTAAAAGGGTCTATAGCCGATACACGGGTTGAAGTGTTCTGATAACCATAAAAAAAACGCTGAAAATTCTTTCACTGGGGTTTATTATTCAATTGGCTTGCGTTCATGATTTGAATTTATACTAAGCTTTGGAGTGTGGGTGTTTCACAGGTGATAGAGCGATTATTGAATTTCAGCAGGCACACAAACATGATCAACTGATCAATCCAAATTGGTATTTTGGTTGAGAACAGATTTACGTGCTCTATGCATATCTCCTGAAACTCAATAATCGCTCTATCAGCTGTGAAGCAAGCACACTCCAAAGCTTAGTATAATAATAATTTAATATACCGATGTACTTGGATGAATTTATTAAACAAAAAAGAATATCCGGACGGAGCGGGAACGAGAGAGAGAATGAAAAGGGAGGAGGGGTAGGAAAGCAAGTGGCGGAGGGGAAAGGCAGTGTTGCACTGCTAGCGTGGAAAAGTCGGTAGACTAGGGTCTAGGGGGAAAACTAGCGTTCACAACTCAACACCTCCCCTTGAACGATAGTCGGAAATGGAAGTGGAATAAGGATGGGTTACAGTTTCACATGACATGGTTATATAGCATTACAGGTTATGAAATTTCAATGTTTACATTTTGGACTCGAAATTTGTCAGACAAATTTTAATAGTTCCATGTCCTCCACTTCACTTTTTCACGCATTATTCATAAAGACAGCAATAATAGAAATTTATATAACATGACTAAATACGAGCGCATAACGAATAACTTAATAATAAACTACATCATGAATGAATAACATCACAGTTACATTTCATCATAGGCATAGGAACACACTCCTTTCAAGATACAATAATATTCTGAATATATGTTTACATTTTGCATTTGTTTACTTTAGGCCACAACATTTTACAAAATTTTCATGTTTTTCCCTTGGTAATGGCTTTGTAAGAGAATCGGCTAACATTTTATCTGTAGGCAGGTATTCCAAAATTATGTTTTTATTAATGTGCGATCGTATAAAATGATGTCTTACATCGATATGTTTTGAGCGTTGACTAGTAATGTCATTTTTGGCAAGTTGAATAGCTCCTTGGTTATCACAATAAATTTTAAACGGCTCATTTGTTAAATTCGGTTCAATTTCTCCTATAAGTGAACGTAACCAAAGTATTTCTTGAGTGGTAAAAGATAATGCCATGTATTCGGCCTCTACAGTAGATAGCGAAATAGTTGCTTGTTTCTTGCTAAACCATGAAATTAGTCCACCCATATATTTAATACAGCAACCAGTTATTGAGTGACGATCATTATTTAAATTTCCCCAATCAGAATCACTATAAATTTCGGGTAACCCTCTACAATTTTTGTCGTAAGTAAGTTTGAAATTGGCAGTTCCCTTCAAATATCGGAAGATTCTTTTAATTGCAAGCCAATGAATTACTTTAGGATTTTGATTAAATTTACTCACTTGGTTAACTGCGTAAGCGATATCAGGCCTTGTTGTTTGAGAAAGGTACAATAAGCTCCCTACGGCCTCTTGATATGGCACATCACTATCACAATTTTCACTAACTTCACTCCACTGCGTTCCCTGGTCCATGGGGGTAGCGACGGGTCGGCATTCAGCCATGCCAAATTTATGTAGAATGCTGTTTACATAATCCTCTTGACCCAGCTGTAGGGTCCCGGTCCTTTCGTTTCGAGTGACTTGCATTCCAAGGAATGTTTTTACTTCACCGAGATCTTTCATCTCGAAATTTTTGTGGAGCTCGTTCATTATTATTGTTTTGTTTTGAGGATTATTTGTCAGTAGAATTACGTCGTCGACGAAGATACCGATGACGATAGTGTCTTTATCTTTTCGTTTGAAGTAGAGACAGGGTTCCGCCTTGGATTGCTGAAGTCCGAGCTTGAAGAGAACTTCGTGTAGGCGTTTGAACCAACATCTTCCGCTTTGTTTTAGTCCGTAGATAGATTTTTTTAGTTTCCAAACTTTGGATTTTTGATCATTACGTTCGAAGGCTTCCTGCGGTGGTGTGACGTATATTTCTTCATCCAAAATACCGTGAAGGTACGCTGTGGTAACGTCCAGGTGATATATTTTAAGGTTCTCCTTCACAGCGAGAGCAAATAAATAGCGGAGCGATGCATATCTGATGACTGGTGAGAATGTTTCCTGGTAGTCTATACCTTCCTTTTGTTGGTAACCTTTCACAACCAGGCGGGCCTTATATTTTGGCTCACCATCGTCCGATGGTTTAGTCCGGAAAACCCATTTCATTTTCAGAGTTTTCTTCGATTTTGGTAAATCGGCCCATTCGAAGGTTCGATTCTTCTTGAATGATGACAATTCCGATGCGATGGCTTCCTTCCACTTTTTCGCCTGCGGTGACTGAAGTGCTTCCTGAGCGGTTTGAGGTATGCTGAGGGCGGTGTACGATGCGAAGTGTAGTCTCCTTGGTTTCGGGGGTCGTTGCGAACGTCTGGGTGGTCCGTCGATGGGTTCGACTTCAACATCGGGCTGATACATGGAGACATCAATTTCCGTTTCAGCTCCGTCGGAGTCCGTGCTGTCTTCCACTACGGTGGTGTCCTCGCCGTCTGACTCCGGATTGGTTGAATTTGGGTCGTTTTCTGGAGAATTTTCATCAGATTTGGCTGATGTGAGGTCCGGCAGAATGACTTCATTTACGACTTTTGTTTCAATTTCAGGTTCATGTCTTCGTTTGGACTCCAAAAATTCGACATCTCGTGAGAGAGTGAGCTGATGATTGTCGGGATTTATCAGTCTATATCCCTTCACATCCTCCCCATAACCGGTGAAAATCATTTTAACTGATTTCGGGTCCCATTTTTTCCGTTTCTCCGACGGAATTTTCACCATGGCTTCACAGCCGAAAATTCTCAAGTGACTGAGGTCGGGTTTCTTCCCGAACCATACTTCATAGGGGGTTTTATCATTTACTGACTTTGTCGGAGCCCTGTTGTTCAAGTACACAGAGGTTGAGACTGCTTCGCCCCAAAAAGATTTTGGGAGACCTGCGTCGGCAAGCATACATCGGGCGCGTTCAACTATAGTGCGTTGGGCGCGTTCAACCACTCCATTTTGCTGCGGTGTATAAACATTTGATTTTTGATGTACGATGCCTTTCTGCTTCAATAATTTCGACATTTTACGATTCACGAATTCGGTTCCATTGTCTGATCGAAGTTTCTTGATTTTTCGATCTGTTTGTCGCTCTGTCCGATTTATGAATTCTTCCAATATGTTGTAGACTTCTTCCTTGGATTCGAGGAAGTAAACATGGGTATACCTGGAGAAATCGTCGACAATAGTTAGGAAGAATCGGCTGCCTCCGATTGAAATTTCTTCCATGGGTCCACATAGGTCAACGTGAATCAGATCGAGGATTCCTTCAGTCTTCTTTTTGCTGGACTTGAAAGGTTTTCTCGTATGTTTCCCGAGTAAACAGATTTCGCATGGGAGTTCACAAGTAGATGACTCGTCGATTCCTGTCACCATGTTTTTAATAAGGTTCATCCCCTTTCGGCTAAGGTGTCCTAGACGTCTGTGCCATAGGAATTTATCGGCTTCGGCGAAATATACTGGTCGGGTGTCTCCGAGAGATATTGTTGACTCTCGTTTCACATCCAGCTTGAAAACGCCGTTTGATCGGCTTGCAGTTGCGATGACGTCACCGTCTGAATTTACGATTTTACCACCAGACTTTTCAAAAATTATGGTGTTGCCTTTAGTGACAATTTCGCCAACGGACAGTAGGTTTGCCGTGATTCCGGGTGTGTAGTGAACGTTTTTTGCTGTCACTACATCTTCCTCCTCGCCGATCTTGACTGTGAGTTTGACGTCACCGACGGTTTGTGCGTCGAGTTCTTCCCCTCCGGCTGTTGTGATTCTCATCCTAGGCGATTTTGATGACGCTGTGAGGCATTGAGGATCTTTGGTGAGGTGTAGTGAAGAACAAGAGTCCAAATACCAATCACTATCCTCTCCCTGGGAAGACTTGACTAAAAGGGCCTTCCTTTTCTCGTTCATAGTGCGTTTGTTTGTTTTCCCTCTGTTGTATGAAGACGAATTTCCTGACTTAGTACAATCTGATGCGTAGTGGCCAAACCTATCACACGAAAAACATCTCACCTTCTCTATAGGTGTTTCTTGTTTGAAAGTTTTTCTTTGGTTTTGACGTAGGGACTTCTTTGAATAGAAGGCTGCATTTTCGTTTAGTTTGTGCTTCGCGGGATTTTCCACATCTTGGAGCAATTTTACTTTGATAGAATCTCCTGTGATTTTGATCCCGGAGCTTTCAATACCCATAATCATAGGGTTGTATCGTTCTGGCAAGCCAGCCAGAAGTAATGCGCCTACCCATTCGTCATCAACGGTAAATCCCGTTTCTTTCAATCTGTGGGCTGTGGAGATTATTGTATTCACATAATCGTCCACTGATGTGCAGCTTTCAAGTCGCGTGGTGACCAATTTTCGTAATAATGAGACCTTTCTGGTGAGTCCATTATCTTCAAAGGCGCTTCTTAGTTTATCCCAAGCAGCTTTTGATGTTACTTCATTTTCTATATGAACGTAATTAACGGGTTCGATGAGAAGCGTGATTTTGGACAACGCTTGTTGGTCGGCCCTTTTGGACGCTGAATCGGTAATTTCCACAGTTCCCTCGACATATGGCCATAAATTGTCGATGGTCAGGTAAGCTTTTACAGCTACCTTCCAAGAAGAGTAGTTTTCGCGTCCTTGTAACTTCGCAATGTGTGGTAAATGGGAGCCCATCATGGCGAGGTCCAGAACGTGTTCGGTTGGGAACAAAGCGACTAACTAACACTAGAAACGGGGAAAAATTCGCGAAAACGGCACTGACTATACTTTTTCGCGATAGACGTGGCACTGCAGCGCGACTATAGCCCATAACCACTTGGGTATAATAATTTAATATACCGATGTACTTGGATGAATTTATTAAACAAAAAAGAATATCCGGACGGAGCGGGAGAGAATGAAAGATATTAAACTACCAAAATTTTTTTTGCCAAATAACGAGAGAGAGAATGAAAAGGGAGGAGGGGTAGGAAAGCAAGTGGTGGAGGGGAAAGGCAGTGTTGCACTGCTAGATGTGGAAAAGTCGGTAGACTAGGGTCTAGGGGGAAAACTAGCGTTCACAACTCAGTCAAGGCGGACTAGATTTGGACTTTTTTTGAAGAACTTTCCTACTTCTTTCCAACATTTGCGTTATTTTGGTTTATTATGGTATTTGTTTTGATTGCAGTAACCTAGTGATGTAGATACTGGAGTGAACTCCTAAAAGGGTCTATAGCCGATACACGGGTTGAAGTGTTCTGATAACCATACAAAAAACGCTGTCAATTCTTTCACTGGGGTTTATTATTCAATTGGCTTGCGTTCATGATTTGAATTTCTACCAATCTTTGGAGTGTGCGTGTTTCACAGGTGATAGAGCGATTATTGAATTTCAGGAGATATGCACAGACCACGTAAATCGGTTCTCAACCAAAACTCCTATTTGGATTGATCAGTTGATGATATTTGTGTGCCTCCTCTACATCAGTCTACCTTTGGCTACATCGTCTAAATTTGGGTTTGGGGAAGTTTTAACGCAATACGAGCGCTGAAGGACTTGATAAATTATGGATGTTTTTATGGGGGGGGGATTGAGGTTCAATAAAAAAACGCTGAAAATTCTCTCACTGGGGTTTATTATTCAATCGGCTTGCGTTCATGATTTGAAATTCTACTTCTTTTCACAGGATAGGGCGATTATTGAATTTCAGGAGATACGCACGGAGCACGTGAATCTGTTCTCGACCAAAATACCTATTTGGATTGATCAGTTGATGATATTTGTGTGCCTCCTGAAATTCAATAATCGCCCTATCCTGTGAAACACGCACACTCCAAAGCTTAGAAGAATTTCAAATCATGAACGCAAGCCGATTGAATAATAAACCCCAGTGAAAGAATTTGCAGCGTTTTTTTCATTCATTTCATTCATTCAAACGTTCCCTCGCAGCAGTGCTACCTACTGGAAAGAATTCATGAAATTGATTTAAAAACCCCAGTGAAAGAATTTGCAGCGTTTTGCTTCTGCTACCTTATATCATTTAAACTGCGCTCCATATTTGCAGTTCCCTTTATACTACCCAAAGTCTCTCTTGATTTCATATCAGACCTACATCAAATTAAAGGAAATGGGCTCACTCCCATATTCGAGTTGCTGGCGCTTGGAACGGCCAGATGGGAAACTGCCAGTTATCAAGAAGGCGATAACAGAACTCGAAAAACGCAAATCTTGGCCGCATTAATCATGCCATAAATCGGGAATGGTTTGACCTACAGACCTGGGAAGGGGCTCATTCGATTCCTCATGGAAAGTTCTACAAAACAAGTCCACATTTAGGCCGCCTTGATGTTTTTTGAGGTTTTTAGGGATTTTACAAAACTTTGACAACCCTTAAATGGCACTTCAATTTGAGTTAGAAAGCTGGCTAAAGAATTGGGGCGTTGTCGGACCAACATGGATTTTTCCTGAAAATTTCAGATGTTTTGGTCCAGACTTTTTGGAGAAATCTTGCGTACGTCTTAAGTCGGACGGACGGAAAATTTTTTATTCAGATTTGGATTCCAGACCCTTTGAAACTTAAACAATGAAATTTTCTGGGGGGTTAGAAATTTTTTTTTCGAGAGCGATTACTTTGGTTTATTATTGAATAATAAACCAAAACGATACACGGGTTGAAATCTGATGCGAAACCCTTCAAATTCTTTCACTGGGGTTTATCATTCGTACGGCGTACGGCGTTTCACGGCGTACAAATATGATCAACTGCGTACGTCAATAATCGCTCTATCACCTGTGAAACAGGGACACTTCAAAGCTTAGTAGAAATTCAAATCATGAACGCAAGCCAATTGAATAATATACCCCAGTGAAAGAATTTGCATCGTTTAAATATTGTTGCCTGATTGTAACTAACAACAAATATCATAAAGAGTTGTTTTAAAGAGTTGTTACATTTTTAAAGTGCGGCCTAAGATAATTTTGTATTTTTCAATGTGGCTCAGAAGAGCTAAAAATTGGACAACCCTGGGGTAGCGTATTGGTATTAATAAGAACGTCAACATGAATGCGAATGAGAACTTGCTGGAACATGGTGAAAATGTTGTAGAATGATTTCTACGAATTATTCGTTCACTTCTGTCGGAAAGGAGATGATATGAATGTCACTTGTCGCCCAGCGACGAGTTTGTGCTTCCGAACGTTGACCAACCCCGTGGCGTCAACCAGAGTTGTTAGGAAAGTAATTCGATTACCCATTACAAATTCCAATTACTTTTGAAGACAGGTAATCGCGATTACCATTCCAATTACTGTAATGGTAATCGAAAAAACCGATTCCTTTTCCGATTACAAGTAGTTGTAATCGAAAAAAAACTATTACCACTATTTGTAATCGGAAAAAGTAATCGTTTTTCGATTATCATTACAGTAATCGGAATGGAGTACTGGTAATTCGATTACTAGAATGCAAATTTGATGCCACAATGATAGATGAAACAATGTTATCTATTTAATATCGTATAATACTGATGTCATCTATTCAACACTTGCTATTCGCTACACTTGCTATGCATTATACATCGATTGTTAAAGTGTAAAAGTCCGTAAGTTGACATTTTTCGGAAATAAGGTCATGACATATCCTGGTAAATTCTCCTGCAAAATTTCTATTTTTCGTTATTTTCTGTAAAAAGTGTTTTCCATTTTAAATCGACTTTTTTTTTTTTTTTTTTTAAGAAAA
>JAVIWC010001070.1:0-251045 GCA_031894815.1 Creontiades dilutus
GTCTTCAACGAGGTGAAGCATCCTGGAGGAAAGTGTAGCCTTTTTTGAGGGCAACCTTTTCCCACCGTTGTCGACCAATTCATATTTTGCAGTGCTGTGGCGCAATCAAATAGTGTTTTTCAGTTTTTGAACGCTGTGCTTTATTGTTTCGGATCCTAAAAAGTAAAATAAAAGACAAAACTCGGCACTGCGCGCCGCGCCGCCATGCTGGCGGAAACACAACCGGATGATAACTGGGATGATGACCTGTACCACGGAGGAAACGTTCAAATAACATAGAAATCGAACAAGCCGCGCTTTTTTTGTTTGCTGCTTTCAGTTTGCTCTTATTTGGGCAACAAAAACACCTAGCTTTCCGCTTTTCGCATTACAGTATTGTCAGGAATGTTCAAATTTCCCAAATTAGACGTAGATTTATTAGTAGAATGAAGGGAACATACATCCGAAGACGTCAAAGGAGAGCACACACTGGTCCAGGACACAACATCATCGGTAGACGACTGATAATTACGTCAGCGAGGACTTGCGGCCACTAAACGTTACTGGGAGAGATGGTTCTTGACTTCGGGAACTTGCCCGTGCCGACATCCGTGTGACATCCGATGATGTTGTGTCACCCATCCCGCGTGACATTTTTCGGCTAGTTATTCTAAGGCTAATAAATCTATGTTATGTTATATGCTAAAATCCGAATTACTGAAAGGAAATCGGGCCTTCTTATGAAGCGGGCCAAATCAGGTCCAGTGGCCCCTAAACTCTCAACGGGGCTGATAATACTGTAATGCGAAGAGCCCGCGCAAGTGTAGGTGTTTTTGTTGCCCAAACACCGAGTGCGATGTGGTGTTTACCGTGCCCGACTACCAAGTGCGACCCGCTTGTTCGATTTCCTCCTCCTTATCAATTCGAACGTTCTCCTCCCAACAATGTGGTACAGGTCATCATCCCAGTTATCATCCGGTTGTGTTTCCGCCAGCATGGCATCTCTTCCATCGAGCTCAAAGGCTGTCAGCGATAGAGGTAATGATATCTATATAGGTGTTGGATATCGTTAAGGAGTGGCTACGGAACGGTTCCGCAACGGGTCACAACTGGTACTGCGATTGAGGAAAGGGCGGTTCGCAGTAGGTAGTTGTTCTGAAATTCCGAGGGTTGCAGTTCGCTAACACCCTTCCCCGCAGCTGTCTTCAATTTGCGGGGTCCTGCGCCCGCATACGCCAGATGTAAGCCCCGCCGAAGATCAGGTTTTTTAAATGCTCAGCTAACTGAGATGGTACAGCCACCCGAGGGGTCTCATTCGATTCACAGAACTAATTTCTATCTGAATCATCATAATATATACGAACATGACAAAAAATATATGGAATTAAAAAAAATAAAGAAACTAGGAACATCAGCACTTGCACCGTGTGAGAATACCACTACGGTACGTCACGAAAACTTTTTTGATCCGACTTTTGTGCTCCTACCCACGTCACAAGTAGACTTGATCGTTCCTATTAATTTTTTCTCAAAAGTGTAAAGGAAAAAAAAAGTGTAAAGGAAAAAAATTTTGGATAACGAAAATTTCTCACCGTTTCTTATAGGTAGAGCGAAACTGTAAAAAATGTTAGGTCCGCAACTTATACTTTCAAGCCAATCTTCATTCCAGCTCAAATGGGAGCATGCAAAGTCTTACGACTCGCTTTGGATTACAAAAATCTCTCCCCGTTTTCCATAGGTAGGGTGCGAAAATGTAAAACTTGAAGTTGCTTGGCAACTTATATTTTTAAAAGTACAGGATCACACTACTCATAACACTTCATAATACTGGAATCCCTCCGACTTGGAGCTTAGCTCTGTATCGTCAGTAGGGAGTCTCCTCTACACACCACTCACTCAGGTACAAGTTATTTTAATACCCATTAATTTAGGGGTAAGGCAGCGGGCACATTGCCATCAAACATACAGTACAAAATAGTATAGATCGATTAAAAATAAAATAATTATAATAATTACAAACTTAATAATTAGCAACTGACCATCATACTCTCACACAGTTCGGAGCCTGATCGAATTAGCCAGGAAAACACGTTGAATTTATAGTAGGAGAAGCTATTAGAAGACCAGAAATCTGGAGGGGTGTGTCTAAGGAGAATTGGGAGATTATAAAAGCAGTGTGATGTTGATGTTCGGTGAAGCCGGTATTCGGGTGCTTGGATAACCGCTTTTGTTATTGATCTGACTGCATAACTGCTTCCAGAAGGAATTCGAAACCAATCAGAGTGTTTGTGATAAAACATCGGTACTGTTTTAAAGTAAAGTTGGCGCAGAGTAAAAACAGTCCAAGTCTTTAAAGAGATCAGCGGTTGGATACTTTCTTGACTTTTTTTAGATAACCTTTAGGACGGATTTTTGTAATATTTTGAGGGGTTCCATTACGGACGTGAAGGTACCTCCCCAAACCAGAATACCGTATGTTAGTAACGGTTGTACCGTTGCCCTACAGAGGCTCAACAAAACTTCCCTAGGAACACGCTTCCGAATATGATAAAATAGGTACATAAACTTCTTTGCTTCCGAGATGACTAGTTTAGTGTTTCCGTCCCATCTCATTTGGTCATCGGATACAACCCCAAGGTATCTTTGGTTCGAGACCCAGTCCAACGGAACACAGCTACATTCACTAGGGTCACTCATCAACTGCTGCACGTCAGACAGAGCCGAGATCCTTGCGCTGTCTCTCTTATGGAGTTTAACCACCCCAATGCATTCATCCTTCCTTGATGTAAAACACATGTATTTGCATTTCTTGGCATTTAGCGTCAGAGTCAGTAATTTGGACAGATCAGAGTTCGCCAGATCAAAGCACTCGGATAACGATTTGGCGCACAGAAGCGCGATATCGTCGGCAAAAAGGTATATCTTGCCACACTGTTAATCAACAATGTGAAAAGCACTGGTCTCAGTGTGTTGCCTTAGATCACTCCATATTCCACCCCAAGCTGACAGCTGTCCGTCAGTTGTATGGTTGTATGGCAGTTGTTCCGATTTAAACTATTCTAAACTTATGGATGATTTTGAGGGCAAAGAAAATGTCGATATTGAACCTCGATTTTCCCAATTTTTTTGGTCCCTTCCGATTCCTGAACATGTCCTTGGACACACCATACACACTTTACTGCACAGTTTTGAAGATATGGAATTTTGGGGGACTTTTCCTTTTTGTAGGGCGTGAGAACAGTTGTAAGTTGGGAGAAAAACATAGTTGAAGGGCATTTCTCCATACATTGTATTTCTATTCTATTAGTTGCCATAACGCATGTTTTATATTTGCGGACAAGTGAAGCGTAGGTAGGAAGTGTTTTATTTGACCTCGTTAAATTTCAGTTTTTCTAATCATGGATCTCCATTACAAGCGAGTTTCCTCGTTGCGATAAAAGCTTATTAAAAAAATCATCAACTTACTAAAGAAAATGAAAATAACGGACGAGTAATATTATTTATGAACTTTGTTTTTAGGAAATGGCGTATCGAGAATATGAAGCGGCCTGCGAGCAGAATCCCACTTGCGCGTTACAAAAGGCGTTAGCGCGGTTGAAGTGCGTGAGGGAGTGCATCTCTCCAGTGTGCTACCAACAGATTTACTACCAGGACCAGGTTAGTATGCGGATTTCCACTAAATTCCACATAATCAAGAACTCGAAATCATTCAAGATTGATGTAGGTTTGCAAGATAGCGTTAGGACAAAAGAGTGTCAAGGACAATCACAGTTCAGGAGCTCAGGCTTCCCAAAACATCGACACATGTTTATTTCGCGTCCGTTTTTTTATTCTAGACGCCTATTTTCAAATTGTTACGGGGATTAATTTTCAAGGTCTTGTTGAAAAATTTAAAAATAGGAGATTGAAACCTTCCTCAGTGATCAAGTGAAAAATCATCTTAATCTGAGCGTCAAAAGTCGGCATAAAAATGATTTTTTCACGCGAAATAAACAAATTTCGATCATTATTTCGCAAAAATTGAGTCAAATCAAAAAACCGATAGCCTCACGTGAATCAGCGTTAAAAATCAATGAAAACTCATATGCCACACTTTACAGGTCACCATCATCCACTATTTGACAAATTTGGGATTTCGCAACTTTGCGTGCTCGCTGAACCGGTCACGCGCAATAAGAAAAATTGGTTGCGGGGTCAAATTGTCATGAAATTCGGCGTAGAATCTGAATCTGGAATAAAAAATTGAGGTTCTTAGTGTAGACTGCGCACACATAATTTGTTGATTCCTCGTCAAAAATCTGACACATATTTTTCGGATTTTCAAATGTACTTACTGTTTGTGTTGAAAATAAAAGGGGTGTTCATGTTAGATGGACCACCCTGTACACTAACATTCTATATGGAGCCTGAAGGTATTCAATTGTCAACACTCCTACGAGCAATTAACCAATTAAAATTATAGGAAAAATTAATAAATATTAGAGGAAAAAAGAGAAAAGGAATAATAGATGGACTTTTTAATGAAAATGATGAAGTGAACCCCTCCACGTATTCTATTGCCAGAACCAGGGCAACGTTAGGTTTTGCACAGGTAAGTTACCAATAAAATTTACGGACTAAACAGGGATCAGATTCAGGTTTAATTTAGATAACCGATTAAAGAGGAAATGTGGGATCAACCAAGAGAACAATGGAATGAGCAATGAATACAATTAGAAGTCCAATTAATTAGTGGATGTTACTCGATAGCTAAGGTAGTTGAAGGTTATCAATTTACTGCCCAAAAAATACCATAACATTGTTTATCCCAAGTGCCTTTTGTCGTCTACCCTCTCAATTTTTTTGACTATAACATTCAGCTTAGAGAAGAGGACAATTTTCATCTACAATTTTGTGAAAAGGTTTTTCGAAACCCCATTGCATCGGCTCCGTCATCTAGTTTCACTTTAACCAAATGATCTCCTGGAAAACTTTTTTTTTAGGTATGGACTGATATCAGACAGACAGGCTACGGAAAGAAAAACATCTACCGGGTTTTTGGAGGTTCTACTTGAATTTTCTACTAAAACTATTTCCTTCTACTAAACTTTCAATTAATGTAGTTTTGATGATAAATTTTGTTGAAAACTGTCCAAATCAGACAGTTGTACTTGAAAAATGTTGAATCACCAACTTTTCAACCAAAACTATCAATCAATGATCTTCGACGATAGTTTTGAACAACAACGATTGAATGAGTGATTTCCAACGATTACGTGGAGCTTTCGGAGTTTTCGACAAAATCGTCAAAATCTTGGTTTAAGGTGAAATTTCTACAATATCTACACAGTTTTTCGACTAGAACGTTCGAATCAACGGTTTTTGGTGAAACCCTCAAATGACGTACTTTTTTTTACAAAAGCATTGAACTTTGTTTAATGAAAAGTTTAATGGAGAAAGATCGGACACATGAAAAAAAAAAAAAAAAAAAAAAAATCTTAAAAGTGGGATAACGCAGAAGTCTCAAAAAACGTTGCAAACTCCAACACACGGCTTAATTACTTTTTGTATGATGCGTGATTGTCATTGTAAGGTTTACAATAATTATTTCGAGTGGCAAATTTCTACGGAGCTGTAACCTGTCCCAGTCGATTTTTCGTTCAAAATTACTAATTATTAATTATAATAATTCATTAATTATATAATTAATATTCAGTAAGAAACCTTTATTGATTTAAAAAATCGAATAAAATTAACCGAAATCTGTCCAAAGCTTCTCTCTGAAACTACTGGACCAAATTTTACGAAACTTGGCTAAAAAATCCAACATCGACCCGAGATGTGCCAGTAGTCTAGGCATCTTGATCCATCAACCCTAAGGGATTACAACTATGGATGGAACTTTTAAAAAATCGAAATTTCAAAAATCTT
Source organism: Creontiades dilutus (assembly GCA_031894815.1). NCBI lineage: Eukaryota > Metazoa > Arthropoda > Insecta > Hemiptera > Miridae > Creontiades > Creontiades dilutus. The sequence continues at coordinate 5,890 of JAVIWC010001070.1, forward strand.
AGATGGTAGAAGGCAGTTTTTAAATTTCATCCAGACAGAAATTATTGTTTTTTTAGCCTTGTGGTTATTGACATATTTACGTATACTTAATAAAATCCAAAATTTATCAATTTCACATTTTGCAGTCTCAAATCTTTTCTTACCCGGCACGTTTCATAAAGTTCAACAGGTCTTTCAACAGACCAGCACTTGCCTCTTTCATGTACGTACACAAGTCCTGATCTTCGAGATTTTATTCTCATTATTTTATTTTTATTCTTTTCTTTCCTCTTCGTAGAATGAACAATTTATCATTTCGTGGGCCATACCCTCTTCAACGCCGCAATGATCCCAATTTTGTGTATCTGCCGCTCCCATTAAGTATAAACTTCCGTTTACATTTCCATGGTCTCAACGTTGCTGTACCGTTCGCCGTTGGAAAACCTCATCTTCAGGTGATGAAAATCGGTCGTCTACGGTCAAGTTAGCGTTGGAGACCCGGGCTGCACAGTCCAATCAACAGCAGGTCCAAGTTAGACCACGTAACGGGCGGCAACCCAAGTATTTTCATCTTGGACCAATAAATTTGAAATGGAGGCGCGAGGTGTCGAGTTAGATAATGACTCATAGACTACGCCAAGTATACACAGATCGGTGAATTACGCAGAAGGGAATCTAATCCAGAAATAGTAAACCCCTGTTAAATAATTGGCACGATTCTTTACATCCATTCTAAGCAAATTAGTTTTAGAATGAGCCCTCAAAGTAGGATGAATACCTCGAATGAGTATAGTATCTTACACCTGTATACAATGAATAATTATTAATTAATACCACATAGCTAATTTATTTGTCAACTATATAATTGTTTGATTACCTTAATGTCAACTTATATACAATATTTTTTAGCTTGAAGATGGAGAAATCGACGTTCGACTCAATTCTTTCAAGGGATGTTTCGCACAACGCACGGGACGTCAAAGATGACTTCCCAACTTCCTTTCATGAAACAAACAAAATGTAAAAATCAACTGAATTGTGATATGAAGAAATGTTTTTCTCTTAAGGAGACAAAATCAAAATTCCCATAGGTATTGAGAAGACTTTATTAATTTTATTGTAAGGAACAATTCATCAGTATTATCTTCTTTGTACCATATTACCTAAGCAGTAGGCATTACCAAAAGACATGTTTTTGTAAGTAGTACCTTTGTAATTGATTGAATTTTTGAAATTAATAAATTGAGACTGAAAAAATTGTTTTTGTCAATCACATCAACATCTGGAAACTTGGTGCGAACATTGTTAGCATAAGTGCATAACCGCATACAACATGTGAGTCTCTTTTTTGATCAAAATAAAAGGGTAATTTCAAAATTTCGGTAAAATTTTGAAGGAGAAAATTTTTGTTCTAAAGTTGTTGAAAATCCTCTTTTTCGTGGGTTTTTATATTCTCTATGATGCCTTCATTAATCCCGTGAAGTGGACACACATAGTGTCGAATAGTTTTTGAGGCATTTTCCAGCTGAATTAAACGTTTTTTCAAAATAATTGAAACTTTTCCGAAATAATTAGACCTCTAGCGGGAAAATAAGAAATTGCAAGTATAGAATTCGCACTTCGAATCGAAACTTTCGCGAATTGAATTTCAATTTACGCAAATTGAATTGAACCGTACAAAAATCTGTTCGTTTTAGTCAACACAAAATGTACAATTTCAACAATACGTAAACAGGCCAGGTCGCATGTTACCAGTCGAATAAGACCGAGCCCCAATTGATAATAAGAAATTATGGTAAAAATGTCAACATTGCTGAAAAGCCCTAATCAAAAATCGATATAATTTTTGGTTTATTAGGTTGGCTTTTATTTCATTCGACGCAGAAACGAATCCTCCAAAGATGTTGTTTGAGTTGTTTTACAGTCAGAATATCGATTTACTTGCAATATCACGATTAAGGTTAATCAAACTGGTAAGAATGCACCAATTACACGGAAGTCTCTATGTCCAATTTGTGTGTGATCACACTATAAGCAACAATGGATATTTTAAAGAAACTAGATCGAGTTTTCAATCATGACAATTAAAAAACGTCTGCCAAGTGGGTGTGGCACATAGCTTCCTCGTATTCGAAACATGACTGTATAGATCATTGAAAATTATTATTGACTAAAGAACTTCGTTCAATTAGGCGAAGTAAATATTGAATTAGGGTACATGTTCAACTATTGAACCAACTATAAAATGTACCTAATAAGTTCGAACAATCCCTGAAAATTTCATCAAAGTCGGTCAAGATCTCCCGAAGTTATGCGCATAACAAGGATTTCGTTTGCGCATGCGCAGAGACTACTATTGATCGGGGGTCATGAAACTTATAGGGGACTATCTACACATCAAATCGAACAATCCCTGAAAATTTCATCAAAATTGGTCGAGAACTCCCGGAGTTATACGCGTAACAAGGATTTCACGTTTGCGCATGCGCAGAGGCTACTATTGATTGGGGGGCCATGAAACTCATAGAGGACCATCTACACATCAAACTGAACAATCCCTGAAAATTTCATCGAAATTGGTCGGGAACTACCGGAGTTATGCGCGTAAGAAGGATTTCACGTTTGTGCATGCGCAGAGACTACCATTGATCCTAGGGTCATGAAACCTATAGGGGACCATCTACACCCCAACCCGCACAATCCCTGAAAATTTCATCAAAATCGGACTATAACTTCGTGTAGTTTTGCCCGTAACAAGGATTTGCTGACAGACAGACAGACAGACAGACACACAGACAGACACGGAACCAAAATTGTTCAGAAAGGTCTAAAACGCAAAATGCGAGTGGAATTTTTGATTTTGGAAACAAAAAAATTTTTACATTCCGAAAGTGAAAACAATGCTTCCGCTACTTAAGTAGACTCGGAAGCAACAAGTTCATCGAGTTCATCAAACTCCTTTGTGTTTTGACCCAAAGTCACTGCTTTTTTTACCCAAACCCATTGCTTTTCCGGGTAAGTGAGTAAGTAAGCCTGAAAATAGTTATTGAGTTAACTCACATGGTCAGTTAAAAAGACAGGTTGCCTTGAGCGAGGTGCAGCAAAGTGACATCGAGGGCGGCCTTTCCTAATGAGCGGTCTCTGGCAGCTGGTGGTTGACATGACAACCAGACTGGTAGGAAGTCGACCATGGAGGCCCAAGCTTGGGTTTTGGGCGAGCATGTTCGGATCAAATCGTGAGTGTACGGGAGGCTTGCCAAGTGTCGCACCAGGCTGCATGTGTTCTGAGCATACAGGAGCAACCGGTGAAGGATGTTCCAACACCAGGAAGATAACTCATCAACACCCTTCAACCGATCAAAAAAACAGAAAACATTGATTCTAGGACGCTGTTGTTAAATACTGAACCTAAAGCTCAACTGATCAAAAAAAGAATGAGATGAAATGAAATTAAACACAGTAAACACTCTCAAATATTCACGCACATGCCCATACTGCTTGCCTAGAACTCTCCAGTTTATGATGAGATGATGCAATAGCATTAGAAAGAAAACAATCGACTCCGACACACTACCCTCCCTTTAGCCAAGATCCCCAGCGTATTACTGCCCCACTATCCATTACCTTCCCTCTTTATATACCAGTGCATCTGAGGAGCGGGGAAGGAGCGCTTTCAATACTCCAGACTTAGCTAGTACAGGTTCCAGTACCAGGGCGCCAGGAGCGACTAGGAGCTAAGACTGTGAAAACAGTTTTCATCATTTCTGGTGGTGGGGAATCCCGCTCTTTTCGTGGTGTTAGCTCCTGGTGCCTTGGTACGTGTGACACTTCCCCGTTACCCATCCTGCGTGACATTTTTTGGCTAGTTAATCCAAGGCTGAAGCATGTTCCATGCTAAAAGAAATTTATTCCTCCAGACATTCTGAGAATACATTTTTGGTAGTAAATACAAAGAGGTATATAATAAAATTTATATAATTAGGTCCACTTGATTGACTGCCCCACACCAACAACACTGTTCCGTGCTGGATGGGTGGGTGGGGGGGTGGGGGGTAACTCCCGATTTACATGGATAAACGCAGCGGACTTGTATGGCCTGCAGACCACAAAGTGTCCCCCCTACGTATCGCGCCGCAAGGTGACGGATTCAAGAATTGAGAAGGGCCAACTAACCATACCCATCACAAAAACAGGACCCGCTTGAGGGTTAAATTGAGTTTTCTCAACTTCTATATCAACTAACCAAGGAGCAGATCATGTGGAGACGGACGTAGATGATCCTCAAGTCGTCCTGCGGCCTCTCGACTGTCACAAGAACGCGAGGCGAGAAAATAACGTCGTCAGCCGTCAGTAGACTATGCAGCATCCTTACAGCAGCAGTGGCAATCCCTCCGTTGCTATAGAGCAACTTCGCGAGGTCTCTTCCATTTAGTACAACATTTCGGCAGCTCTAGGGAAAAAATATATGATTTAAATGTCTTCACAATATAATCTAACGCAGGGTGTAATGTGAGTTGTGTCCGACCTCTCTTTTACGTGTTCAACAACCGCTTTCCGACCAAAAATGCCTTTGAGATTTTTGAGATTTGAGGTTTTTTCGAGATTTTTTTTCTTTAAAAGCTTTGCTTTCAACTTATTTCTCTTCTAAGATTTTTTTCGTGTTTTCATCCTTGCTTTCCTGGAATTGCCTTAACTTAAGGATACCGTTAGAAAGAGCGTTATATTTTCAGTCTTTTTAATGCCTTAACATTAGTTTTTTTTTCCCCAAAGCAAAATGAAGGCACGAAAAAAGAGCCCAAATAGTAAATTTCCTCAAAATTTTTAAATTGTCTATTTTTTAAACGCTTTGCAATTCTATTAGTTGTGTAACAGGATTGTGCGGACCGCTTAAAATCAGCGACAAAACGTCTGCTTTCTAGTGGACTGATTGTATCAACTAACTGGACTAATTGGTGGAAATGATTGTATTACCAGGATTCACTGTGAATAACGCTGCAAATTCTTTCACTGGGGTTTATTATTCAATGATTCATGATTTGAATTTCTACTAAGCTTTGCAGTGTGCGTTTTCTCACAGGTGATAGAGCGATTATTGAATTTCAGGAGATATGCATAGAGCACGTAAATATGTTCTCAATCAAAATACCTATTTGGATTGATCAGTTGATCATATTTGTGGGACTCACTCCAGATTCTGTTGACCAAAACGGGAAAATTTTGTTTGGAGGGGAAGTGAAGAAAATTTAGTGGGGAATCGCGGGGAGCAGAGAGAGGGGGATAGTAGAAACCAATCAGGGACGGGGTTACAACTACCACAGGAAACCCCAGGGTGCTAGAGGGGAGACTACGGGTGACTGACCGTTTGCCAGAAAAAGGGTGGCTTGGGAATAACCAACGGCGCAAAGCAGCTTGGGGAAATTGGATTCCATTAAAGGCTTTAAATATTTTCACATAGGAACGGGGTTTTCAGAAATAGATATGGTTTAGGATTAATGGACAATGAGGTAACCAGCAGCGCCGACTAGGCGATACGTTTAACGCCACTGTACAGTCCCGTTACCTGTGGGCCTCAAATACAATTCGAGGTTGGTTTTCAAGAGGTTATGACCTAAATACTGAAAAAATTTTCAAGATCTAAAACCATTTCAGATACATCTGAACATAGGGTTAACTTACTTTTGGGATGCCCTTCTTACAATGAGTCAACAAATGCTCCACGGGCTACAAATCCCCTCTCTGAAAAATTTCTTACCAACCCCTACACAGACTAGAATCCCATCAGTACAGACCCTCAATTGGTGCCGAGACACTTACAGTGGTGGAATGTTTCCGTTGAAGGTTGAGCATGATGGATAGCAACTCCAAGATGATAATCGTGAGCTCGTCATTGTTCAACGACAAACTGTATTCCAGCGTGATGATGAAACGGTCGTGGTTGAGCAGCGTGTACAGAACTAAAATAAAAAAAAAAAAAAGGTATATAACAAGAAATTACTGTTATTTAGTACGGAGCCCTTGGGAGAGAACATACTACAAATATAGTTCGCTCCCCTTTTGAAATGAAATGAAATTGTTTATTTGTAAAAGCCTTCCAGCGTTAAAAGGTTGGCAATCAATTTACAAAGATAAATTAATACAGTGAATGGGCAGGTTCCGTTTCATACTATTACAAGTGATTATAGTTGCGTTCCTTCCAATAATATAATCAAGTGAAATTATCAGTGTGTATAATTGAAACATTCCCTGCCTCGCTGCACTCCAATGCAGCCCGAAGGAATGTGACAAGACAGCTGCGCCTCCCATAACTCTCCACAGGAAAATGTCTATCTAGAATTATAATAATTGAATACAGTTATAGTTTCATGTGATTAATTACTATTACTATACGGTTATTTTTGCAGTGCCTCGTATAGCTCTAAATTTATAGTTAACGGCCTCTGCTTCTGATAACCTCTATTGAATTCTCATTGTTGTCAGATTTGCATCAGATGAAAATTAAAGAAAAACGTCTGCCAAGTGGGTGTGGCACATAGCTTCCTCGTATCCATAACATGACTGTATAGATCATTGAAAATTATTATTGACTAAAGAACTTCGTTCAATTAGGCGAAGTAAATATTGAATTAGGGTAAATTTATTGTTATGCAGGAGCATAACTTGAGGAAATAAAGGTAGGCATGTTCAACTATTGAACTTACTTAATTGAATTATTATACCTAATAATAAAAATTGACATTCAGGTGAATGGATAGATGACTGAACTGATATATAACTAAATGACATTTCTAAAAATAAAACATAAGCTTCGTTCCCAACTGGCGTCATCCCTCCGCACAGAGGCTGTATATATCTTGCGCATGCGCAGAGGCTACTATTGATCCGGGGGTCATGAAACTCATAAGGGACCATCTGCACATCAAACCGAACAATCCCTGAAAATTTCGTCGAAATTGGTCAAGGACTCCCGGAGTTATGCGCGTAACAAGGATTTCACGTTTGCACATGCGCAGAGGCTACTATTGATCCGGGGGTCATGAAACCTATAGGGGACCATCTAAACCCCAACCCGCACAATCCCTGAAAATTTCATCAAAATCGGACTATAACTTCGTGTAGTTTTGCCTGTAACAAGGATTTGCTGACAGACAGACAGACAGACACGGAACCAAAATTGTTTAGAAAGGTCTAAAATGCAAAATGCGAGTGGAATTTTTGATTTTGAAGACAAAAAAGTTTTCACATTCCGAAAGTGAAAACAATGCTTCCGCTACCTTGGTAGACTCGGACGCGAAAATGGATAGGTCGTGAGAAGAGAGAATTGCAAACCTTTCACAAACGTTGTTACAAAACATAAGAGTTACATATGGTGTTAAACTTAACTAAGGAGTGACTTTGGACGTTGAAGCGTGGCACTGCATGTCCTCAGCATACTTTTAATAAGATGGTGCGTAACCACTGAGTGCTAATCGCAAGCATGATGACATATGATCGTCAGTTAGTCGATTGCGATATTCTGACTTAATTATCTTCATTTCAGAAAATGCAGACTCGCACAAGTAAGTTGACCCAAACTTTGCCGTCAGTTGAAGGGCGATTTGTATTAGATTCGGATATTCATCTTCAGATATAAAACACCAGAAATTCGTATCAGACGCTGTAGCCTTGAGATGTATATCTGATATAATCCGCACCAACTCATATTCAACAGAACATGAGTTCATGTTAAACTGACTTGCTACTTCAGTAGCTAATTCCTCAATGTTTTTACAAGAAAAAGGATAGCTCATAAATGATGCTATATTTACCAATTTACTGCAATCATAAAAACGCATTTCGAATTGTTCCAAAATATTTGATAATTCAGCCTCATACGTATCATAATTCAACTGAGGAATCCTTGCTTTCAAAGACGGAAAATGTTTCAGATCCTTTCTTTTCAGTTGATCTATCATAAGTTGCAATTTACTTTTGAATGCGTTTACTGCGCTAATCATCTCAATAATAGTTTTTCCTTTAACTTGAAACTCCACGTTAATGGTGTTTAAGTGCATTGCGATGTCAGTCAAAAATGCCAAATCAGTCAGCCGCGATATGGTCTAGTACAGTCTAGTCTAGAAACAACGCGGCTTTTCTTTGACGAGTACCGCGCGTTCCTTTGATAAAGCCGCCTTTTGCCGCAAGCAGTGTTATTGCGTAATACATTTTTGTAGTTTATACCATTGCCCTTATAGGAGCGACCCCGGACCGCTGGGACGAAAACCCCTTCCCCGCCATCAGGTGACAGCACCCTTTAACTCGGCCGACTATCCCTCATTAGCAGCAGTAAAGCCCCTTTCAATCTCCCCCTCTTAACGCAAGACGTTTTAGTTGCTTTTGCTGAAAATGTATTTTTTTGTGAGATTCAAAATGTTCTCGTCATTCTGAGGAAAACAAGTCTAAATTTTATGTCATTCGGTTTTTGTTTTTTGTTTTTTAATTGGCATGGTTATTTTACATACAGCCATAATAATTTATGTACAATCGATTATATATTAGAGTTCTCTTGAAAATATACATTTATCTGATAATAAGGAACTTACATTTTTACACGAATTTCTACTTAAGTTCAAAATTAATTTTCCATTATAATTTTGCCATAATATGTTTGTATTTGAATTTATATTTATTAATTATTTTTATTAAATTTTAATGCCTTGGCAATTTATGAAATTGTATATGTCAATCCACACTTCCATATTACTACTTAACAACAATGTTTTAAAATTGAAAGGGTTAACAACTTTTGCGGATATACGGAGAAACATCTCCTCTCTTTCCCTATCATAGATCGGACATTCCATCAACAAATGTTCCACACTACCCATTGGGTGTCCGCAATCACATTTCCATAATCCAATCCAATCCTTTCCATAATCCCTGCGGTCCATACGGCTTAGATATATAGGGCAGATGGCATTCGACAAAAGATTTTCACAAACCGCTTTGGTTTATCTATGCGTTTGAACCTTGGCATTTTGTTTATTTTTGGGTTGAGTTCCTTAAAGAATTTCCCTTGTTCCCCTAGACTATATTCCTGCTGCCAATTCTCAATTTGACTACATTTCATAATGGCATAAAGCTCCTCCTTGGGTAATGGGTAGTTGATTGGAACACCTTCGCGTGACGCCCTCTTAGCTGCCGCATCAACTCGCTCATTGAACGACAATCCTGCATGAGACTTAACCCACATGAAGATCACGTCCATACCTATATCCTTCAGCTGTGATATCAGTTTGATTATATTTGTGATATAATTGTTTCGAAATTCATTCGGTTCAGGAATACCTTATCAAACAAGTGTGAGTGGGTATTTTTACATAACGTCTAGGTATGTTTTTCCAGTTCAAATTTATACTCGTTGTGTCCCTTTTTTCATGTACATCACGATTCTGACGATGACATGATCGAATTAACTATTAGATCACATTTGAATTGCGTAAGACGTAAGTATTGCACTGTAATTAGGGTCCGATGTGAGCCGTCAGGCCACTACCTGGAGGCTCGGATTTGAGCGGTGTTGCCAGACCCAGAGGTCTTCAGAAAACCGCAGGGTCTCTCCTACGTGGGCATGAGTATAGTTACCTACTTATTAAACATTTTTTTCTTCTTGAGATCTACTCAAAAAGCATCGACCGTTTGAGCACCCCTATTCTAAACACTTCAAAGAAGATGACTTCGACCAATCGCCGTTTTATAGCAAAATGAAAAAAGGAGTCCTGACGTCAGTTTTCGATGTTTATCCTAAACACTAGCAACCGAAAATTAACTCAATTATTTGATAATTATTTAATGACTGAAACTTCCGATCCTCCCCTTCAAGCTGATGTGACGCCCTCCCCTACACTCGCCCGAACTACCTATTTCAAAAACACCCAATCCCTGTGCGCCACCTTATACAAAACTGTTCATAGAACAATTTAAAGAATATTTGTAGTTTGACGAACATTTTTGGATACACATTAATAATGTTTACTACTTTTGGAAGTACAAATTGTTTACACAATCCAGACAGGCAAAAATGAGGTTTTTTAACTGTTATACAACCGTCAAAAATGAAGTGTATGTGTGACATACACGCCTCTAAGGCATTCTATCAGGATAGAGATGCCACTTACTTGAGATTAAGGAATCGGGGCCTAGATCGAGTTGATTTGTCATTGTATAGTAAAACAGTAAAAATGGATTACAAGTTTTTCTCAACAATACAGATATTCACTACAACCAAAAAAATATGTTCTTGTTTATCAATTTGTAATGAACTTGGAAAAGAATTTATTGGACCATTAAACTCACGCATGCTTTCATTTCTCTCGTGCACTTTACTGAAGAGAACCCAAATGAACTTGAAGATGACGATGTACTTGAGTGAACTGTCTGGGAATGGAAGATCCATCGAGGGAGGAGCGCGAATTGAATTCTGTTTGGAGATGGTTCCTGGCACTAAGCAAGCGATTCTCAGCAGCAGGTCTTGATCTACGAGTTCAGGCTGGAATTCGCAGCAAAACACTAGTAACGGAATGATGCCTGAAACAAGTGAGTAGTAAAGTAGGGTACCGAAATGGATCAAGATGAATCAAAGTTTTGTTACGTCATTGCAGCTGTTGAGCAAGAAGACCCTCCATCATCACTCTGCGCATACACTGGGAACATGAAAGATGCTAACTTAGCGCAGAGTTCACCTTCGGCTTACTTTGGTGTCATGTGACCGTTGTTATCCCCTGGTGTTACTCCTTAACCTTGTAGTGGTGGGGTGGCACATGTTAAAGCACGCTCTACACTACCCGTGTAGTGTACTGCACTAAAAATGTTTCCCATCTGGGGCTAATGTCTTGGTTTTTGGTCCTGCGTTGAGTCGGTTTAACTGTTTTGGCCATGCACAGGAGTGAATGGAAGAGAAGGAGGATATGGATGAAGAAATTGTACGTCCTAAGACCAGTTATAACGCACGCAAGCCGTCTTCACGTATTGGATTCAGAAGATATTGGGAATTTCTTCAGTAACCTTTGGTCAGGTGGCAGCACCGTGCAGTATGGGCTGCGTGAAGCAAGAACTCTCTCATAATTAGGTCTACTTTCCAAAAATACTGTATATGTGTTCATAATTTTGTTTAAAATTTTGATAGTATAAAACCCGGACTTAGGGACATCCTTGTAAATGCATGCAATACTCTTCAATACGTTTCGATGGAAATGAGTTCCAGAGCAAAACGAAGAAACGAAGTTTGAATTTTGATGAACTCTCAGCGGGACACCCAGTTCATCAAAATTGAGAAAGCCTATTCGTCATTTTGTTATAACACACACTTACCCAGAGTTTCAACCCGAAGACAGGACTGAATGAGGACCTGAGGTAGCATACACCAAGCATCATAGGACACCAACTCAATGAACTGTTCACTACAGAGTTTCAATAAATCTGGAAATATTGAGAGATGTTTCGAAATTTCTTCCTCGTTCATGCTCTGGGAAGCGAGCAGCTCCTGCAACAAAACATCAAAGCACAAGATACTGATGAGTCAATAACGAAATCTTCCAGGTTTCTTGGAATCTCAATGGTAAAGTTAGTCTCACTGCTAACGAAGCCAAATACCTTGGTATGATGCTGGACACCAAGCTGAGACGGAAAGCTCAGTCTAAGCCCTCAATCTAGAAAAAGCGCACCCTTTAAAACCAAGCCTTTAAGCCATTTTGGACTTATAAAGCTCAGCTGTGGGACTGTACGACCCAGTCAAACCGAGACATCGATCGAAGATTTTAAAGCAATATTCTTAGAAATATGTCAAAGCACCTTGGTACTTTCAAACGAACGCCTTCAGATCGAAGCAGACGAAAGCATAAAGCGACAGGCAGTGAGACAACTTCATTGGTCTAAAATCTTACGTCAACAAGGAAGCTGTCCGAGTCCTTGACTCAAGCGATATCGCCAGAAGATATAAGCGAACCTTACCAAAGACCTAGATTACTTACTAAAAAAATTACGAAGACCGAAATGCTGGAAAGAGACATTGACAGGCGGCAAAGATAATGAGGAACAATTGGGAAAACAGTTATCATAGATGGCGATGGAGATATGACAGCTTATTAGGGTTCAGATTGGGGTGGACGTAAGGATGGTCGACAAGTGGATTCGTTATAAAATTTGGAAGTACTCCTACCCACCGGAAATAGCAAACAGACAAATTGAATATGATATGAAGGTGAAATAACCAAGATTACAGTAATTATGTGCAATAATCAGACAGCATTGAGTTTTCAAAAAGGAAACAACGCCAGCTCTAGGTATGTTGACATTAGGTATCACTGTAAAAGAAATTGTGAGCACTGAAGAAGTTGAGCTGGAATACATAACACCAAAAGAAAACCTAACAGATATCTTATCGAAACCCCTTGTCGAAATTCGAGTGTGAAGAGATCAAGTTGCCATTGAGGTTGGAAGGGAGAGGAGAGAAGAAGGAATCTGTTAGTCATATGGAGTCCTTGGTTGCCTCATGATGTTTTGGTTTATGTTTTGAAAACAGAACATTCCCAAAGTGTGTTTTGCTGTTTTCGTCTCTCTGAAGCAAAGCCCGCATTCTATGGTTCTGAACTTGACCATTTTGTAAAGGTGGTACATGAGGCGATAGTAACCCGTCAGGAGTCCCAGAAGTTTGCGAATGTCTTTTGAGCCTCAGTGACCATAGGGAATTTGCTCATTTCTTTGAGGTGGTCAAGCACCTTCTCTCCGCTTAGCACAGACAAAAGCGGTTTTTCGTGTTTTAGAATTTCTGCACCTTTTGAGTTACATACTATTGGTAACCTAGTTGGGGATTAGGTCCGATTGAGTTGGGCTCTGATCCGTTTTTAGCAAGATCAGCTTAATTGTTGCAGACGAATGTTATCGTCGGAACTCACAATTCGCTATCGTCTTTCCTGTAGGCTCAAGTGCCTCAACCTACGACATTTTGACCCAATTTCAACGATTCAACGGTGCCAAGAGCAGGGAACAATGGTCTAGTTTATAAGCTATGATGGGTGACATCAGCGCTGCCAATAAAATTTGAGCAAACGTTTATTTGGACGTAGACAGCGCAAAAATTTCGAAATTTAGAAATACTGCCTTTTTTATACTACCCCCTATTTTTTATAATACTGCTGTTATTATTGTCACTCCAACTTGGTAGACGATTTTATATTAGATATCGTTTACTCACCAGATAAGCTGTGAATGCTTCTCTTGACTGCCGTAAGAGAGATTTAAGTTCTCTAGTTGATTTTTCATTATCTTCTTTCAGCCAAAGATTCAACTGAAACAACCAATACATCATAATAAAATATAGGACCACAATATTGTAGCGAACGAATCACCAAAAATATCAATCCATTGATGAAAACTTGGATGTATCATCAGTAAGTAGTAGTTGAATAATTGACGCTTACAACTCCATTTTTCACATCTCTCAAGATATGTTCCGATCGGAATGTCCAGAAGAGGAGGGCAGGATGGTGAGTGAACACTTTTTCCAAATCGTAACAAGTTGTCAATGACGAAATGACGGCGCTGTTGGTCTTCTCCGCCAAATAACAGGAATCGCCATGTGTCAGATAGCCCACCTGAAACACAATTTAGGTGAACAATCGAATCAAATTTTGAGGTAAATCATGAAGTCAAAAGTCCTGTACAGGATGCCCCCCCCCCCCCTTCTCTCATGGGTGAAATCTGGTTTTCAAATCAAGATACTTGGTATGCTTCACAAGTTTGGGATTACTACAGGACGGACTTACTGAAGATTTTGGGTAGGGTTTTGAAAAAGTTTCTCAGAATTCTTAAGATTACACCCAACAACGTGTTGCTCGGGGAACGTGATGTCGATCACTTTTATCTCACTACGCTTCGTCTTAATGCTCGTTAGTAACGAGCATTTAAACGAAAATGTAACGAGTCGTTACATTTCCAAGTGGCGGATCTAGGATTTTATTTTGGGGGGGGGGGGGGGGGGGCTGATCGCGGAAAGATTTTGTGACAGGTATTTCATATAATGATGCGACCAAAACAATAAGTTAACGATGTTCTGTGGAATAAAAATGTATGTTTCAGTATGAAATAACAAACAACATAAATAAGTTTATAAATTCATTCAAATTCATACTGATTTATTGGTATAAAATTTAGATTCTTACAACCATTTTTTGGGGGTTTTGGGGGGGGGGGGGGCTTCAGCCTGAAAGCCCCCCCCCCCCCCCCTAGATCCGCCACTGCTCGTTACATTTCCAATGTCCCGAAGATGTCACCAAGTAGATATGTAGTTGTTTGGTTGATTGACTGACTGATTGAAGAAATAATTGGACACTTCAAAGCCTTCTAGAGGAAAACTAGAGGAATCCATCCCCATTGACCCTGATCAGTTCAGAAAACATGCCAACTAAGAAATGTGCCAACGCCGTGTCACCAAGCTCTGATGTACAGCATCCGAAGAGGCGCGACTTCGGACGCGAAACAAATAGAAACTCATATTTGCAACTTAAACTGACATAATCAATCGTATAATCTCTTAATCCATAATCTTCGTAAAAACATAAAACAATTTCTTAAATTTGTACAACAGACTGGATATATGGGTTTCCCATTTCAAATGGGCACCTAGAATCAACCCTAAATATTTGGTCGAGTATTTAATTTCAATATAAGGGCATTGAAGATCTACACAATCTGTCTGATGTAAGCGTAACTACTCCATTTGCCGGGCATGAGCACTTGAGAGAGAAAAGGGGATGAAGCAGGTTTTTGAGACATTGAGGGTTAGAACATTCATGTTTAGCCACTCATACATTTTTGCTATGCCCCTTTTCGAATTCTCAGAATTGTATACAGAGAAAATAAACATCTGTGTAATAATGTGCAGCGTTTTTGGTTTATTATTCAATAATAAACCATTGTAATCGCTCTGGAAAAAAAATTCTAACCCCCCTGAAAATGTCATGGTTTACGTTTCAAACGGGTGAAGAATCCGAATCTGCAATAAAAATTTTTCCCTCCGTCCGCCGTCCGCCGTACGCACGATTTCTCCCAAACGGCTGGAGCAAAAGATCTGAAATTTTCAGGAAAAATCCATCTTGGTCCGACGACGCCCCAATTCTTGAGCCAGCTCTCTCACTCAATTATAAATGCCCTTTAAGGGCTGTCAAAGTTTTGTAAAATCCCTGAAAACCTCAAAACAAGTCGAAGCGGCCTAAATTTATACCTATTTGAAGAACATACCATGAGGAATCGAATGAGCCCCTCCCCAGGTCCGTAGGTCAAACCATTCCCGATGTATGGCCCGATTTATGGTGCCAACATTTGCGTTTTTTGGTTTATTATTGTTTGTTTGTAACCTAGTGATGCCGATAGCGTCGAGTTGTAGTGAATGTGGATACTGGAGTGATAGCCGATGTGGATACTTGTAGTTTATAGCCGATACACGGGTTGAAGCATTCTGATATTCATGAAACGCTGATAATATATAAGTAAATATTATTCAATATTATTACTGGGGTAAATAAGTATTCTCACTGGGGTTTATTATTCAATTGGCTTGCGTTCATGATTTGAATTTCTACTAAGCTTTGGAGTGTGCGTGTTTCACAGGATAGAGCGATTATTGAATTTCAGGAGATATGCACGGAGCACGTAGATCTGTTCTCAACCAAAATACCTATTTGGATTGATCAGTTGATCATATTTGTATGCCTCCTGAAATTCAATAATCTCTCTATCCTGTGAAACACGCACACCCCAAAGCTTAGTAGAAATTCAAATCATGAACGCAAGCCAATTGAATAATAAACCCCAGTGAAAGAATTTGCAGCGTTTTTCCGCAAATAATGCAATCTGACCCAATGTGAGATGGTTGCCTTGGTAATTGACGTCAACTATAGGTGTTTACCGTGTGGTCTGGTGTACACATATTAAGACCCTCAGGCATGTTATGCTGTTTTTACCAAGTCCCTTTCCAAGGAGCGGGCTTTTACACAAAGGGTGATCAGATATCAGGGAACTGAATACGTACCTCTCCAGGAGTGCATTAAAGGGTCCTTCATTTCCACCATAGTTCCTAGAGCTCCCAGTAAAGTTTGCAAGGGGACTGGCAATAGAAGACCCTATCAAAACGGCCTCTGAGAAAGCGACTCAGATCTTGGCAGAAGCTCTTACAACAGGGATAGGGGTAAACATGAATGAGCACGGACAACGGATGAGGGAGGTACAGAGGGACAAGAAAGACTCCTCGATTCCCTCCCCCCAAAACAGACTCGGACGATCAAACTAATCACGGAGAGAAATTCGTGTCAATGGCTGACCATTATACCGCTTTTAAATTATGACTTACATCTCTCAGCAATGCAGTTTAGGGACGCACTGGTCGTAAGATATGGAAGGGAACCCAAAGGAATGCTGTGATGGCCGTGGTGAATTGCTGGGCCTTAGCCATGCCAAAAACTGCAAAAGAGGGGGACAGGTCAAGTATGGTCATGACCTGATTGAAGACCAGGCGGCGAGGATGGAGCTTGGCATTTAACTCTGTGCGAATCGAACCAGTACTGGCGGAAAATTGAAGATAGCACCCCAAGACTGGTTGCAGACCTGAAAATCCACGGTTTGTGGGATGTAGAAAGGTTAGCGTATTTGGATACCCACGTAGTTAACGCTGACACCTCCTCCTACATCTCTCAAACGAGGACATCAGTTTCCCAAAATGCTGCCAATACAAAGCATAGAAAGTATGATAGGGCAGCCGAGGATATGAGAGGCTCGCTTACGCCCTTAGTGATAACTCTGCGAGGGCTCCCTCCACAAAGAGTACCACTGCTTCTTAAAAAGAACAGCAACTGTCCTGTCCGACAAATGATCAAAACCTCAGTCGTAAGTGACCCAGTAGGTGAGAGTGAAGACCCAGATGGCAGTAATACGTGCAGTTTCACTGCGGATTCGAGGCTCAAGGAGGAAAGTCCGCTGCCTTGGGCTTGAAGATGCAGCCTTGATGCCACTCGACTAAAGGGACCCCACTTCCTTTCTTTTAGGAAACCCTCAAGAGCCCAACTATCCATTTACAGTAGCTCTTCAGAAAACTATAAATAATAAAAAAGTTTAAGAAACAAAATACAATGGTTTTTTGTGAAAACTCTAAAACAAACTAGAAATATAAACTTACAGCGAAACAGAGCCAAACAGCTTTGAACACAGGTGGAGGTATTGATGATTTCGAAAGGTTCATATGAGTGCAGATATCTTTAAAGAGGTCAACACTCATTTCTGGGCTGGAAAATAGGTAAGGGAAAAGGTAAATAGGTGGGGATAGGTGAATCCTTGAGGAACTAGATAAATGGGTTTGTTATGAGGAACTAGATAAAATTGCTTAGTCAATTGAAGGAGAATTTAATGCTCTCTTATTTCGGTAAAGTTGTTGGTAGTTCAGAAGTTACAGGCGAAAAACTAAATAAAGCCCGAACATTTCGACGATATTGGGCACCAAAAGTCAAGCACACATCGTACACACGAAACAAGCACACACCGTACACACACAACAAGCACACAAACTTAGATTACTCGTTAACAAGACTATCTAAAGGTTTTAGAATGATTTCCAGACTTCCCAGAATCGCCTTAGAGTATCTCCCCTCTTCAGGTCTAGTTCTACTTAACTAAATGGTAAAGGGTGTTTCAAAAAGAACGGCGGATTTGAAAAGGGCGCTATTTTTGTTTTTCGTCGCTGGCAGCATTGTTTTTGTGATTTTTTATATCTGTTATCATTGAGGTTTTGTGTTGTCAAGGAATTTTGTTTTACTAGTGATTGTGTTTATTGTGATACCATGGAAAGGAAAACTACGGAATAAGGAGTTTTTATCATTAAAATTGTTGATCATAATCTTCACCGATGAAGCCCATTCTCATGTAGAAGGCCTTGTCAATAAACGAAATTGCCGAATATGGGTAGCTGACAACCAAAGAGTAATTCAAAAACGAGGAATGCACTCTCAAAGAGTTACGGTTCTTCTTTGAAGACGGAATCCAGTCATTGTAAACGGAGTTAGACACCGAACAATGATCACTGACTTTTTAAGCCTCAAATGGATCAAATGAACATCGAGAACGTTTAGTTCCAGCAGGGTGGTACAACATGCCACACTTCCAGAGATACAACTGCATCCCTGCACGAGGAGTTTCCAGACTGACTCATCTCGCCTACCCACCTCGATCGTGTGACTTAAATCTATGTGACTTTTTTGTGGAGTTACAGGAAGTCACACGTCTACGGGAATAAACCCACAATTCAGGGGAAACTCACTAAGACCTGAATCGAATGGTACGATTCTTTTGTTTTTTTTTTGTGAACATGAATTAAGTTTACAGCCTTTTAAATCCGGCGTTCTTTTTGAAACATCCTTTAATAAAAATGGACGTCATTACCATACTTACCATTCTGATGTCGTAAGAAGGAAGTAATTGTAGATTATGATGGTCGTTGACAGAGGATCTTGGAAGGAATGAGGCTCGAGGCGGGCGAGTGAGCCCTGCACAGGAAGAGTCTTCATGCTCTCGGTGACAACGGCCGTCCAGTCAAGTTCGCCAAGAACGTTGGAGCAGAGGCAAACGAGGATTTCAACCAAGAGAGACCTAACGATCATGTACTGCATCCACGTACTGTAATAACAACAATAAGTCTTTTTTGCCTTCAACAGTTACATAATGTGTCACCAAAACGAAAAACCATCCTAGTGCCAATCCAGGCATTTTTACCTAAATCGAACCCTTGAATACAATAGTGTGTTCGGTGTAAGAACGACGAAACATCAGGGGGTGGATTTTCAACTGGGGGGAAAAGTTTCCGAAACGCAATCTAACTGGGGTAATTTTTGGCATCTAACTAGGGGAAGGTTTTGGGGGACCCGCGATTGAACTGGGGGAATGTTGACTCCAAATGTTGAATGTTGGGGGCACAAATGTTGACTCCACGGACACGGCTGAAGTAGAGAATAGGTGACCCCTTCCTCTTATCAGACTGTATCGATGTGTGTATAGGATATTATATCGATACCACTGCCATGTTTCACGACCGTTATATCGATAGAAGTATTTTTAATACGCAGAGACACAACTGTTAACACATTCTGATCTATTTGTCCAACTGATCTATACCTAACTAGAAGGATTGATGTAGGATATTTTTTTGTTTTAGAGATGCGAGCGAAGCATCCAGACCACCAAACTAGACAGAACACACATCGAAAGCGTGGACCTATATCGATAAGAGACATCGGGTTTTTCAATATGGCGACGGTCTTATCAGGAAGGGGTCACCTATTCTCGACTTCTACCCACGGACACATCCATATTATTGCACAATAAAAGCTGACTGACTAGATGTGGCCCACCGAACCAAGCGATAACGTTTCCAGTTCATTAGGGATCGATTCAGCAACCAATTTGCAACAACTTTTACCTCTTAGCAATTTTTATTAAGTCCGCTCCTTTTTTGCTTATTCTACATCAAAGTTTTTTTTCCGTATGTGGGTAATTCTAAAATCATGGGTGATTTTATGTCACAAGCCCTTGACTGCCATACTATTTGTGCTATAAATTCGGAATTTTTTCGAATGTTTAGAACAACTACGCCCCTACATAAATCCACGGGTTTTGAGTCAATTAGCTAATTAGGTATTTAATTATATTTGAATAACTACCCAATTTCTCACAACCTACAACTGTCACAAGGTGTTGCTCCAATATTTGGCTTTTTTGACATTTCATGTCTTTGCTATGGCACACAACCAAATTGTCGTTATGTCACGTTACGTTACGTAACGAAATATGCTCAATGATTATTATGATTCGTAGAAGTGAGGTAGGTAGGTACCTATATGATTATAGCTGGAATTTGGCTATATGATTATTATGATTTGGCTGGTAGCCTCCTTAGGACGTGAACAATAAGGTGCAGAGGGTTTTGATCAACTGAGTGGCTCCTGAAGCTAACTTCTTTCCTATCAACTGTGGAAAGCTGAAATTTGGTTGGTAGCCTCCTTAGGACATGAACAATAAGGTGTACAGGGTCTTGATCAGCAGAGTGGCTACTGAAGCTAACTTCTTTCCTATCAACCGTAGGAAGCTGAAATTTGTCTCGTTAGGACATGAACAACAACGCTACTGGAGTAGGTGATGTAGTCTGGCTCGAATACATAGAAGAAAATGTCCCAATGTGTTGCAGACTCGTATGCAAGCA
This sequence comes from Creontiades dilutus, assembly GCA_031894815.1. Taxonomy (NCBI): domain Eukaryota; kingdom Metazoa; phylum Arthropoda; class Insecta; order Hemiptera; family Miridae; genus Creontiades; species Creontiades dilutus. Next base: position 26,141 of record JAVIWC010001070.1, read on the forward strand.
TTTATGATTCTTAGAAGTGAGGTAGTTAGGTACCTATATGATTATAGCTGAAATTTGGCTATATGATTATTATGATTTGGCTGGTAGCCTCCTTAGGACGTGAACAATAAGGTGCAGAGGGTCTTGATCAGCAGAGTGGCTCCTGAAGCTGAAAATATGAGTTTAATTTTTGCTTTCTTTATATTGAAAAAAATGTAATTCACAGAGGAAGACAAGATTGCTAGAAGATGGAAGGGAAGAAGGAGGGAGGGGAAAGACATGAAATGTCCTAATGCGTTGCAGACTTGTATGCAAGAATTTTCTGAATAGTTAAGAACAGCGTGGTAACTTACAAACAATCGATGGGGACCAGGTATAAATTAGAACTGTAGTTTTTACTTAATGACATTGCTCATCTTTTAAAAGATTCAAAAAATGTTTTAGCCTTTTAGACTTTGAGAATAGTATTCCAGTCATATATATTATATGACTGGAAAAGGCAAATTTCATTGTTGTTTTAGATTTTTTCTCAGTTCTAGGTGTGTCACAAGGTTTCCTTCTCACGACCTACAGTTTTTGTCAACACCCTCCCACACCCTGAAAAAAATATTTTTGGTTGTCGTAAAAATTTGTGGCAACAGGGCTGCAACGTGGCTTCTTGTTTGTATTTCATCAGTCGTGATCTGCGTTTCCGAAAATTCTTTGAGTGTAATAAATCATGTGAGTGTTTTAATACGTTCCCACAAATGTAATAACTACATTAAACTGCACTAATTAAACGTTCAAAAAAATGTAATATTCGTAATTGTAGGTTGTGAGAATTGGTTGCAGGGAGCGAAAATAAGGACGTTTGAATGAGTTAAACCGCTGCAAATTATTACACAAAGGTTCATTGTTTCTGTGTTAGACAACCATTTTACGTAAACCCCTCGTCTATGTGTATTAGATGTAATCTGTGGTACATTCTACACCTCGTAATTGCATTGCAGATATTAATGAAAATGCACGATTTATATTTCATCAACGTTGACATGAAAGAAATGAGTCCGAATGCTCCTTCAGCTGACGTACAACTACGTTTTTCTCGCAACCTACAACTGTTCTCACGTTCTACAAAAAAGGAAGGTCCCCCGAATTTCCAAAATTCCCCATCTTCAAAACTACACAGTAAAGTGTGTGCCCAATCCAGGGTGTCTCTAAGGACATGTTCAGGAATCGGAAAGGACCAAGAAAATTGGGAAAATCTGAGTTCAGTTTTGAGATTTTGTTTGCCCTCAAAATCACCCAGGATTTTAGAATGACCCATTTTCCACCTCACTTCACTGAAATGGGCACAACTCCCTTAATTTACTAAACAAACGATTTTTAAATTATACGGTTGAAAAGTGCGTTGAATTTTCTTCAATTTGCACTCCATAAAATTGTCTTCAAAGTTCGTACATGGTTTTTTCTACCCTAAACTTGAATGTTTGTTAACCTTCTGCTTTTTCAATTATTTTCAATGTTCCATTTACTGGAAAATGGATGAGCTCTACGGTAAAAACATATACATTTCATCAACTTTCTATCGGTAGATTAAATTTTTATCTTAGAGCAATTTTTGACAGGAAAATTGGTGTTTTTACGTGGGAAAACGTGATTTGTTTTTAAATAAATAAGTGTTTTGGCATGGCCTCAGGTGTTGGATGAAATTGAAGGGGGGAGGGGGTTATAACTACTTAATTTTTCTCGCTGAATCGAATGAACGGATTTCTAAAACTCTTCGAAAGACTAAAATCAAAGAAAGTTTGGTTATACCGTTGGAAAGCTGATGAAATGTAGACGTTTTTACTGTACTTCCAAACGACTTTTCATCTTTTTTTGGAAGGGGTAATCAGCTGGAACTTTTATAATTTTACGAAGTTCATACTTTGACCTATTTTGTTGGTCTTTCGACTATCTTTGAAAATTATGATTTGGCATCAAGGAGATGAAAAATTTGAAGTCCATTCCAACGGTATCCTCAAGTTTGACGTTTGTTTGAAATAAGGTCGAAAACGGGAAAAAAATCTTAAATCTTCAATAATATGCAAAACGAAGACCCTAAAAATACCTTAAGATGTTGGAAATTCTATTTGTAGAATCGATCCCTCAAGTCTTATCTACTTAAGTCGTCTCGCATTATACATCTTTAAAGTTTTGGAGTCTTTCAAGTTTATTAACAACATTTCAATGATATTGATTCCGATACGAGGAAGCTATCTGCCACTTCCAACTTGATACTTTCTTTCCACGAATATCGTCTTATTTCTCTGTCTCGACGTGCGGGTTGACCATTTTATTGAGTAAATTTTATAGAAAATGAGCAGGTGCACCAACCGGCAGATGTGCTCCAACGAATGGAGCATGACGAGGAAGTTGGACTCGACGAGCAGCTGCGTGTATTTGAAGTTCTCAGCTGAGTCGGGGTAGTGGTAAATGCTGATGACACCTTTCAGCAGGGCGAGCATTTCACCCATGTTGTTTTGATCAATCTGAGGTAACTGCGACAATCGAAAAAAAAAAGTATTGGTTTGAGTGATTGGGAATGAAAGAGAAGAGGGGGTATAGTACACAAGGTGTAAGGCAAGTCGTGTCCGACCTCTCTTGTACGTATTCTGCAAAATATCTCCGACCAAAAGTGCCTCATGGAGTGTTATCTTTGAAGGCTTCGTTTCCGAGTTACAGTGGAATTTGCTTAATGGCACCACGTTGGGAGCAACCCTTTCTGTTCACAATAACCGGCTGGAACCAATATACAAAGCCAGAGAACGGGGCGGGAGAAAAAAACGAACGATACCTAGTATACCTACGAAAGAAATGGAGTTTTATTACATATGGAATGAAGTGCTGAACAATATTGTTCTAAAAAAAAACTGATGTATAGTGGATTGAATTTTCGATTCCTCTACAACTTTTTAAACATAATTTTGGAAGTCGTAGAGGTTGGAAATTTGACGCCCTGGCATGGAGTCCTCTCTGCAAAACTCCCAAAGCGTCCAGCATTTCTTACATGTTGGGGGTTTGATGTTGGGTGGTTCGTCTTCTTCCTCGTCGTCGGAATCATTTGCACCACTCGGTTGTGTGGTGATGATCGCTCGTGATGATGCGGCGCATCATGTTGATGTCGCAGTAAAAAGCGTAGGGAAATTAACTTGATACGCTCTCGTGGGAAAGACAATCGACGAGAATTCGCTGACAAGCACGTTGATTACCGGTCCCCTACAACAATGAAAATTCATTGTTTCCACACTCCTCAGGAAAGTAGGAGGGAAAAAGGACTGGATTAGAGAGGAGGAGGTCCCAAACTTGGAAATTTCGAAATTGGGAACGCGCCGAGGAAATGTACGTGCATGTCCAAGAAGAAAGAAAAGCCGAGAAGAAGAATTCGGAAAGAATTCTAGAGAACTCCCGACTTGAACGTTCACCGAACAAGACGTGTTCCGCGACGTTTCCAGACCCGGATCTCAGACTTTAGTGCAAAGCCGCGAGACGGGTCGAGGAATTTCGGACTTCGTTTGATTCTCTTCTGGACTGGCGGAGCGAGCAACGACAAGACTTCGCTACAGGCGCCAAAGGATAGCTACCGAGTGCTGCATACCGCAAGTCTTCCGAAAGGTCAGGATTTATTGTAACACCATTTTTTGATTTTTATTCTTGGAGTGGGGATAGGTAGGTAGGAATAATTAGGATTAAGGAATTAAGGACTAAGAATAGATTGAGAACGTTTATAACTTTTGTCAACGATTAAACAAACCAAAAGAGGAGTTGTCCCAAAAAATTGCACGCCTTTTTGATTTGTCAGACCTTCAAAACCCATAAAGGTGTAAAGTTTAGTTTACAAAGAAATGGTACCAGCTACGAGTAACGGATCCAATCAAGAGGGAAAGAGATTAGATTTCCTAAATTGTGAAGCTCTCACAAGAAAAAAAGTAAGTCCGTAATTGATTTTCCTTCTTGTTGGGCTGAGGGCCTATAAACGACGGCTCACATTTACCTACCTTGCATCTCTTTTAATGATCAATTAATTTTTTTCCGCTATCATGCCATACTTTTCGATCCGGCAGTAAAAAACCTTTTGAATTTAATTGAATGGAAATAATTACCCAGTCAGTGATGTGTGGCACTATCAGTTTGGTCATAGCAGCGCGGATCATGGCGTGCAGAGGTTCCAGAACATCTTTTACGGAGACAGTCGCCCTCACGAATAGCCTACAGAAAAAAAACCATGTCAAAATCAATAAAATATATCAAATCAATCAAAATCGTTTATTTGGGCAACCCCATTGGGCATTACATTGCGGAATACGTTCGAAAAATACAGCTATCCCAGTGTAGCAAATGAATACCAAATAGTTAAGGAATACCTCAGCTTTATGATAGATATTTACAATTATTCATTCCCAATACCAAGTATCTATGGAACTTCGATGCTGCATTGCAGGGATGAAGAAGCCGAGTCTCACATTGGCGGTGTTACGAGAACATTTCAATACGGTAAAATACAAATTACCTACTTTATCTGTTCAGAAAAAAAACTTAATCTACAAGTAGAAGAGGGAGAAGAAAGAACAGCATTTCTGACGCAATCCTGTGTTAAACTATAGGAAACTTGCCCAAAATGGTTCTCACCCGCCCTTTTATAACTACGTCTACAGGGTGTATCAGATAAGGTGCGCAGTACTCCACTCACGTATTTTACAACCAATTTCCAACAAAAAGTGCCTCTTGAAATTTTTTTTTATCTCGCTTAGTTTTTGAGTTATTTTACTTCTAAAAATTTTTCAAAACAGCCTGTATTTTGTTGAATCCACTAATGTGTCCTTTTGTGCATTGCATCAACAGCACTCCGAAGCTCTCGTCGGTTTTGTTTCATTTGATCCCTGATTATTCTTTGAATGAGTTGATCTCTTCGATCAATCCTGACGTCGTACACTTTTGCTATGAGATTCCCTCAGTAATAGTCTATTGGAGTAGGTAAGGTCAGGACTGCGCGGGGGAGACCGTCGGGCCGATACTGACCAATCCACCAATGGGAAATTTGAAAGTTAAATGAATGCTTTGGATAAAATCGTTTAAAATAAAGAGAAAGTATGGCGAAATCATTCTTTATTCACGTTACGAAAAGAATTTCCGTTTAACCGGTCAGGAAGCAAAACAGGACAAGCATACGATTTCTAATCATTCTAACTCAAACGTTTGCCCAATGGGTCCCATGGGGATTTTCTTCGGACCAAATGTGGCTGTTGCGTTGATTGTAGCCTAGGACAGCCCTAGAACTCGCCAACAAATAGGAAATATCGCATTTGACAAATTTAAAACTTCTCCTTAGATGATGAAACAGATTAATTTCGTTCGTAAAAATGCCTGCTTTTTGAAACCCATTATCAAGAACGAAAAACCTCGACTTGCTTCTCTGGTTTTGCATTCAAACGAAGTTTTCTCGACCAATTAAATAGTAAAAATTGTTTTTGATTTAACATTTGAAAGCTGACCTTTAGGCGCATTTTTTTAAGCTACAGGCACCTGATCATATGCAGATTAGAGTAGAGTAGAGCACTTTTGAAAAAACCTTCTTTTTTCAAATTTTTTTGAAGTTTGCTATGTAGAGTGATTTTTTACTAACTGGATGTGAGCAAAAGTCGTTTTGGAGCTTGAAAGATAGGAAATTTAACGCACTTTCCAACGATATCCTCAATTTTTACATTGTTTAATACTGCATGTGAGTTATAGCCGTTTTGTTGAGACAAAGACGAAAACACGAAAACATTTTAGAAGTAAAATAACTCAAAAGCGAAGAGAGAACAAAAATTACTAGGAGGCACTTTTTTTTGGAAATCGGTTGTAAAATACGTGAGTGGAGTAGGGATGTGTCAGTACAGGTGGACCGGGAACGGGGAACGTAATCTCGCACTGTACCGGTAACGGAACCGGTGACTGTACGCCGCGTCACCGGTACAGCTGGACCGATAAGGAGGAACAGCGAAGTACAACGTTCCCGAGACAGCTCCCGATCCGTCCCTATCCGCTCCAACCCACGACCGATCCGAATATTTTTCTCAATTCAACCCGTGTCGCAGGTGGTAGGGGTACATACTATCTTTCAACCCTCAACGTTGACCAGAAAAACAGTCCTACACATTCTTTGGTTGTAGCACGAACATTTTAACTCTGTATACTAAAATATGCATCACTTTCGGAAAGCGATAGTACCTACAGTACATGCTGGGACCTCTACAACAAAAACAAAAAATTTCGAGTCGTCGGTGTGGAAATTATTCTTAGGCCATAATTGAAATGCAAAGTTCCGTGGGAGAAAGCCGAATTTCTCTGGATGACGAACTAGTGAATTGGTGGTACGACAATTGGCACATCTATCCTCTACTTTCAGTGGTTGCTGAGGAAAGATTATGCATCACCGCAACTTCCGTCCCATGTGAACAGCTGTTTTCGAAAGCTGGAATGATAATTACCGAAAGAAGAAGCCAGTTGTCTCCCCAAAAAGCCAGAATGCTAATTTTCCTAAATGCTGACGGACATTTAGTAAAGTGAATTTTTATCCGTAGATATTTTTTTCTTCTGACAACATTACCTACCTGTTTAGTTAAAATGAATTTTTATTCGTAGATATTTTTTTTCTTCTGACAACTTTAGCGTTTAATTTAATTGACGCTGATTTTTTATGAACAGGTTTTCACAGGGCATTGTGTTCTACGAATTTTATAAAACTGTTTATTCACTCCATATTTGTATGCAACGGGAAATTTAATGCATTTTTCTGAATCCGTCAGTTACCTACGTACGAAGTGATTTTAGTCAAATTTGTTGCTAACTTTAGAGGTATTTTATTTAACGGCATGTACTTTTATTTGAAAGTTCAATTATATATTTCACTTTTTATAGATACAATATTATATTCCTTACTCGGGTCTCGGGTTCAGATCGGTATTGACAAGGGAACAGAAGCGCAGAGACCGAGATGAACCGGTATCGTTAAAATGGAACAGTGACAGACGCGGACCGGGAACGTTGAGTACCGATACCACAAAAGACCGGTACCAACACGCCCCTAGAGTGGAGTACTGCGCACCTTATCTGAAACACCCTAATACAAAATACTGTAATACTGTACATAGAGCGAAAACCCTCAAACATTACCTCATACAGGCAGCTCCAACTTCGCAAATCGCTGTGTCAATGTCCATGTCCGGTGAGGTGTGGGTGGCTCGGCAGAGTTGGTTCAACAACTCGGCGACCAGATGCGGGAAACTCACGTCTTTCTCCATCTCCTCCTCGAGGAGTGCTCTCGAGCTGAGCAGGACTGTGTACACGATCTGAGACACCGATTGGAGGATCGACAGGTCCTCGTTAGGGGTTTTCAAAATCATCAAACCGACGTTGACCAACTGTTCCAAGTCGCAGAAATGTTTAAACTCTTTCCCTTCCTCCACTAAACTGAAAACCCCAACAAAACACGTTGAAGAAAGTTTGCCTTCTCAAGCATATTGAAATTGATATGCTGAGGCATATTGGAATGTGACACAAGATTTACCTCCAGTTTGGTATGAACCAACCACAATATTAAATAATAACACTTCGTTCAACACACTGATTGTTGGGCAGATTGAATGGATTTGTATTGATAAGAACTCACTTCATTATAATCTTTGAGACTAAGTCAAGTCCCATTTTAACCACAACGCCGTCTTCCGAGAATTCAGAAAAAAGGAGGACACAGCTCAGGACAGATTTGATTATGACAATCGCTCGACTCACCACAAACCCCTTGCTTTGTATCAGATCTTCCAGAAGCGTCATAGAAGTACTGGAAATTAGAAAACGGAAAATTAAAATTGGAAAGAGGTAAATATTTAAAAATTGTCCATGTGATTTAAAACAACGAGTATATTACTAAACAAAAATATTGAAACCTCTGACTTGAGTTTGAACTCGTATCCTTATTACTAATAGAAATTTTCCGTTTAGTTGCAACGCTTTAACGGATTGAGCTATGAGACCAATTTAGTCAAACCTCTTCGACTGTGGGTCATTTTCTTTGAACAAAATAAGTAGTGTACATCCGTATGTTGAAGGAATTTTATTTTTGAAATTGAAATAGAATGCGGATTGATAACAGGTGGTTGACTCCTTCAGACAGATAATTCAAAATTTCCAATGTTTTAGCCCCTCCAATACCCCTCTTTCGTAATGAAATTCGACATTTCAGAGGTTAGTTAAATAATTAGCGTAAAATTAGGATTGGAAAAGAAATAATCATGAAAATCAGTATAGGATTGGAGATTGGGCAGGGTCGACAAAATGAGTTACAAACACATACAATCAGTAGAAACTGTACCCGTACACCCACTTGGCTTTTCACGAATATTGTAGTTGCGACTCACGACCCTAGAAAAATCCGATACTAGTTTCAATAATGTGTTTGCAGAGGTCTTAAATAAAATATTTAAAGCCAAACAATTTTCCAATTAAACAAACCAGGCCAAATTGTCATCAAGCGTACACGAATTCACTTTCATAAAGTCAAAAAACGCTGCAAATTCTTTCACTGGGGTTTTTTATTCAATTTGATTAATTTGGCTTGCATTCATGATTTGAATTTCTACTAAGCTTTGTGTGTGCGTGTTTCACAGGTGATAGAGCGATTATTGAATTTCAGGAGGCACTGATCAATCCAAATAGGTCTCTCCAGTGAAAGAATTTGCAGCGTTTCATGCATATCAGAATGCTTCAACCCGTGTATCGGCTACAAAGCCTTTTAGGAGTTCACTCCAGTATCCACATTCACTACATCACTAGGTTACTGGGATTTAAAATATAAAAAAACCCTGTTGTTTTTGTTTTGATCGCAATAACCTAGTGATGTAGTGAATGTGGATGCAAATGTTAGCAGCAGTTGTTGTGCGGGTGATAAATCGGGCCATACATCGGGAATGGTTTGAGCTACGGACCTGGGGAGGGGCTCATTCGATTTCTCATGGAAAGTTCTTCAAAAGAAGTCCAAATTTAGGCCGCCTTGACTTTTTTTGAGGTTTTTAGGATTTTACAAAACTTTGACAACCCTTAAAGTGCACTTTAAATTAAGTGAGAGAGCTGACTAAAGAATTGGGGCGTTGTCGGACCAACATAGATTTTTCCTGAAAATTTCAGATTTTTTGCTCCAGCCGTTTGGGAGAAAACGTGCGTACGGCGAGCGGACGGAAAAATTTTTATTGCAGATTTGGATTCTACACCCCCAAAAGTGATCGTACAGTCCAAAGACACTAGAAAACCGAGCTCAAAACTGTACTAGTAGCTAGTGGGCCCTCCTTTTTGCTTGATAACGTCCAACAAATAGGACTTCATCTAATCAACGAGTTTCTCATACTGGCACTCGTCCCACGCAGATATCTGGAGTATATACAAAACCATAACGATACAATACACAACAAATAACGACAACAAATCATGAAAATTGTTTAAGAATTCTGCTTTTGAAAGTTGTTCAAGAACACTTATAGTTGTTTTTCCATATAATGATTTGCAAAGGATTTGTATTCGGTTATGGTTTTTTCTCATGTTTGTATTAGCCCTCACTAACCTGGATCAATTCTATTAGACTTCTGTATTGTGAGACGTCCATGGTTGAGACTGGAAAAAATGCTGATCCTGTAATTTTTATGATTCTAGACCTCTGGTAGTTGCTATTGCGGGGGGAAGAGTATTGATTGATCCTAAACTAATTCACAGGAACTCTAGTTTGTTTGTTCTCCCCCTTCTCTAAAACAAATGGCCCTTGTGTTAGAGATTCCCAACCAAAAATAATGTTTTATATCAGCTGGAACCTAGATGTCCGAATTAGCCTGCATTAGAATTGGAAATTAAAACAATGACACATTCCTGGGGTTTACGGAGACACCCTTTACTAAGAGTATACACGTACCATTTTTATCACGGATTCAGTCTTTGGGCTTGAAACGGATTTATACACAGTTTTCATGTTTGGGTTATACCACAACCCCTCCGGATCAATGCTAGAAGGTGTCCCTCTAAAGGAGTAGTCCCTAAAGTAGAGACACGTCCTCTGGTTACTTGAATAACAGCTTATCCTTCCTATTACGCTCATGAATGAAAGAAATTAAAGCTCACCAGACGACATGAGTGTTGAGGGAGCTGATCGTTTCAGCTAGAGTTTCAACAACATTTGATTCAATGAGTTCATCTCTCCATTGGCTGACGTTTTCGTTATTTGACTTCAGCAAATCGATTACTCCCTTCAATCCAGCAAGCTGTTGACAGACAGAAAGTTAAAAGTGTTTGACTTACAAAGACCAGTTACAAGACAGCAGCATTGGAGTCACCCTTACTGTAACCAGGGTTGTAGGTGTTTTTATCCAAAGTACGTAAGCTATGTAAGTAAGCTTACAGTATTATTTTTTTCTAGCTGTTCAGAATCATGAATCTTTTAAGCATCAGTAATACGAAACAGTTTTATTAATGGAACACTGAATGGATTCGTATTCTCGGTGAAAGGTAGCTCGAAGTTAATCGCTTCAAACGGTTTCCACATTGGAGTAACACCAGTTGTTACTGATCCAATTATCACACTATTTTCCCCTTAAGAAAATACCGGTAGCTCAAGAGATTTCAGTGCTTGGCGTACATAAATACAATAAATTTTAGGTGGAATTTTAATTTAGAAAACAGGGGTTTCCATTTATTAAAACAAAGTTTGAGTCAAGTGCACACGATTTGAAACACAATGTTAATTACAGTTGTAATATGTGTTTAGTTGAGATACTTGGTTACATTTATTGTATCCAATTTCTTAATGATCCGGATTCTGATCCATCACTTTTGGATGGCTAGTAGTTGAGTGCCGTTCACGCATCTAGTACGAATCCGTACCGCATTCTCGACATCTGCTCATTTGGCACTACCGTTGAGAATTCCATGATTTTGTTCCTGAATTATGTCAGGAGAGGGCTTCGGAGTTAGGACTTTTTCGTGAAGCCCTTCAGGTTTTCGCAGTGTTTGGAGTAGAGGAGCGCGGCGGTCATAAAAGATAAGATACAATTAGATTTAAAGAATGTCACTCCTTCTGTGTGTTTGTAATTGAAATAACCGATCAATAAATTAGATTAATATGATTTTAAAGGAATAATTTGTCTTAAGTTCGTAGATAACTAATGATAAAGACCAGCAGTTGACATGAATCTACTCTACACTCCTTCCACCTGCTGCCAGTGTGAATTGATGTATCTGTGGTGTAAGTATAAACTGCGAATTACACTAAAAACATACAAATTTCTCTCCCAGTTCATCAAGTTTGGAAAAAACTTTATCGGACATGTCAAGATCCACCCGAGTACGAGTTAGTTCTGCAATCTTCCGACAAATACCTGGATGTTAGGATCACGATCCAACAGTGAGATTCGGAAATCAGCTAGAGATTTGGAGTCAACGAAACCATTGTTGTGATCAGTCGATTCTTCCTCAGGTTCTTCAGCAGAGAAAAAGTCCTCAAATAAATCCATATTCCATTAAAGACGGAACAATCTGCAAATAGGAGAAAGGTTGTGAAACCCAGTATTACACATCGCAAATCATTTGAGTAAAGAACTTTTATTGTTCAAACTCGTAGAAACCGAATAACTGAAATCGTTCTGGAAGTATACAATCAGTACCCTCCTTTCAGATTACTCCTTCAGACCCCAAGTTTTATACTTTTCAGTAAATCTTACTGAACAAAATGCTTCACGCTTCATCTTCCAATTTAAGAGAGTTGGGTAGACGTTGTATTGATTTGAAATTGTATTTGTTGTTTTGGAAATCATCAAGCAAATACTGTATTCCAATATTTCTCAGGCAGTTGATTAGGAAGGAAATCAAGTTCAGCCACTTATTCCACATTTTATTCTAGATGTATTGCTAAAACTGTGCAGTAAAAATCGGATTTGGATTCGAAACATAGAAGGTAATGTGTTGAGAAATATGAAAGATTTAGGGTTGGAAATTATTACAAAAAGTTGTACTACTTTTACACCGCAAAATATTTCATGAGTATAACACACCACTGGCATTCAAAAAATTAGGATGAGTTTGAGGGGGAATTGAGATGGATCTGTCTACTTCTCGCCGTTTGGCACGCGTAATTTACGCTAAATCACTTACTGTAAATGAAGTTTTTGGGTTTTTTATTTAGTTTCTTTCGTTTATTTGGTAACTTTTGATTTTGATGTAGTTTTTCGTGATTTTTGAGTGCTGTTGACCAAATTCATGAGGTTGGAAGAATTTTGGACTTATGTTTTCATCATTGCAGGTTAATTTACCTTTCAAATCCTGTTGTTCCGATCCCCACCATCTGAGTATAACAATGACAATCACACCTAACCTAAAAACTCCCGTTTTGAGGTCTAAGTGTCCACCCTAGGTGGAGCAAAAGGATCCAGTAAGTAACCGTCAGTGGAATCTTTTGCCACCAACAAAAATCATGTTACCATATTTCACATTAGCTTTTATTGCATCAACTTTCAACGTCAATACTTTAATACTTCAGTAATTTTTCAACTGTAACAATTTTTTCGATTTGAAGCATATAGATAGGAAATTTATTCCAGAAATTACAAGAAGAAATCCAATCGAAAACCTCCTAAGAGGATTTCAAGTTCACACGTGCCACTTATGATAATATCTCTTGAAAATGATGTGATATTATTAATGCTGTATTTCGATGGTGTCAAAGCCACATGTTGTATCAAATTTTTCAAAACTTTTCAGGAGAGATTAAAAACTGAATCAAAACAGTAGTGGTGATGAACGAATGTCGATTTCGATTATATCGAGTTGAGTTATCGATTAATGTTTCATTGATTACTATAAGAAAAAATCTTACTTTCGGTGGTATGACATGTGGCTTTGACACCCTCGATTTTCTAATCATCCTCCAGATTTGAGCAAGAAAACCATGTTGAGCACACTTTCTTTTGGGCATTTGCAGACTGATCATCAGTCACTCATGTATTGATGATGTATGAATGTAGTCATATGTGATGTACCGATGATAACTGAATACACCAGCCACTGATGTTGATATTGACGAAACTCCTCGGGAAGGATTGCAACAGCCTAACACGCACATTTTCTGAAAATGCCATGAAAATTAAATGATTGTCACGAGGATTCATGGTCACTTAGATGGGCACACGCCACTGCCTGTTAGCCCAACCTACATCCAAAGGATCCTTGAATGCCCTCACTCAGGCTACACTACCATTATTTTCTTCAATCAAAAATAAAATTCGTTGGACCCTCCTTACAAAAGTTGTTGGTTATTGTTTCAAGGTATATGGATAATTTCAAAATTTCGGTCACATTTATGTCACTGGTCAGTATTGCCATTGAACTCTACTGAACGCAGTTTTCTAAATTTTTAAAATTTCTCCCCTATCTGGATGCACATGTTCCATGCATAAATATGTTGAAGTTGCGCCTAGAGGACCCAATAGAAAATACCGAAGTACTGACTAGAGGTATACAACATCCATCGTCACTACTCAGCGAAATATTTGTAGGGCCTTTACATCTACTTACACTATGAAAGAATATACCATCTAGAATGGATATCCGCCTCAGAAAATACACACCTTAGCAACCCATTATTTCAGTGTCACAGGGTCTTTCTTCACTCCCAATAATGTATGAAAAGTAGGCTCCAACTGGCGAGAAAGGAAATTTATGAAGTTGCTTCTGTTCTGTTGACATTATTCAACCTGGTCTCAACGCTGGTAGTTGGATTTTGCTTGGACCTTCCCAGTCAGTTCTACCGGGCAAACCACCCCCGGACGCAGCAGGTGTGGGTTTTGTAACTAACACTCCCTACTCCAATAACACTCTGACTGTGGCATGTGAAACTTGATTGCACTTGTTGACAATTAGTGTAGTTGCTGGAAGTTCGTTGACAACATTTTGGTACAACAGTTTCAATTGATTTGTGGCCTGTTAAGATGGTGAAAGGCCTATGACCTCACTCCCTACTCTTTCACTTCTTTCAATATCCATAGCCTCATAAATTGTAGGGAGTGAGATTTAATCATAGTGAGTTTGCAAAATTTGGCATGGGAACCTTAGTATTTACAGCAGCTAAAATTGAATTCATGCTGTTCCGTTCACCTAAATTGAAAGATTTAGACGGTAATTCCCAGGGAGGTTGGAGGCTCAAGAGGGGATACCCCAACAAATCAATACCTCAATAACTCACTCCCACGAAAGTTTATTTTTTCAGAATGGGGTATCAGCAGTACGGTTCAAGATTATGTGCGCTCACTTGGGTAACGTGGCGAGAGAACCACAGTGATTGATTAGGAACAAGAAAATTGATCAAGTTTCAAATTCTATTTTTTAGAAAAGTCATGCGCAAATTAAACCGAAATTTTGAAATGAATCACATACCTTTGAAAATTCGTTCTGTCCGCCATCTATCTTCTTTTTAGAAATGGGAGGAACAAATTTTATGAACTTAAGCTTGTGAAGTACCTAATATATGGACAGGTACGTGCCAGACATCTCGGTATTACTTGCCGCCTACCTACAGGGTACGTACAGGGTGCGGCAGTCAATCCTGCGTTTTTGAAATGGCTGTGGATACGTAGGAAACGGGAAGGGCGAGTTGTCAAAGTTACCTCAAAGCGTTTCAGTCGCCGTGGAACAATGGTCAAAACAACCCGAGCGTTTGCTGTGAAAGCGTTTTACCAAACTGTAGCAGCTCATCGTCGTTTTCTACCCATTCTGAGGTTAATCGCAATAATATGCAGTGAATGATCAAATTATTCCAACAGGATGGAGCCACAAGCCCCACAGCCGGTATGAGCATAAATATTTTCAACGAGTTTTTCCTGAATCGTGCGATTTTCCGAAACGGAGCAATTCTTTGGCCTCCCCGTTCACCCGACTTTACACCTTGTGATTTTTTCTTGTGGGTATTACTGGAAAGTAAAGTGTACGAAGAACGACCTCGTACAGTTGAAGACCTCAAGGAAAGAATCCGCTTGGAAATCCTGAGAATTCCTCAACGCACGCTTCGTGACGTGATGTACAATTTCAGAAATCGCCTACAAGAATGCAACAATCGGGAAGGACGCCATCTAAACCGGCGTTATTTAAAAACGTTGACTAATTACACTTACGTTTTGTCAATGCTTTTTACTACTCAATGAGATTATATCAACAGCATTTTGAAAAAATACTTCCATTTATTTTGCACAGCGATTTCAAAAATGCACGATTGACTGCCGCACCCTGTACAAGGGATAAAATGGTAAGAGGGATAAAATGTGTGGGTCCTAGATCATTCAACAATTCTGTTAAAATTTATCCAAGACTGCAGCTTCATTTCAATTTCTAGCAACAAAGATCAACGGAGAAGAAGTAAGAAAGAAATGCAGTTTGGTTTGATCAGTTCGTTGAGTGAATGGGCTGGTGTGATTCATTGTGAATCACTTCTAACGTCAAAATAACATATACTGAATACGTACCTGATTCAAGGGTACTGCGATAATCACAAAATAGCAATATATTATCATTAATTTATATTATTTTACTTATTTACATAATATTCACTTTTTGCACCCAAAGCAGATAACTGCATATCAAATAATAACAACGACAGTTGTACCTTGAACTTGTTCAACGTTTTAGTTGAATTATTGTCCTTGCTGATCCATGGAGAACGAATATGGAGGAACGAGATATCTGGTACTCTGTGACGAGACGTTCAAGACCATACCCGCGACTGCAGGTGGCGCTCCTCTTCAAGCGCCCAGCCTTGGAACTATCATGGCCGGGAGATTCAAAATTATCCCCTTCAGCCCTCGGTGACGCTGGTCAACCTTGTTTCTTTCAATTCGGCCGAACCTACACCATTTTAAGGCTTTTCATTGCCCGGTACGTATCTGAAAATACTTTATTGTAACCGAAGCGACTCTACTGATTTGTGTTCAACAATATTCTCAATAGGTACCTACCTACTTTCTGTCATTTTAGCGAATTTTTGAGAAAGTGAGATTTAGAGGGCTTCAGAAATTAAGAGGTGCACAAAAATGGCCGGGATCCTCCAGAAATCTGTTGTATACATCAGAGAACATTTCTTAAATTTTAACGTTTTGTCTTGTGCAAATCGCTACCTACTCTGTTCAAAGTGCTCATAACACTTATGGATTTTCCTGGAATAATTAAGGATATAGGTGCCTAATAATCAAGTTACAACAGCAACGGTTTTTATTTTGACAAATCAGGTATACCTTTACATGTACCTTACACTATTCTGCTATTGTACAGTAACACCTAACCAGTTGTCTGGCGGCGGGGTCATAATTGGCCATTCTCAAGGATGTCGCACGATTCCTTGGCACTTTGTGAATACTGCTGAACTGACAAACTTTGAAAAAGAAAACTTTATTAGGGGCAAAAAAAGAAGGTTTTCACGGTACAATAGAAAAGGCTTATTATTCAGATATACCTACCTAATAATTAGGTACCTATTTTTTAAATTATTTAGAAAATTTCGGTTCCTACTGAATTAGGTAGGTACTTTATATTTTCAAAACCACATCTTATTTTGGATCAAATGTCTCGAATAGCAACTCATGATGTATTCATTAATACCCCCACTTTGGTCACCTCGGATGAAAACTAAATTGTGCTCCATAAAATACCTATTACAGCTTTTTTGGTAAGAGAATATTGGGGAACAGTTAGGAGAAAAACAACGCATACCTAAAATTGACGTGGGTAAGTACATATTTTTGGTTGACAATTTTGAATAATGTGTTTTTAACAATGAAAAACATTCATTCATTGTGGTCAACGAAAATTTGAGATGATCACAGTATCAAGTCTTTGAACCTTTCAAAAATACCTAATAAATGAATATTTATTGTAATGTCGAGATGAATTACGGCTAAAACTCAACAATAAAACTCTACTCAACTACAAAAATTACATTCTAAAGTTCAAACAAGTCTAACTTGTGAACGATATCGTTTTTCTAAATTAAATTGCTACAAAAATCTGTGTGACAATGTCCGCCCAGTGCTCCGAGTCATTTTCTCTTTCTCCATTCAAATTCAAGCTCGAAAGGGGCTGAGATTGATGGTGTCAAACAGTTCACGTAGAATGCGTCAAACAGTCTTCCCCGAAGAATCTCCTATTAAGGTTACCTACCCGCGTCATTTGATTTTGGTCCTTGATACGTCTCGTTAATACTGTCATCTGTTTTACACTTCAGATTTGAGCTTATCAACATAATTTTTTCGGCTTAGAACATTCTTGTCTTGTTTTGGTTGTGACTCGGCTTTCTTTATTCTGACCATCGTATTAGTAATTAAAAATCTTCGACCATCTCTCACACTACTTACACTTCAGATTTGAGCTTGTCAACATAATTTTTTCGGCTTAGATCATTCTTGTCTTGTTTTGGTTGTGACTCGGCTTCCTTTACTCTTACCATCGTATTGGTCATTAAAAATCTTCGACCATCTCTCACACTACTTACCTACCTACCCACAGAAGCTGCCTTCGCTCTGCCAAAAAATTGAGGGTTCACAGCGTACCGCTAGTTCGATCATGATGAAATTCATATGAGACCTTGAGGGGCGTTGTACGCATAATCCTTCATAATATGAGCTAAATTGAATCAAAATTGTGAAAGTTATAGGTACCTGTTTTAAGAATTTCACGTTAGCGCATTCGCAGAGCGTACCGCTGATCATATTGAGATGAAATTCATATGGGACCTCAAAAGACCTTATCCGCATAGTCCCTCATAATATGAGCCAAATTCATTCAAAATTGTGTAAGTTATGGTTGTAACAAGGAAATGCTGACAGACACGGAACCAAATTTGTTCAGTAAGTTATGAAAACGCAAAATGCGAGTGGAACCTATAGGGGACCATCTACACATCAAATCGAACAATCCCTGAAAATTTCATCGGAATCGATCAAGAACTCCCGGATTTATGCGCGTAACAAGGATTTCACGTTTGCGCGTGCGCAGAGGCTACTATTGATCCGGGGGTCATGAAACTCATAGGGGACTATCTACACATCAAATCGAACAATCCCTGAAAATTTCATCGAAATTGGTCAAGAACTCCCGGAGTTATGCGCGTAACAAGGATTTCACGTTTGCGCATGCGCAGAGGCTATTATTGATCCGGGGGTCATGAAACTCATAGGGGACCATCTACACATCAAACCAAACAATCCCTGAAAATTTCATCGAAATTGGTCAAGAACTCCCGGAGTTATGCGCGTTACAAGGATTTCACGTTTGCTACTATTGATTCGGGAGTCATGAACCTATAGGGGACCATCTACACCCCAAGCCACACAATACCTGAAAATTTCATCAAAATCGGACTATAACTTCGTGTACTTTTGCCCGTAACAAGGATTTGCTGACAGACAGACACACAGACTGACACGGAACCAAAATTGTTCAGAAAGGTCTAAAACGCAAAATGCGAGTGGAATTTTCGATTTTGGAGACAAAAAAATTTTTACATTCCGAAAGTGAAAACAATGCTTCCGCTACTTTAGTAGACTCGGAAGCAATAGATGTAACCAATCTACATTAGTATACAAATTTATACAAAGACTCACATCTGATGTAAGAACCAAACTATCACAGTGTTACGTCGGTCATAAGTTATTATTCAAATAAAGAATGTAACACGTAGAACAGTGGTTTTCAACCTTTTTTTATGACCCGACCCCCCTAGTATAAAAAAATATTTCGCGACCCCCCAACCCTTTTTTCCGGTACAAAAATTTTAGATGTAATACTTACAATAATTTTAAATAACAAACAAATATTCAAATAACAGAATGTAACTGATGTAGAATGATGTAATTAAACTATTTATCTATCTATCATTACCTGTAATGACATTATTGTTGATTGTGTAGGGGCCGTATTTAATGTATGATAACACCCGTATCAGGGATAACCTTTGCGGAATATAAGTTTGCGGGGAGGGCTCGAAAAAAACGGTTACCCCGTTGTGTCGCAGAGTCGGGCGGTGGTTACCGAATGACGTCATCATCCCAACCTGAGCGGCTCGTGAGCCCCACCTTGTAGTCTACTACCCTCGGTCAGATCCACGGATACTAGACTAGAGTCTTAGTATCCGTGGATCCGACCCAACTGTGGTGTATGTGTGACCTTGAATCACCGTAGTAGAGAAGGGACCACGTTCGCCCTTGGTCAACAGCGCGGCAGTGGACAGCTGAGGGGATCCACTAGGAGGTAAAGGAGTGGGGGGTCGAGTCGGGCAGGTGCCAATCTCCACACTCTCGGTGCTCGGTTATATCTGGTACTCTGTGCTCTTCACTGTCGGCAGGTGCCACTGCCGCTTCTTAGGAGCATCTAGATCTATTAAATCTGGTACTCTGTGATCTAGAGTCCGATCGTGGTGGGACCACCCCCTAAGCGCTCGGCCATCTTCGGTAAGGCTCGGCTTCGTCCGTCATCTTCCTCTGTCTTGTATTTTTTTCTTAATTTGAGAGAAGAATTCTGTCATCCTTTCCTTTATCGAACCCTCGATTTTTTTCGCATTCTACCCAGTTTATTTAGTCGTGGTTCATTTAGGCCCAGAAACGTAAGAAAAAGCTGAAAATTGTCGAGATTCTATAAATTTTACCATTTGAGTTCATTTTGGCTTATTATTTCTAATAAGCCATTATTTATTTCTAATAAGCCTAATTCTTTACCATTTGAGTTCATTTTGGCTTATTATTTCTAATAAGTCTACGTGATCGGATCGAAAAAAATTTATTTTCTCTCAAACATTGTCATTTTACGTTTCAAGGTGCCTAGATTCCAAAACTGCAATGTTCGTCCACCGTAAAGTTGGTTTTTCCTTAAAAAAAAAAATCTTTCTTGCATCAAATTCTGTGTTTATAAACCACCTCAAATGCGTCAAAGTGTGATACAAAAGTTTTGCCTTATCAAAGTACTATATGCAGGGGAAGAAATTTCCCTATATATGATCGGAAGAAATTGGAATAGAGGGTTGAAACTTTTGTTCTGCAGCTGGTTCATAATGTATATGCTCTTTTCGTACATACTCTTTCCCTCGTGAACCTCAATGGTATACGCTTTTACAAGTATTTTCAATGAATAATTAATTAACTTCTCCTGACTATATTTATTTTTAAATTTAATGCTGACTTAGTGAAAAACTATTTTGAATTCTCCTAGGAAATCGTTCCTTGGATTTCAAATCTGACCACCCCAATTGATCGGGAATTAAAAAAATAGAAGTAGCAAATAAACTTGAAAAACGCTGCAAATTCTTTCACTGGGGTTTATTATTCAATTGGCTTGCGTTCATGATTTGAATTTCTACTAAGCTTTGGAGTGTGCGTGTTTCACACGATAGAGCGATTATTGAATTTCAGGAGGCACACAAATATGATCAACTGATCAATCCATATAGGTATTTGGTTGAGAACAGATTTACGTGCTCCATGCATATCTCCTGAAATTCAATAATCGCTCTATCCTGTGAAACACGCACACTCCAAAGCTTAGTAGAAATTCAAATCATGAACGCAAGCCAATTGAATAATAAACCCAGTGAAATTACGGCGTACGGCGGACGGACGGAAACAATTTTATTGCAGATTCGGATTCTACACTCTTTGAAACGTAAGAATCGTGAGGGGGGGTTAGAATTTTTTTTCCAGATCGATTACAATGGTTTATTTTTGAATAATAAACCAAAATTACTTACAGTGAATTTTACTTGTAAGCCGACGAGGTTTGAATGGTTTTTTTCATAAAGGGCGAATATCTGGTTCCCTACAGTTGAGGCACGGTTCTACAGACTACAGACCGATTACCGTGGATTGGAAGATGACGGACGAAGCCGAGCCTTACCGAAGATGGCCGAGCGCTTAGGGGGTGGTCTCACCACGATCGGACTCTAGATGCTCCTCCGCTTCTTATTCCATTTTCTGTGCTTGTAACAGCCCCGTCTACCCACCGCTGCTACACCACTGCTGCTACACCACTGCTGCTACACTACACGGTACGAATCAGGAGGCGGGGCCACTGGGGAAAACCCGAGGGTCGTGACGTCACCGCGCCCCCAGTCAGTCCCTATGCGTTGGAGTTGTACCTCGGCGTTTTTAAAACTTTTCTAGTGTTTCATGGGCGGTTGTTCTATGGGCGGGTGCCTGGCACAACCAGATTTTTTATTTTAAATTCACATTGTATCTTTTGTTTTAGATCTAATTTTTTATGTTACAATATACTTTTTTAACAAGTTAGACTTAAGTATGCAAGTATCGTAATCCAAAAAAACCACAATTTTTTAAACAAAATTAAACCAGTTAATTTTACGAAGTTCATAGTGGAAATAGGTAATGACATTTAAAACATGATTAAGAAAATATAATATTGTATTACATTATGGCTGTATATAAATTTATGAATGCCAATAAACAAAACAAAAATAAAAATAAACTATTTTTTCAACATAATGCGTGTGTGTATGCGACCGTTCCCAATGACGTTGTACTTGTCTGTAAGGTGGAGCTCGGACGATGACATCAGCTGTGTTGCTGTCTGTAACTCTGTACTGTACAGACGAGACGGAGGTTGGATTGATGTTGATAGTAACTCATATTGTTTAATTTATTTGGGTGGTTAAAAAGCTATTTCTTGAAAATTTTGTATGAAATAATAATCAACCAGTAATGTGCATCAGATAGCTTGAAAACACGTTGTTTAGCTTCTATTTTTCAAAAATTTGATGTGTTCCATGGCAATTTTGTTAATAAATCCAAGAATGTTTTTTAAAATGTGAGAACGAGGTTTCATACGAATTAAAATTCTTAATATGCGTGCAACAGAAAAAAAAAAATAAAAAAACGTAGCTCTAGTATTACCAAAAAAGTTTCTAATAAAATGAAAAAAATTAGGTACTGCGTAGACTAAAAATGCCTATGCTAATGTAGGTGCGTACCTATATTATGTATCAATGTACATTATGCGCACAGAATATGGAACTTTGTAAATAACAGTATGATAATGTGGTGACTAGGTAGGGTAACATTATTTTTACAGTCTAATTGAATTGTCTTGAACTGCTGCCTTTGTTATACGGGTGATTCCTAAACTAGTGGCAATTTCGATCAGAAAAAAAAGTTGTCAAAATTCCTGGAATTTTTTTATATGGATTTTAGTCATGGCCCCCTAGGGAAAAAAGCGCAATGGTAGCTCATAAATCCCTTTTAAAAGTCCAAAATTCGAATTTGAAATTCGCGTCCATGACAAAGTGAATTAGGGCACAGGACAGTGTTCATTACAAAATCGATAAATTTCATTTTGTTGAAGTAATATTTTTTTCTTGGGTTGTGTAGGTAAAAGGAAAAATGGCATTGGATTTGGAAAAATCGTTTTTGTATCATTTAATTAATGTGAAAAAGTTTTTTTTTAGCAAGAATCAAAATATGAAAACTTAAGTAATACTCGTATTTAGCAGTATATTATTCTACTTGTAGGCAGTCTCTCATCTATCACCCTTCAAATCCCAAATTACTACGAAGTAAAAATGAAATCCCGATAATCAAATTGTGAGCATCGCCCCCCGATAACGAGTTGACGTGAGGCCAAGATGTATTATAGTAATTTAAGTATTTTGAGGTACTTTCTTTTTTAATGGTCTATCTAATAAAGGGGGGCTCGTCCCACATTTTCGCCCCCCTTCCTTTTGTATTATTTCTAGAAAATTTTTTTGGAGTTGGTTGGTCGTGTTAGGTGCTGCTATTTATCCTGCGCTCGTCCCTTATTTTATTGTAAGCCGAATTATTGGAATCTGCGAGAGGCTCCGGGATTTTTGTTTATTTGGTCAATGGTCCTGGTAGGGGATAGGATTGGGCAACACACGGTGACAAGGAGGGGAACCGAGGAGGCGTCAGCCGAGAGGTTGAGGAGGATCGCTCTCTGCTCTTCGTGACTCCAGCCCATCAACAGGACCGACGTCATCCCCGAGGAGACCAGGGGCCGACCGCCACGCCGCCGCACAGTGGTTGGAATGCGGAAATAATAGAGATTTCCAAAATGTAAAATTTGTATGATTGGACATCCGTTTGTGGAAGAAAGTTTCCCTCAGATTCCAGATATAATAATGTTTTTTTTTTTTTTGTTGAAAAAATGCGTAATCCTATTTTTGGTCGTTTTAAGATGAAACTTCGACGATTTTGCTGATTTTGAACTGTATGAAATCGCAATGTTAAGTGCCTACAGTTTTATTTTAAAATTGAGTCGAGTGACTACTTGCTCTCATGAAATCCTATATTTTACCACTATAGAGCTACCAGGTCAAAATTAAAATATTTGAAGCGTTGGCATTAAAAATACAGCCGTTTTAAGTTAATTTTATGTGTTTCTTGACTTTGAAAAAAAGCTCCAATATCCGCCCGTGATCATCGCAGCGTTTTGAATGTAAATAGTACCTACCAGATATCTTAAAACTGTCGGTGCCGATGTGATGCCTCAAGGCGCGCTAATCACGAGACAATCGACGAAAACGAGAAAAGGTTCAAAGTAATCATTTTCTTTGTTAACACTCTCGTACAACATGCATCACCTCATTCAGACCGTTTCAAGATTCCCAACGTGTTCCCGGAGAAATGACATCGGAAATACGGTTTTCGTATAAAGAGTTGAGTGAATTTTTTCTCAACGGTGGGAATTTTGAAGTGCTTTTGATTAATACCTCCCAGGGTGTCTTCTTACTATTTACAATTCTATATAGCTTTGAAAATTGTACAATGAACTCACACCAGGTTATATGTATTATATTTATGATGTTCAGTTCTAAGTACGTAACGAAAATCGAGATGTGGCAGTCAAAGTACGGCTAATACTGGGAAACGATTGATCCTACTTGCTTGGCTACAGGCTAGATCGATGCAGCAGGTCAACAACCATGGGTTATGATCGTTTTTCTGAACATTTTTGAAGAAGTAGAGCGTGCCAGGATTTATTTCCGTTTAGGGCTTCACCGTGGCCGCCGCCTGCAGATTTGGATTCATACATCAAGGTACTGACGTTGCCCCTCTAATATTTCATACCAGAAGAGTTTCTTTTTTTTTGTTAGAGTTCCGCATTTCTAGCCCCCAGATCCTAGGAATGAGGCTATAGAAACCCAGCATCGGCGCCAACTTCATAGGCCCAGTGTTAAAGCATTTCCCCTAATATAACGGTTCAAACGGCCGATGGACTAACTTTAAGTAGTTATAATTAGGCGAAAAGAACCCAAACGGTACAGAATCGTATGCTACAACACAGAAAACGGAACCAAAACCCTTCTCACCGGATGTGACTGACCCGATCAAAACCGGTGAAGAAATTTAGCGAGGGCGGGACGTTGGGGGACCTCCTTGCCAGAAGCCTTCTCAGCTAACTCAACGAAGCGTCATTATTGTAGGTGCGCGGTTTTGCTAGGCATCGGTGAACGAATGTTGCCGATATTAAAATGCGAATCTTAATTGCGTGGTAATTAATCTTGAATGAAGACAATGTCGTGTCCGCTGTGGCGGAGGAAGGTCCCATTAAAACTCGTCTCATTTTCCGACGCTTCGTTGATTCTGCGCTCATGTGAACGGAAATTACTCGCTCGGTCCCAGATTTACTTTGTCCGATGGCAAAAAGTTCCGGTGGGAGAGCCACATCCGGTGAGAAGGGTTTTGGTACGTTTTCTGTGTTGTAGCATACGATTCTGTACCGTTTGGGTTCTCTTTCGCCTAATTATAACTACTAACTTTATTCTGAGTTTTACCGAAGCCCCTCGTTCCTAATCCTTGCACACCCCCTAAATGCCCCCATTGATCTATTTATACCTAGTTCAGGGTAATTGTAAGATGGGGAGCGCTCAGCGGCTCCGCCCCCGGACCTGTGCTTCTCACGTTTTAGGTGCTGCCTCCAGGGCAGCAGGTTTTCCACTGTGCGCCGGGAAAACCAGCTAGTTACATAAATTACTCACGATGAAGTAGCTTCCTCCCTTCCAAAGTTCTTAGAGAGAGGGAACTGTAGAATTGACAGCGATCCGAGATATCTCATTCAATTCATTGAAGAATCAAACATTCAATCACACATTTGAGATCATTGATTTAGTTTCATCAATAACACCACTGTTATTTCAAAAGTTTTCATAATGAAGTCCATTTTACCCTTTAGGATTGGTCGAAAGTGATGCAGAGCTATCAGTCTAATTAGACCCAAACCCAATAGTGGCTTTGTGGTGGGAACGGGGGGGGGAGTGAGGATTCTTTCTTCGTCGATTACAATTATCGATAATGATTATAGATAATTTGTTGTCCGTGTCCCAGTTCTTTGATCGTCCCTATTCTATATTTGGGACATAACTTGTATTAGGATACACTTACATGCTTCCAAAGGTTTTATACTCGTAATTGTTGACTGCCTTAGAGGAATCCTTGGATTTCCTTCTATCCATGGAGTAAAATTACATACATACAAATTATACGGTACTTTTCTGATGCAAAGTAGCCGGAGTAAGACCTCGGGTAAGTTACCTAGAATGCAGGACCTCGGGTAAGTTACCGCCCGGGGGAAGTCGCTGTGCTTAACCGGCAAAAACTCTTGCGCAGTCACCGAACAAGTCGGTGGATTCCCAAGTAGTGGTACACTATAATAATAAGCTTGGTAAAAAAAGAAGTTAATTACCCAATTTTAAAATTGTTGTTGCACTCTGACATTGCCGTAGTCTTTTGGTAATTTGGAATGTCCACGGCAATGTTAAAAACTAAAAGCCACGACAATGTTATTTTCAACGTTAAGATCACATTGTGACAGAATTATTATTGTCTCAGGGTTCCTCCAATGCTCATTAATTACAGCCTATAACGAAGTTGTGAAAACATGCATCGGATGGAATCTTGGTCATTAAAATCACAGAACTAGTTACTTACAACCACGACAATGTCAACAATAAACCTACGCTCCTGAAATATCATCTCCGAGAGGATCTGAGTAGCCATTGGGGCGTGATGCTTGCAGGCGGGATCGGTTGTGATGCCACCCTTCGTGACGAACATCAACTTCCAAAATATTCCGAATCCCCTTTCCGCTGCTTGGGGGTCTCTTTCAGCCACGACAATGTTAAGAAAAGTTGCAGGAAGCTTTTCGTTGATCATAATTGCTGACATGATTTTATAGGAGCATTGCAAAACCTATTTTCAAGGCGTAAGATCCTCAACTTGGATGAGGAAAAAAAATTGCGTTCATAGATAATTTATAGGTGCATGAAAATCAACTGCCGAGCCGAGTATTTAATTTTAGACCAACCACGACAATGCGAGTAGGTACGTAAATTACCTATTTACTTTTCTTTAAAAACCAAATGGTCATAATATGACTATTATTATTATTATGACAATATTATTGTTGCTGAAGGGTGTTGGATGAGCTCGTCAGAACCTGCAGTTAGGAAAACAAATCAAGAACGTAGGCCTAATGAGTGAAATTTCCCCAAGTGAAACTCGAAATTGCCCCAAGTTTAGGAATCACCCTCATACCTACCTTATAATTATAATTGTAAACAACAATGTACATATATATTTGAAGAATTAAATAATTTTTGAATCGTCCATCTACCAACAGATCAACTGACTAAATTATTCTTCTGGGGCAGTGTTTTTCAACCTTTTTTATGACACGACCCCCCTAGTATAAAAAAATATTTCGCGACCCCCCAACCCTTTTTTCCATGTATGTTAAAAATATGTAATTTGTAATACTTACAAAAATTTTAGGCGTTTGCGTGATTTGCAATCTGATATAAACATATAATTACAGGACAACCTATCCCCCTATACGAAGATATCGTAACAAGATAATAATAGTTAGTTAATAGTTCCCAAAATGTATTAGATTAATGGATGGCATATGTGTTATTGTTATTTCAAATTTGTGTCCAATAAACGCTTTTTCTTCTTCTTCTTAGAATCCAAGTCTGAAAATTTGGATACGTTTTGGTTAAAAAGAAAAACAGAATACCCGGAATTAACATCCGAGGCTTTGAAGTGTTTGATTCCATTTTCTACCTCGTACTTGTGCGAGTTGGCATTTTCATCAATGACGCGAATAAAATGTAAACTAAGAAATCGCTTAAATTTGGAAAACGATTTAATACTTACCTAATGTGGCAAGAACGGATCCACGATGGGAGAAATTAATTGAACAAACTCAAGCGCAACCATCACATTAAAATGAACGAAGATAAGCAAGCACAGATGTAATCATTTTCTATTTAAACAAATTTTTAATATTTACTTTTTTTTTGTAATAACATATTTTAAACTAGCATTTTTCTGACTTGTATGATTGATTATACGAAAATTTTGTTAAACATAATAATTTTTTATTTAAGTCTCACAAATTATGTCTTGTATAAAAAAACTGAAGTTTTCTCGACCTCTCGCGCGACCCCCCAGGTTGAAAAACACTGTTCTGGGGAAATACTTAGAAACGAGATATGAATGAGTACGGGTACATTAGCTAGGTGAGGGGCCGGTTTTCGGTGAGCACCAGTGACGTCACCTCTCTGAGACGCCCGGCGGGTGACCCCTACCGTGTAGTTACCGTGGTCTAGTGCGTGGTGGGAAGAGAGTCTCCGAGTCTTAGTATCCGTGAGCTCAACGCAGAGCGCCGGTGGAAGTAGCGTCGCAGTGACGTCACAGGGGGAGCCCCTCGTTTCGTGGGCCCTACCGTCCTGTGTAGCAGCCGTGGCCCCTCCGTGATGGAGGCTCCGCCCTGTGTAGCAACCGTCTTTCTACCCACCTTCTTGGAAGCGCATCTACAGAGGGGACCGACCCCGCCCAATACTCTCGGACTCGACCAAAGTCCACTCGGACTTGACGAAGGCTGCTGCGCAGATGCCCATGCGCAAAGCACTGTTCACATCTCCCTTCTCCATAACGATTTTCCCTCAGTTAGGGATGGAACATCGAAGCCAAAACATCGATGTCAACATCGATAGCCTAAACTATCGTTACCTTCACCATCGATGTTTTGTAACATCGATGTTATTGAACTCAAACATCGATGCTCGTAATTATTTTTCGATTGGGCCAAAACTCATCCTTTCTTTTGCTCTCTTTCTTGAAAACGACTTGAGTCATCGTGGTAAATGATATATATATTGAAACATCGACTTAGATAATTTATGATATTATGGAAGATGCTTTTATTTTTAAAGGCTGATATATAATGGAAGAAAAATATCGATATCCAATAAATATCACCGACTTTTTTGTTTTGCCCACCACTCACTCTTGAGAGGCATTTCACAGTCACTGCTGCAAATCACATTAAAAAATCACAAAAGAACGAGAATAGGGAATGATAATATTGTGGTAACAATAGAACAACTACACAAATCAGGTTACGGGACTGCAGGTTATATTAACAATCCCAACATCGATGTTGTCATTTCCAACACGACGCAAAGCCACTGAGCTTGCAGCCAACACTCAGCTCCTGGCAACACTACCCAAATGGCAGTAAAGAACCATTCTAAGGACAAGAAAGGCAACCCAATGGCTCAGCATCCTCCCGTTGGCTGATAACTTCAACTTGTCACAATCCCAATTCTGCGATGCACTGTCCATTCAGTACGGCTGGGAACCAAAAGGGTTGCCAGTGTGGTGCGACGGATGCGGGAGTTCCATGGACATGAATCACGCCCTTAACTGTATGAAGAGAGGCCTGATCAAACAGGGACATGACCTCGTCCGAGATGAATGTGCAAAAATAGCGTGCCTTGCATGGAACGGTGTGGTCACAGAACCAGTTTTACGTGACAGTGATGAGGCAGCCCTGGCTTGGTAGCGGACATGAAGGTCCATGACACGTGGGACCGTGAGAGACCTGCGTTTTTCGATATCCGCCTTATAAACGCTGACGCAGTCTCTCACTCCTCCATGGACTGGCCTACCATCTCCTAGCATGCAGCCCAAGCCAAACACGCAAAATATGACAGAGTCGCTGAAGACCTGAGAGGGTCTTTCACGCCACTCGTTTCATGCGATGGCACATTACATGAAGAATACGTAGCCTTCCTCAAGGACGTTTCCTTACGCCTCGCCAACAAGTGGTCAAAATCCTACTCCCAGGTGATGATGTGGGCGCGAGTGAAAACTCAATTCTCAGTCCATCCAGCAGTTTCCACGAGGCTAAGGGGCCTGAGGAAACACGTACGAGGACTTGGACTGGAGGACGGAGCAGCAATTTGGCTACCAGAAGAATAAAATCACACACACGTACATACAGTTAGGAAAAAAAGAAAATCAGATTAGTTTGGCAAAATCAATTTGAATTTTTGGCATATTATCAAATTGAAAATTTTGTCAAATTAATTTCAACCTTTGGCACAAATCAATTTTAATATTTTTGGCATCTCAATTTAAACTTTTGGCAACTCAATTTCAACTTCTGGCATACCACTTCGAGCTTTTGGCATATCAATTTATACTTTTCACAAACCCAACTAATCCATCATTCCACCCCATATAATGATCAATAAATGTTTTTTCTCTCATATTTATACTCGCTCGATGTAGAGACAACTAGACTTCAATTGGGATTGAACGAAATATGAATCATGAAAATCATTTTAGAATTGCAGCCTGAGCAGCTTCAAACTGATTTGTTGGGAAACAAAGTTAATCAATAAAACTCTTTTTTCGGCTTTCTCCCTTGTTTCTTGTGTAAACAAAATTCCTATGAGATCATTTTGTACAAAAATTCACCTCCTAACTTGAGAATAAAAAACTTCTGCCAAGTGGGTGTGGCACATAGCTTCCTCGTATCCATAACATGACTGTATAGATCATTGAAAATTATTATTGACTAAAGAACTTCCTTCAATTAGGCGAAGTAAATATTGAATTAGGGTAAATTTATTGTTATGCAGGAGCATAACTTGAAAAAATAAAGGTAGGCATGTTCTTCGAAATTGGTCAAGAACTCCCAGAGTTATGTGCGTAACAAGGATTTCACGTTTGCGCATGCGCAGAGGCTACTATTGATCCGGGGGTCATGAAACTCATAGGGGACCATCTACACATCAAACCGAACAATCCCTGAAAATGTCATCGAAATTGGTCAAGAACTCCCGGAGTTATGCGCAACAAGGATTTCACGTTTGCACATGCGCAGAGGCTACTATTGATCCGGGGGTCATGAAACTTATAGGGGACCATCTAAACCCCAACCCACACAATCCCTGAAAATTTCATCAAAATCGGACAGTAACTTCGTGTAGTTTTGCCCGTAACAAGGATTTGCTGACAGACAGACACGGAACCAAAATTGTTCAGAAAGGTCTAAAACGCAAAATGCGAGTGGAATTTTTGATTTTGGAGACAAAAAAATGTTCACATTCCGAAAATGAAAACAATGCTTCCGCTACCTTGGTAGACTCGGAAGCAAAATGGTACAATTAAATATAAAAAAGGTTTAACTAAAAGGAATGAAGTATTTCAACATTCTTAGTGACTGACTGCCAAGTTTGTTTCTTTACTCTCGATACTGCTGTTTCAATCCCTTCTGGCCTTGAAAACTAGCTCTGAATTTGTCCAGGTACCACAATGATTCGGGATTCACTGAATAAAACGTTTGAAAATCGTAAATTCTTTAATATTATTCAACTAAAAATTAAAATCTTCACTATAACATACTTGGGCATCATTCGCTATTTACAATACTAGGTATCTATAATGTATGGCTAATTCACTAATGGACTTTGATTGGCATCCAAAAATAATTCGTACATTCACTAAATTGGCTGCGCACCTGAATTTTCTCACTCTCACGCGAGATGTTTGCCAAAGAAACAGTACAGAGCAGGTAGGTAGCTTTAATAAGTTCCAACAGGAAATACTATTTGCAATATGCGAATCAAAAATCAATCTTGGAATAATGCGAGACAAAATGAATAAAGGGATACAAATCAAC
This sequence comes from Creontiades dilutus, assembly GCA_031894815.1. Lineage (NCBI taxonomy): Eukaryota > Metazoa > Arthropoda > Insecta > Hemiptera > Miridae > Creontiades > Creontiades dilutus. Next base: position 57,188 of record JAVIWC010001070.1, read on the forward strand.
AGGGGATTATGGGTCTTCAAAATAAATGCTCAGTAACGGGAAATTCTAAAATACTTCCGCTACCGTTTCATTGCACAGATCAATATTTCACACTTACATCGTGAACTCGACAAAGTGCACTGCTTCCATTAACTGCGAACAAACTGAACTTAATGTAAATGGCTGATCATGAAACAACGATGTGGAAAAATGTTAACTGACATTCAGATTTGCGACTACCTAATTTGAAAAATAAATCGATCCACTAGCGAGTTCGATGTTGTGGACGATAATTTCAAATAACGATTCAAGACAAACATGTTTGCCATGCCTCATCAATAAATAAAAAACGCATCAACTGCTCAACATCTTAATTTTTTTCCGAACATTCAGACCAAAAATATACATTTTAGAACAACAAGGAATGGTCTTTCGAATTTAAGAGAATAACCATTCTAAATCACAATATTCAGTTAAGCTCTAACGAGGTAACAATTCCAATCCCAATAGAAAAGCTGATTGATGCAAAACGTACTAGATGTACAACAGAGTTAATAATTCGCGTAACCTCTTAACAGCAAATTCTTCTTCTTATTAGTTGTAAGATCTTCTATCTAGAACGTATCACTTGAGGCAACAAGTGATTTGATAAGATCTTGGATTAATTTCCTGGGAATCACTTTACAAGTCAGTCTGAGGCCCCACGTTCCAAAAATTATTGAAAAAACAATTTTTTTTAAAAACTGATAAAAACTTTATGAGATTTTTAAAAATAAGACCACTTGGGCTTAGGTTTAAATGCCAAAAAGGAATACAAAATAGATTATAAGCGGTTCATTCAACAAACTGAATTCTTCCTTGACATTCAACTGGAACTTTTAGGGGGAAATAGGCTCTCTTCTGGTTAATGTCGTAAAGGGAAAACAGTGATTCGAATTAACTGAGCATAAATATGTATGGATAGGTGCTCTTTGCCGATCAAAGGAACACTCCCAACTTGAACTTGAAGAGCTAAATAGCTCGATGAGGCCTTAAAAACATTGAACATAATCTTCCTTTCGATCAATACATCATCCTCCTCTTTCCATAACATCGTATGAAGCTGGAGAGAAATATTTGTGGAACTTTGAAAGTTTAAAGGATGAGAAGTACCATATCAACAGCAAAGAGCTCCGCCAACTTCATGGATCATCACTGCAGCGAAATCCATAATAATGCATTAATGCATGAACTGGTAACCTCCAAACGGGTGTTAATCATTGGATTGAGCGATATCATGTAGGTTGAGACTTTCGCATTAAGCGACGATTGGATTTCTTTTCAAATTTAGCAAGGAGTGATCTCTTGAATTTAAATGAAATGAAGCTTCTGAATGGCGAGGAGTCGTATTTACAGTTTATTGCCAAAAACATGGTCTTCGAGATGATAAAACTAGTTTTGCGTTTTGTGGTGGATGTTAGTTGAACAACTTGTAGAGTTTGAAGGCGACGAGGGCGGAGGCAGCAAGCGTGACGGAACAGTGGAGAATTTTCCTGCGGGTGTCATCCGTGCGGACCAGGACGACGGGGAAAGTTGAGTCGAGCCCACTGAAGATCTGGAAGTTTGAAAGCCGTTGAGAATCGTTGGCTATCTAAACATGATCAAAATGTATCCATTCAAGGTGACAGTTTTCACGCTCAAGTATAACTATAAACAACAAATTCAATTGTCCATTAAATAATAATTCAATGGATCCCAGGAAGAAGGGTCTAAGTCACGATTTTTTCAAAGCCAGTTTTTCGAGAGGTTAAAAGTCAACATCAAGTGGACCGACCGTCCCCATGGTTTTCATTAGTAAAGAAGGCCGAAAGAGGACAGGAAAGATTACATGGAGAAACGAAAGAAATAGAGAGGAAGAAAAGCCTTTATCTGTCCGTTGTTGGAATGCAGTACACAGCACACAGGCACTTAACACAGTACTGTTCGACATTTTGAGGCTTCCTCCTCGTTTATATATATGTATTTTTTTAAATTGATTATGACTAGATGTTCATGTCTGGAAGTGTGACATGGCTCAAGCCAATTTGACACTTTCCGAGACTAGACATCTGAACAGTGGAAAGAAGCGTAATTATTACGGTGGTGGTGAACCCCCGTATCTCCAAAAATCTTACTTTTCACGAGAGCCAACAGAACTAGATTCTTCCCCCATCACTTCCATGTTATACGTAGAACTTCACTTTTCAACCACTTAAATTTTTTTTCCCGGCCGCTGGAGCTCTAAAATCGCTAGAAGGCACCTAGATAGGTAGATTAATGAAAAAAAAAAACCATTTTGGCCAGAAGTGGAGATACGAGGATTCACCACTTCACCGTCGGTATATTGCATGTGGACAAGAGGGTTGATTCCAATTCATAACACTGGTAAAGTTCTTGCCATAAGCAAGACTCATTTGCTATTTTACTTTACAAGTCACTGCCTTCAACGTCAATATTCCAAGAAAACTAGAGGCCAGTTTCACCATATTTGTTAATCAACTCAACCAGAGATCTCAGCTGTCAAGTAATGATGTCCGGTGTCACAAACTCTGGTTCAGACAAATCAACGATCAAACTAACACAAATAAATAGAAGATTTCATAAAGATCTGCGCGTGGGACTCCTAATTTAATTAAGGTAATATCTAATACGGTATTGAAGTGCACAGTGAGTCATAAAAGTTTGTTTTAGAAACTGGTATCAAGAAGGACTCAAGTATATTGGGTTACACACTGAAACCGCTAATAGTCGAAACAACTCGCTTTTCTTTCGAAACAAACTCTGATTATTCAAAGAGAAGCTGTCATGTTCAAGCAGTCCATTCTCCATAAATACGGAACAGTTCCTTAACAACAGTTATTGGCAACCTTTCGACCACTGGTCCCAATCCCTGACGACTAATAAAATGTTGATGACCAACTCTATCCACCACTCCATGACTTCTACCAGGTAGTATGAAACAAGACATTGGAAAAAAAGGTTTTCTCCCGTAAAACAGAAATGGTTGTGACATACAAGTTATATTAAACTTTAATCTCAACAAAATTCCTGGTAGGTACATTGCAAGCAGCTAACAATTTGTGAAAACTTGGTCTTGCAGGCGGAAGGGGAGAATACCTGTTAAAAGGAGCACGCACTTTTCTTATTGCATTTGGGTTTCATAGGATTCGCATCGGACTATGCCGAAACAATATCTTCTTGTGTGCTGATAAAAAGTCTCCATGGTCCCAAAAAAAGAAAATAATAAAAAATTTAAATAGTAAATAATAATAAATGAAAGAATTTTTCGTTACAGCCATTTCAAGTGCTGGAAATGGCATATTCTCTCATATTGCCATTTTGCACCATATCACAAACATGATATATATCTGGAGATGTTAACCCACATATGCAAACAACAACATACATAGAAGCAAACATTTGGATGACCACATTGCGCATGGTTGTATGTATCTTGGTGTATTTATTTCCTTTATTTTCACGCCGCTAATCAAGCAGGACCTTGCGAAATAGGTGTTGGCAGGATACCTAGACACGTACTTACAACCAAGTCTTGAACATATGCGTCTATAACACGTGGGTAATTTGGTGCTAGATCCCCCGGATAAACTGAACCAAGTCGTGAAAAAAAATCACCAGATGGATGGAAGATCATACGTTGAGTTTAGCAGCTGCCAAAACGGAAGTAGTTGTTTTTACAGAAAGCGAATCTCCACAGTTATCCCAAATCGAGGGCACATGAATTGGTCACAAGCAAACATACAGTTACATATCTAGGAGTTACATTGGATACCAAAACTACATTCGGGGAATAAATTAAAAAAACAATGGACAAAGCATAAAAGAAAACGGCAGCTCTCAGCCACCTTATGCAAAACATAAATGGGCCGAGACCATGCAAGCGTCGATATCAGCGTTGTCCAATCTATTCTCTTGTATGGCACGGAGGTGTGGGCAGACGCATTAAGAATAGCCTATTACCGCAAAAGAATGGTAGCAGAAGAGAGTCAAGGATTGTGTGTAACTAACAGTTTCAGAGCCAGCCATACTTGTTGGCTGCATTCCAATTCAACTTTAGGCTACAAAACGAAAACGAGTATTTGACAGATGGGAAAAAGGAGGAAGAACTCGCGTTACCAAAGAAGAGACAGAACTCACCATGGCAAGGTGGCAAGAAATGTGGACCGACGAGCGAAGAGGGAGGAGGACAGCACGCTTGGTACCACATGTACAAAAGTGGTTAGAGAGAAAGCATGGAGAGGTGCAATTTTTCTTAACACAGTTCCTCTCAGGGCACGGACTATTTTACTCCTACCTTCACAAGATGGGGAAAGTGGACGATCTATCTTGTCTGAGATGATGATGTGTTTCACACATTCTTCGTACGTAAGCAGTGGGAAACACAAAGAAATAGGCTGCAGGATGACCTGGAAATAGCATCTGAGGACATGACACCGGAGAATATAGTTGCCAAAATGCTTGCAAGAGAGGAGCATTGGACCTCTCCAGTTGTCTATGTCGAAGGCATCCTACAGAGAAATGTCACCCAAGGACGGGAGAGACAGAGGAGGCAATCTATGGACCAAAAAGACTTGGCCTGAAGTAATGCGTTGTACAGCCCCAGACTGAGTCCCAACGTGGGAAAGGAAGGTGAGATTTTAGTGGGTTCTACATAACCCAAAGAGTGGTGCCTTCTGGGTATCTTACAAGATGTTTTCCACCTTACGCTGTCTCTTAAATAAGGAATTGTTTCGAATATAAATTAAAGCTGGAGGAAACTAGTATAAAATAACTCTGGAGGATGGAATGACATGTGACGTATCCCGTTTCGGCGACAACGCGAATGTGTCCTCACGTAAGACACACGTTTTGGGATTGTAAGCGATTCGTCCCAACGTTTGTTTTCCATGTAAGAAACGGCCTTAAGATCTCAAAGATTTCCTCACTAAAAAATGAGTTTAAAAAATTGGTGCCAGTTGAAGATATGAGGTAATATACCGTTCCCGCGCTTAAATCGAACACGTTCGATTGCTTAACAACTCGAAAACGTTACATCACTATGAAGAAGAAACTGAATATGGGGTCCCCAGAAAATGTCATACACAAATATCGATGTACATCACAGAGTAACAGACAATGTAAACTATTTAAACAACGAGGCTCTGAATCAAAATAAATGTTATACTTGAGATCAACAATAATAAGTGCTCACTTGATATTTAACGCAGGGGTCGAATTGCCAGGAGACGGTGTAGAGGCTTGTACAGAAGAAAGATGCGGCGACTAGCGGTGTGTACGTGAATGGGAGTTCGGGCCAAGTTATACCTGTTATGAAACCACGATTTAGATTACGAAGGCGTATAGCTAAATAAACAACTAAGTAAACACCAAGAAGCTTCAGATCAATACGCCGTTTTGTCGCTGCAATATACAGGTTACAATAATTTCAAACAGCAGTATTCAAGCTCTTGCAAAACTCATATTTTTGAAAATTAATCTCCCCTCAAGGCAACGAATTGAAAGCAAGTTTTCTACGAATGTCTCATCAATAAAGCTAGCCAAGAATTCTGCCTAATCCGAACTTGAATGGATTGAAGTTTTTTGAGCCTTAACATAGATAATACGATTACGAAAGGTTTATTTATGTTTTCAAGATTTTATCAGATTTTTAAGCATAAAATTGCTGAAAATGATTTATCCGCTTCCCTCATGGCTTTGTTCATCACATCTTGAACTGTTGTTAGGGGTGTAGCCAATGAAACAAATTTAAAGAAATTACAAACTACCCAAAATGCTACTGTAAATTTTTTTCAAATACACTTTTTTTTTCAACTGAAAAATCCAGTGCTCTTACTTTCTGGACATGCCTCTGTATTTTAAAGTCGTCGTAGAAACCAGTGATATGAATGATAAGACACAAGTACTGCACAAGACGCAAGAACTTCGAAAGTACTTTACATTACATGTGCCAGCATTTCCACTTTTTGGTCAGCACAAGAACAAATATGCGAAACCAAAGCATGCAAGCGCATGTACATGTAGTAGCATGTGTTGGGGTCTGAAGCTCCTCCCCATAGTATTTGTGATGGTCATGGTTAGTTGCCATTCCCGACATCTAGCGTCTGGGACATCCTCTGAGCCTGGCGGGCATCATCCTCACCATGTTACATATTCTAGGTTAAAAGGGATAATGAACTTGATGTACTAGAAGCACAACTTACTCTATAAGTATACCTGTACTTTGTATTTATGCGTATATTTATCCCGAATCTGATTTCAACAAAAACTAAAATTGAGGCTTGCAAGGATAATGCGAAAATACCAAGAAACTCACCACAAACGATGGCACCCAGGCCTGAGATGACTGCAGTTTTGTGAAGACAGTTGCCAACGGATATCCATCTGGCTGTCTCATCCCCGAGGCGAGGGGGCTCGATGATTATGACCCCCACACCAGAATCCAAGGCTCGCTCCAGCTCCTCGGCAAAACCGTCATGCGCGTGCTCTCCATCGTAGATTTCACGAATTGTTATTGAATCTAACGGATCGAAAATCCTATAAAAAAAATGAAACAGGTTGGGAATTAGGTACTTTTAAGTAACCTTTCCGCCACTTACATTCATTTGCGAGTATGTTGTGGCTGTCTGATGTGAGTGTGATGGCCCTAGGCAACGAGGGTGATCTATTTCACATATTTCTTAACATACGCAGAGATTGGGCGAGTAAAGAGACAACGGCGAGTGTGAGAAAAGATGGGATAGCCATCCAGACCTCGGACGCCTTTTCTCCTCTTTCCTGCTTAGTAGATGGTAGCCAGTCAAGTAACGCTCCTTATCCATATTTCCTTTTTTAATCGACATGATAGGTTCGTTCCAACAAGTGGGGCCATTAACAGTGCATAAACAGTTCAAGTACACCAATTATTGATGGAAACAGACAGCACTAAGGGGCTCTGTCCTATAAGGTTGACAAGTTAAACCTTCGGGAATTGAAACATCTCGAGTGGGAGTTAAAGTTAAGTGGTTGTTGGAAGGCTCAATTGTTCCAACAAACATTTATTCGAAATTATGGTTCTGAACAGTAATCCAGAAGACTGTGCACTGTTATCAACGGCTGTTGGACGGCGCCCCCAATGTAGGAAAAAATCGAATGCTGCCTTTCATCACAGCTAAGTATCCTGCGAAACATGGGGTTTTATTTGCTTTCAAGTCGTTCCAAAAATTGAAACTTATACCACCCGGAAATTCACCAAAATCAACTTTTCTTGTGGGCAGCACATGCAGATTTGGATTGCACTTACAGCTGATTACCTAATACCTATCTTGTTCTTTTCTAAGCTCATGGAATCGTATTCAGACCCTCATGATTAACTCATGAACATTAAAACACATACTCACTGAGCACAAGGATCCCCCCAATTGGCAATCATAAGGCCTGGTAAAGTTCATCTTCCGTCAAAAAGTTCAATTCGTTCAACATTTGCGAATAGCACAAAGTGGATTAAGATGAGGTTTAGGGGACATCTCTTTACCCGATTGTCAGCTTTTACTTACACAACAGTCAGCTCTTTTATTCCGTCAAACTTTTGAAAACTGAATCAACCCAGCGCCCGCACAGAGCAGAAAACGATCGATTGCAAGGTGTCACGTGGGCACCAAGGGGTTGAGGGGAACGAAAAAGTTGACACCTTAGCTAGGGAAGGTGCTGCTTCTCTCCTGGTGGGTCCTGAGCATTATGGAGAACTTTCTTCGGAGGGAGCTTTCCAAATGGGAAAGTAAGAAGAGTACTGCCTGCTGGCGTGTTAGGGGGCAGAGGCAGGCAAAGCAATTTATTGATTTCTCCAGGAAGAGAGCTAACATGCTGCTTAGCCTAGGAAGAAAGGAGATACGAATAGTAACTGGGCTCTTAACGGGGCACTGTCCACTTAGATACCATCTCCACAAAATGGTCAAATCTGACACCACCCTCTGCCGGCTCTGTGGGGCAGAGGGCGTGTCATGTGGTCTGCCAGTGCCCTGTACTGGCAAAACAGCGTTTTCTGACCAGGGGGCAGGCTTCCGTTGATCCTTGGGTTATTAAAACGGGAGAGGTTAAGGCTCTCCTCTCATTCGCCAAAACATGGTGGGGAAAGGTGGACCTTCCAGCTTTGGCTGGGGTCGACGACATTATGTCGCCACAACAGACCGGGATGTCAATGTCAAAGCAGTTAGTGCTTGGGTCCCAGGCAGCTCCGGACGATGGGTGTAATGCTGCACACTGGGCGTATAGTGCCAGGTCGGGCAGACAAATGTTCCTGGGAAGGAGTTGGAGGTTACGACCTACTCCTCCAGTCACAATAGGCCCACCAGAGCCTCAGAGAAAAAAAATCAACCCATGTTCGCTAATGATTCCGAAAAATATTCTTAAAATCAAGAGGATATGGTTTGAAATAGAAAATATCTAGTTTCCTTAATCTAGCGGATGGGAAGGAGGAACTATCCATCAGAGGGTAAACACCCGGTGCTCCGATGTCCCCGCCACAAGAAACCTTGAGAAATCAGAATGTAACGAATGTGAATAGATCATGAAACCCACTTTCATTTAAAACCTGGGAAAGTATGATTTTCATGCCCTTTTGTGACGATCATTGTTCATCCAAAAGGTCGACAGCTAACGTAGAATAGCTAGTCCGCGTTCGGAAGGCAATAGCGATAGACTGACTAGTTGTTTACCCGATAATTTGACCTATTAGCTATGTTTACTTCCAAAAGTCGAGTTCCACGGCTCGGCATGAATCGGGTCATGAAATTTCAAGCAAACACAAGATGGATAGGTAATCTTACTTGTCATCTTTAGAAATAGTCATCTTCTACGAAGGCGAAACTGTCCTTTGGGTAGAGAGCGGACCGGCGGATCCAACTATGCGCCGCATCAACGGAATAAAACCCCTGTAAACACGACAACGATTAAATATGAGAAAAAAAGCGAAGAGAATTTGACTTGATCCGAAATTCTCAGTCCGCGACAGGGAGGGGGCTGAATATCTGGGAGACGGCGAATATGTCCACTTCGTGAGGTGAAAAACAGACAACTGGGTATTGTCACGTGAAATTCAAATCGATAACATTCAGGAAAAAAGCTTACTACGTTACCTGGGATCTAAATAAATATACGCTGAAAGGGGCCTCAAACTCGGAGATGAGACGGTTTTTCGTTTTTTGCTCCTATTCTTTGTTGCTGCTCGTAGACAGCTGATTTTTGCAGATCGCTCCAACTTGGCCAACAAAATACAAAATTCCCGCCACACGAAACATTCTACTTTCTTTATTTATAGTTATGATAAGTTAACGAGTACTTGTATGATTGTTAAAATAATTAATATAATTTTTATTCTTGCTTATTAGATAAAGTTCCCAGTCGTTAGTTTTTGAAATTCCATAAATGTGTAAGGATAGAAGCCAAAATGTAGGCGTGCATCTTTTTTAAGACTATGGTTATCTCAATTCAGGTTATGTTAGAGTTAGTTTTTAGTTGATGCGTTTGTTTTTGTTTATTTGAACGGCTATCGACTGCTGCATTTATTCTTGGTAATTCGCAATTTATTCAGTACAAACCATACTGTAGAACGTGAGTATTGCCTACCATTTCACTTTTCATTCATTTGCTCCGCATTTTTTGTTTGTTTAATACTAAGTACCAATTGATTGGAGATTGAAATTTAATAGTTATAACCGAGGTGAGACATTAAATATTGTATTATTAAATGCGGTTTGAAACACTAATTGGTAGCTAAAGCTCGGCTACGTAATTATTTAGCGAGTAAGTGTATGTGTTGTGATGTGTTTTGGGCCAAGGAATGGGAAGATTTAGAAATGAAGCAAGGAATCCTCTTAAATAAAGATAGAGATTTGAAAGAGTGGGAAAGTTGATATCGGAGAGCGCTTATATTATTGCCGACACTATGCTCGGTGAATTAAAAATGAAAGCTCTTTGCGCCCTAAATCACCCTCAGTACTTGGCGTTGATACACAGAGGTGCCGTTGGATACATTTATGTAGTTATTTTAATCTTCGTCGGTGGTTGTTTAAGATAGGATGTGATTTATCGGCTCTCAAGTACAGGCCGTCCGACTCCAATAACCAGGTCTGTGTAATTTGTAGTAGTGGGGACATCGAAAACGCCTTTCATTTCTTTGGTAGATGCAGTGTCCTGGGGGCGGTAAAAGTAATGGAACAAATTGATCAGTCTCTAAGACTCGGACTGGCTTAACGAATTTTGAAAGGACTTAAATCTTCGTGAACCACGAATCGTTCTGTGCTGAGTATTTTAGGCTTTGATAAAATCGAAATAACTTCAGAGGGAACAATGCTCGAGACATCGTTTATTTGAGGGAAAATGAAGTGGTCTCCCCTGTTTCTCAGAAAAGAAACATCCGGAAAATGTTTTGTGATAATTTTATCAATGTAATAAATACATCTTTTCTTTGCCAGAAAATGTATGAGAACGTAGTCATCCATTACTAGTTGACCATTCAGGAAAGACTCTGGTGACGAAGCGGTGGCGTGGCCTTCTGGGTAATCCAAATGGTTCACCTAAAACAACAAAGCAGTAGACATTCACAGGATACCATCACAAAACGTCCCCAGCTTCAAAAAATATAATATCTCACATTATAATAACTCACGTAGTATAAAAGTTTTTACCTCTTGATTCATTCATGCTCTTGTAATTCTCTGGCTCCAGTTTGTAGTGGAAGTCCAGATGAATGACATTTGACACTAAAATGCCATTTCCAGAGAAAATAGACCTGTTATCATTATTTTTAAGCTACCACTGACAACTAGGTGCAAAACTGCATCTTAATCTAAATAGATTGAAAATTAAAAATGGCAAATGTCATAATGAGTGAGACCAGATGAATGACGCTGAATAAAAACACTCACCCTTTTATACACAAGTCTTCGAGGTTGGAGGCCTCCACGTCTCTTGGAGGATTACTCGTCTCTTCTTGTGATATTGTTAGGCTTATTTGAAAAAATAAAGTCATGTTTCTTCTTCTTCGTCGCATTGCCGATCCAGCAGAACTGGTAGTCCCTGTGACTGCGATTACTAATTGAAAACTGAACCAGTCAGTTATATCGAGCGTCGATTGTTAGAATCTTGGTTTTCGCTGAAGAAACCTGAACTAGTTCTTGGGTTAGAAGCAGCGCTGTGGATGTTTGGTGTAGGGAATGGGAGAACAAAGCTCACAATTGAAGGCATATTGGGAGCAAGATAGGTGGATACTGCATTTCTTTACCAGGCCCTGTTGGCTGAACTGACTAGACGCAGTTTTTTTTTTAAATATCTTTAATCCCCCACAATTTTCTAATGATGTTTAAATTAATGTAATGTGACATAATTATCCTACCTGATATTCCGTTTCTTCAATTGGAATTCAACTGAGATTGGGGTAATGATTAAAACGTTTGCAACTCTTCAGCTTCTTTTGGTGAGGAGAAAAACTTACACAATGTGACAATTCAATTGCTGTTTATGGCTACATGTGAAATGCATCCTTCCTTCTGAAAATATCGTTTAATTGTCGAAATATCTCCTATGTACGCACTTCAGGCATTTCATTATAACACCGTAATACCTCTTGTTGTAGTTATTTATTTTTCTTGTTGCAGGCGTTGTCATAATATGATAATTTCCATTTGAAGTCTCCTCCTGTGAATATAGATGACAATGTACAAATCCCCCTCCACCGTTTGCTGTGTTTTTGGCTGCAGTTCCCGCATCAATTTCAAAAACAAATCGGAATTTTATGGGTTTCCCAAAAAGAATTCTGCGGGCACAAGCAACCAGTTGCTCAAGCGATGGGTTGATGCCCTGAAGATCACGAAAAAGTTTGCAAGGCAAATGAAAGTGTGTCAGCGTCACTTCCAGGATGCGGATTTCATTACCCAAGGTAAAGACAAACCTTTTTCTAGAGGCGTTTTCTGAAAAATGGCAAAGCCTCTACGAATTTCAATAAATTGACTGTAGGAATATTGCCAAGTAACTGTCTGATTCAGGCTGAGGTCACTCGCTTGGGTTTGATTTTCGGGCTTGCTTGATTTTGATAGCACGCTCGCCTATCACTCTGCCGGGTTACTAATTTAGCCAGTTCTGAGGTTACTCATTTCGGTGTTCAAGTTTTTGTTTGTGTTCCTCCTTTTGTTTTTGTTCCTGTCAAGATGATTAATTGATGATTAATCGTCTCATACTGGGAAGTAATTTAAAATTAACATACACCTGCCCAATACAACCCTTTCATTTCCTATTAGGCGTACAATGTAATTGTTCATAGGACTAATTTTAATTTCTTTATCATAAATATTGGTACATAAGTTATGCTCCGCGGTGTGAAGTGACGCGTCTGTTTGCGATAAGACTCATGCGGATTAATCTTTTGACATTTCACTGTCTCGCTTGTCTGCTGATTTGGTGGGAGGCCTTTCACCCAACCCTAAGGCTTGAAGCCTCAGTTTATCGTTCAACGACATACGTTAAAGACCTGGGTCTGTCCTAAGAACTGGTTCCTGTATCCTGGCGGAATTTTGATGACGATTCGGGCTCACAAAGGGTCTCAGTTTCCCTAAAATCGATATATGCTCATATCTCCTCTTCTTACTGAATTTGGCGAGTATTTTCGTCGGTTTCTCAAGCTTTCGGGACCTCTAACCTTCTGTAAAATTTACCTAGTTGAACCAAATGGTTACAGGATTGCCAGAGGCAGTTCTTTTGTCTGTCCCTTGCCTTTCTTCCCATTTGTTCGCCCTGTCTCTCTTCGCTATTCTTGATGAGCTTGACCTTCTCCAAGGGACATACATACTCACCTCACGTCTAGCTTCGGAGGTCAGAGGGGTAACGAGGACGACAAGACCTACTCAGCTCCTTGCGTCAGCACCGTCACAACAGCGTGGTTTTGAATCCCAGTCAGAACGTTTCTTTTTTTCTCTAATTCACCATTGAACATTTAACAATCCTAGGAGCTCCTAGCTATATTAAAAGGCCTTCTAGGAAAGTACCAATTCTTTTGATAAAACCATAGAAACAGTTATTTCTATTATTATAAAATGATTCAAGTCATAGTTCGTGAGTTATGCTTCCACTTATTTCTATACCCACTCACCGGTTTGTCTTGAACAATAATCAAAAGTGGATATTTTCATGTCGTAAGCAAAAAAATGCCGCCCCATCCTTCCTGAGTTTTGGGAGCGAATGGTGGAACTCACCGTACTGTTCCCTCTTCGAATAAATGCTCACAACTGGCTTCCATCTCGACAAATTCTTTTTCGCCAAGGAATAAAGTATTGCTGCAGTATTTGATAGAAAGAAATTATTTTATTCATAATGTCGCGATATAAAAAAGGATTAAGGTAATCAGAAAGAGAACACAGTTGGCATGATGCAAAGGTAATTTCACAAGGATTCTACATGTGGACTGTGGGCATTAAAGCAGCGGGTGTGCGGAACTTGAAGTCGCTTGAACAAGCAGGTCACTCGATCACACTGTTTGGTGGTCCACGCTAGACAGGGCGTAAGGACTCTGTATGTCGAATTCCAACACTCTACATTCATATCAACTCAAGTTATTGACTAATGATCACGTTTTGGCGACTTATTCCCACTGTGTACCGTTAGGTAACCTCACTGAACGTGTTAACGGCAAGGGATGGAGCCCCTCGGTGCCGTCCGTTTCCCTCTATCAGTAGTTCAACTGCTGTCAACGGCTCCTGCGTGTTGGAATAACAGTTACCGTTATAACACATGCGCCAAATGAACTGTTAACATTCGTTTTGTGGCACCTCATGTTGTTCCCAGGTTCTTCAGGGTCCCTTCTGAGATCTCAGGTTTGCTCGGTTCTTTAGTTTATCAAGTATTTAGGTCATCATTATGTATATTTTTGTCTATTGAGAAGAAAAGGTGATATGATAATAATTTAGATACGCAAATGTACTTTAATTGAAAACAGTTATAAATTACAGCTTTTCCCAACACAGTGGGAGGATCCCACTAACGGAATTTGCAGGATTAGTTTAATGTCACACTGTACTGTTGTGTACCATGAGGTCATCAGCTCTGAACGTATTAATAGCAAGGGATGAAGACCCTCGGTGCCTTCCTTTTCCATCCGTCAACAGTTCAACTGCTGTCAAGGGCTCCACCTTGTTGGAATAACTGTTGGATGGTTTCACTTGTTGGAACAGCATTACCGTTACCACACATGCACCAGATGAACTGTTAAACATTCTGTGTATAGCACCTCTTGTTGGAACAAATCGAGTCATGTGTCATTTGTTGTGTTGTGTGTAATTTGCTTCACTCCGTTTCATGGATTATTCTTGGATACTTACTTCATTTTAGGAATGTGGATTTAATCATCAAAACCTAGATATTAATACGATTTGTCAAAATCCTTCAGGGACCTTTCAGTGCTGTTGTCTTTTCCATTATAAGTTGTGTGATGATGATCACACATTTAGGAAACAAGCCCATTATTTAATTTTGATGTTCCTTGATTTAATTTGATGTTCATTTTCTCTGTTGTAGACGGACGAAAAGTGCTCAAATCCGACGCTGTTCCATCTCAATTCCTTCCTAATGTCTGGAGAAACAAATTTCATCCCAGGTATAAACCGTCGACATTTAAAATCACATTTTAATTTAGATTTACTATAAGGAATGCTACAATAGTTTAAAGATATCTTTTTTGGAACAATTGTAGAGTGTTTATGTATGTACTTTTTATGGCATAACTATGTCAATTTTCTGTGTGGTTTTAGGGATTATGGAAAGCTGATAAAACTGCTTGAAATGAGAGGTATCGGACGTCTGCGATTGTGTTTTGAAGCTAAACTTGGGCGAAAGATCAGAAAGACTATGGACGGTAAAAGAAAATCTCGGAAAACGAAAAACCTGGTAAAAATAAATGGGGTTAGTGGTGTTTTGTTAAATACATTCTTTTCTAAATTTAATGTTAAGTTAGAAGCAGTAATGAATTGTTTATAGTATCTAGACCACTTTACACGCTTAACCTTTTTTATTAAAAGCTTTCATTTAACTTGCTGTGTATGTACGTATGTAAGGATGTTTGGATAGAATCTTGCAACCCGATTTCGAAGCAGATACTTTCAACCAATTGAGCTAAAATTTTGTACGCACGTTTAGATTGGATGACAATACACAATTAGTTGTGTGACGTCATTCTAAATTCAATATGGCGGATGATCCAAGATGGTGGAACAGTAATTTTTAATGCATTTCTACAATGGGGATATCAAATGAAAGGGCTTGTTGAGAGTGACTCGAAAAGTAATGTGAAGTCATTCTAAATCCAATATGGCGGAACATCAAAGATGGCGGAATAGTGATCTTAATGCATTGCTACAATATGGGTATCAAATGAAAGGGCTTGTTGAGAGGAAGTTAAAGTTGAGAAGAAATGCATGTTAAAAAAGAAGAATCCCCCTGGAATTTTTATGATTTTATGAATTGTGTATATATGCTATAAGTAGACAGTTGAAATTTGTAAGTAAAAATCTATTTCCTTCTTTTTAGAGCATTTAAATAAGAGCTTTCTTAAAAAGGTTTTTTTGTTTAATTTTTTAATGTTCAACTGTTGGTTCAGAAGCTCCATTTTGCATTGATGTAGAGAGTAGGTAACTGTAAGTTTCAACTGTTCTCTGGAACTGTGATAAAACTGCAGTTCTAATTTATGCCTGTTCCCTATCAATTGTTTGTTAGTTACCATGCTGTTCTAGCAAGCGTCTGGGACCAACGATAAATTCCCTTCACCTTCGCCGGCGCTCAGATACTCTTGCTGGATCAGTTATATACTGGGACCATCAATTTGAACTTCCCAAATTCACCTATCCAATTCAATTGTTGGGGCCGGTGCACGCACCTGGGAACACCTCTTGTCTATACTGCTTACAACCTGCGTAGTCTCCTGGGCTGGGTTATATTCTTCTGGGACCAACGACTATTTCGTCTCGCAATTTCACAACCTTCTTCCGACCATAACTAGCCAGTACGCATCCTTCAGATCGAGGGGAAATTAAAAATTAGTGAGAGCAATAGAATATTATACCCTTGCAGAGTCCATGAGCGAAAGTGCGGGTTGTTTACGTCGATTCTAAGGTCTTTTATGTCCTGTACGATGGACGGACTTTGCAGATTTGGAATCTTAGCACCTTGAAACGTGAGCTGACAATATTTTAGGGGAGTTGTTATAAAAACACTCTTTGCTACACTATCACAAAGGCTTATAACTGAAAATAATAAACCAAAAGTTAATTAGTGAAAATAGATGGATGCCATCCCGTTGGCTAACTTTCCTATGTCTCATCTTTTTGTGTTCACCAGTATTTCTCTTTGTTAAATTTAGCATAACACCGTGACAAATGGAGACGTCAAAGCCAGTGGTAAGGACGACGTAGTGCTTGTAGGGGCTGGCGTGGAAGGCGGCTTGACGAGCAACTTGAGCCTGCCACTACCTCTCCCATCTCAGAAGCCCTCAGATCCCTTTTCTTCAGAAGTTGACATTAAAGACGAACCGTTTTCCGACCAAGAGGTTAATTAATTTGTTTTTCCTTTACAACTAGTTATCTGTAAGTAGGATATTGCTTTAACAGAGGTTCCAATATAAAAAAAAAGAATTAGATTTTGATTGATATTGTTTACTTTTAGCATATTTTCATAGAAAGTGAAGGCATTGTAATGGCTCCAAAAATTTTCAAGTGAACATTTTCTAAAACTTTTACATTGAATTGTGATTTGAAGCGTTCTGAAATGATTCCTGGATTGTAACGCTTTTTAAAAATAAAATGTCTCTTACGGTACTCCATTTTCCGTAATTTAAACTGCTTAATGTATATTGTACTGTGCGTTCCAAAAAGAATGTCGGAGTTTTTAAGCTCTATAATTTGGCAACCATGCGTCGAAAAATGGTGGAGACCTATTGAATTATGCTGGGTGCCATTTAGTTTCATTCGGTAGACTTTAGGAAGTCCGATCACTTACCAAAGCAGTGTTATTTCCTTTTTGCCTATTTATATCTATTTTCAGTTGCCCTTCTCGTTTTTGGTCGTACCAATCAGTAATTAGAGTGCAGCGAGCATTCTGTCGGGAATGCGACACTAATCCGCCGAATGACAAAAACATTCGGTGATGGTTTCAAAAATGTTGTGACACTGTCTCTGCTTCTTCGGCTGAAAACATCACCGCAGTTCAGGCTGCATTCATTCGCAGCCGGCGTGCGAGTAATGAATTAAGAATGTTGCCTAAAGGCATCGTCACACTGCGGCTATCAATGAAACTGTATCGTTTGCTGTTTATCCAAGCACATCGACCAGGAGACAGGAGTTTGCAACGACCATTCTGCGAACCCTGGACACGGATGAGCGTTTCTGTTTGAGAATTGTCTTTGGTGACGAAGTGGCTACGGGTAAATCAATCGTCTCAACGTACGAATTCAGGGGCTGGAGAACCCGCATGGTACACTGGAACACGAGCACGACTCCCCAAAAGTCACCTCGGACATTACACCTGGTGGTAGTTTTTACAGGGCTATGTGAAAGGCTGCGCGTTTATCCCACAAATGCCGCAGAGTCTGGAAGAGCTCAAAGCAAGAATTAACGCCTTTCAAAGTGTTACTCCGGATATACTGGAGAGAATTCGGGATTAATTTGAAATCCGTTCGGATATTGAGAGAATTACGGGTGGAGGGCATATGAACAACTATAGACAATTTTATAACGATTAAACTTTCAAAACTGTTTTTGCATTTATATTTATGTCAATAACGCTGTTTGAAACTCTGACATTCTTTTTGAACCATCCTCTATTTATATGCGCGTTTGTCATAGTTCGTTCTTGCGCCAACAAAATCAAGCATGCTAAACGAAAGGATACGTTCGTTGGACAACACTTATTGAGCACAACACCCAACAATTGCACAAATTTCAAAAACCGTATAAAAAAAAGAGATAAATTTTATAAAATGACAAAAGCCGCATAGAAATTGTTGAATTAATATTTTTTCAGCAAAATATTACTAAAAACTTTTATCAACAGTGAAATAAGTCATTTGAAAATTGAAGCTCAAATTCAGGCTCAAATTTGTAGTTACTTCGATTTCATTAGAATGTCCAAAAAGACAGATAAAATTGGGAAAAATTCAAACTCTCGTGTGAATAGAAGAATATTGTATGGAAGGTTTGTCCCAAATAATATTGAAGTTGACATTTTTTGCTTATAAAAATTCTCTCTTACGCTCATGATGCATGACTGGAACTTTTCTATTTACGATTCTACTTGAATCTCCACGTTGCGTCATCATCTGTAATTGTTAACGTTAATATTTATGCACTGCAGGAGACTATTGAAGATATGTTGGCGAAAATGAACGATGAGGCCATTGAACCAAAAGTATGTCACTTTTAATTTATTTTCTATGCTTACATAACGTCCGCAAATCTTGAAAACGCAATTTCTCCCGAGTCGCTCAGTAGAATTAGGCGTTCGAGGTCTTAAAATGTTTTCGATTATTTGTTTTACAATGCCCCCAACGGATTTTGTGTATAAATTTCATTTGACGGAGTTAAAACGAATTTAAGGGATATGCACCGCTATTATTTCTCTTTATTTCGCCTTTTATCGATGTAAAGCTGAGTTATATCGAAAATTGTCATGGAAGAAAAGTTGTAGCTCTTGAAATTTCGGTTCGCTCCTTCCACTTTTCCATAGCTCCAACCGTTTACGCGCTATGAGCAAAACAAAAAGTCTGCCCATTCTCGTTTTCGGGTAAGAAGGTAGCAGTGGCAAAGGGAGTTACATAGTCAGTAGAACTCCAGTTTGACCTATAAGATGCAGCACTAGTTTGACCCGTAAAACTTGAACTTTTCTATTCGCGAAGGTTTATTGGAACAGCAAGGGGTCTCGGAGTGGGGGTAAACAAAATTTAGCATTTTAAGAAATTTATTTGATTATACAACTGATTTTCTAGTGAATACTGTCACACCTGGAGTCTGCTCCTCTTCATTGTTCTGAAACAAGAAATTTCATTTGGTTAAAACACCCTGGCCCCCATCCTGTCGCACCTCACGCGTAGAATTGCAGCAGTACTGACTATTCTCAGTGCTTCAATTATCCCTTTGCCACTGCTACCTTTTTGCAGAGGAATCCCTATAGCCGCCACCCCCCCGCCCAAGCTTGATGACATGGTCTGCGTCAACCCCTCCCCTGGTGGGCACCCCTGGTTAAAGGAAGCAACTACACCTTAGTATGAACAAAATCGGAGGGGGTCGGTACATTTCGAGTCTGTCTGGGTATGGAATGACCCGATCGTAAAATACATAAAAACATTAACAGTTTGAAGTCAAACTCTTTAAATCCTACATACCAGTTTTCGTCTTTGGGATGAGGAAACAGAAAATCTTTCGATTATTTCTTCATTAGGAATAGACTCAAGTACATCTTTTTCTGCAGCTAGAACCATTAGATTGGACAACCATGAGTCTCCCATAGCTGATCTGAGTCTGTTTTTGATAATTTTAACTCGACTAATAAAGTAAGTCGAAATAACTAGTAATTGCTAGGAACGTAAAGTATAAACCACTTGCAGAACATTTCATTATTATTTACGTTCTATCTAGTGAATATATATTTGAATTGATCACGTTAAACTGTTTCAATCAACTTTACCCCCTAAAATTTTTTTTGGAACCCCCAACCCCCTCAAGAATTTTAATGACGCAGTCAGCGTTTTAATGACGCCATAACCCCTCTTTCTCTGTGGGCACCCCTGTCATAGGATAGGGTAGCGGGTAGCTTCACACAATAATATTTTGTGATTGTTTTTCATTCTTCCCTGATAAAGAGGTTTATGTTCATTATAATGATTTTATGTTGTTTCAAGGAAAAAACTGTGACTGTTAGCAAAAAGGATAATACAGTTGTTGATCTACCCATGACGTCGAAAACTACAGCTTCCTGCAAAACTTGTGGTGAGTAAACATGGTAGCTTTAAATTAAATACAGTGATACTTCACAGTGAGAATGAGTATCAAGAAGATCGAATGTAAATATTTTTTTAAAAATATTTATATATCTGTATATCTGAGAAATGGAAACATCTTAGTTGTTCAAAGTTCATAGATTATGTCCGTTTACGTTGTGGAAATGACGCAAAGGTTTGGAATTGTGTAGCTTCGAGTGCTGGGTATTCAAAAGAGATGGGAGGCAGTGTGTTCCTCCTCTTTGTAACAGCGGCACACTGGATCACCTGTGTAGGCTCCAATCCTGTACAGCTGTTTCCTGAAGCACCCAGTCACCATTCCCACTATCAGTCTCATTTTTCTTCCTAGAGATATTGAGTGTGGCTGTACTTCTGTACAGGGTGCATTGACTATCAATTTTCTGTTCTGGGACGCTTTCCCAGCTGTTTGTGTTCCGTATCCATTCCCACAAAGTGGTGTGGGACAAGACTGTTTCTGGCCCAATGAAACTCATTGATGTCCCTGCTCATGGTAGCAAGTCCTCTCGTTCGTTATGTACAACTCTGGTATACCTGGGTACTCACTCCAAGGGCATATTCTGGCATTCTTTGAATAGTGTTGACCTGGTTTGAATAGCTGCAAGAACTTTACAGCCTTGTGACGGTTTCAACAGGTCCTCATTCATTTTACTGATTATCTCGACTGCTGTAAAAATATAAGTTGATTTTCTCAAGTCATGAAGAAAGTTCTTCAAGTACCGAATGTTCTTGGGTATCCTGCCTCCCATCTTGACCCCCTAGGAGTGAGGGGTCTACAGCATTGAACTAAAACTCCTGGAATGCTATCTAAGTGGACAGGACAAGGGCCCCAGCTCGAATCCGTGGGGAGTCCTGGACCTTTCTCGTTCTTTGTTTATATTGCAATGTTTACATCCATTGTTTTAGATTCGACATACAAAGTTCACATTGGAATATCGATTGGTCGATGGATGTCCAAGAAATTGAATACCCATCATCAATGCTCGCAACCTCTGAATTCTCGTATTATAAACCAAACATAATGTATTACATCGCTGGATATGTAGTTTTGCGAGTGGAGAATATGTTGAACTGCATTGAATGTTGCGATTTGTTATATACCACTGACAATGATTATTCCCTCCATACTCCACGGATTTCATTTCTAGGGGAAAAAAGAGCATAGTCTTACGTGCCTAAAGTCGTTAAATTCATGTATGCAATGATAAACCAAACCGTCCAGTCAGAAGTTAAAAAAAAAAAAAAAAAATCAAAAACGCAATAATTTCCAAAATAATGTGTTCCAGGATCATGTAGGGAACGTTTTGTTAGTCAGGAAATTCACATACTAAGAGTGATAAAAATGATTGGGCATATATTTGTTAGGGTAATTTGTCATAGTTCTGCCCAGGAAAAGACTGAAGGTGCCCTCTCATCTCATGAATTAGGTCTCCGTCAAAAATTGATGAAGCAAACACTTTTCAGTCATTTGTAAAAACGAATTAGAGTTCGTAACATGCTTATATCATGTATACGTGATAATATTTGAATATACCTACCTGTTATTCAAGCATTCAATGAAAGGTTTTGAATATGACCCACTGTATTTATTTATTATATTATGAGTTATCTATATTTTACTGACAGTAGGTAGTAAGCAAGTATACAGTACATTTTTAGAGTACAGTGGATAGGTGCCTAGATTCTCAAAACTGGGGAAGATTTGGTGTCACAGAATCAACAGATTGACAGTGATAAGAGCAAAATAAGACCCGCACTGAATATCCTTTGATATGTAATGTGAAAAATAGTATTTCCCAATTCTATAAAAGGTATCTGAGAAAAAGTACAGCTTTTTCCCAGTGAATGACGAACCAGTACCTTAATCAAGCTGGGTGGAAAATCCAAAGTGCTTGTGGATGGGAAGGAGCACGGGTGCACCCCATTTGGTGGGGGAACCCTTCGGCTAGCCAGACTGCACGCTCAACTCTGAGACGGCATTCCAGGAGTTTCAGTTCGGTGGGCACCAGTTGACACGTATCTGGTTGCGCAATTGCCTGGACCGTTCCTAAAATATCAAACTGCTTTTTTAACATCTTGTGTTTCTGTTCCTTATTCAATTTTGTATTTGGCCTTTTGTTTACAGCTAAAGATGTGTGTGATTGCAAGGAAAAGGAGAAAGAGAACACTCCATGTAACGTTAGTGGAAAAAGTTTCGAAACATCGAGACTTCCTCCTGCTAACCAGTCGTCCAACAGCGGGGCTGACAGACCGAAAACGGACTTTGCGTGTGAAGTTTGCATGATTGGCTTCAGTAGTAGCGGGCAGCTGGAGGAACACAACAAGACCCTTCATACCAAGGCTCCTCCTCGGCCTTACGTCTGCATTTTGTGCAACGAGTCTTTCAAGTAAGTCAGATTCCTGGAAAGTTTGATTGAACTCTCAAACGCAAAGAAAATATGAATCAGATATGATAATTCCATTACATCAAGTTTAAGAGCTTATTCCGGAAGCTTTGATAATTATTTTACCAAATCTTGTTGAGGGATTCCGTTTTGGTTCTACGTTCCCAAAAACCACATATCCTTAAACATAAACCAGCCAATTTTGAGGAGAGATAGATCTTTTTTCTGGATCGATTAATAAAGTTCATCACTGGAAATAATAAAACCAATATGAGAAGGAATCAGTCCTGTATGAGATAACAACGAACAGCAAAGGAGCACATTTACAAGCTAATTAATTTTGAAAACATAAATATCGGCGAAAAGACACTCCTGATATATTAGAATTCTCTCGATTAGGAAATGAAAACCTCATCAATGACGTCTCATCTACATTCAAACGTAGAAAATTAATATCCATCCAATTATCACGGGTCAAGGAGCAAATTATAATTCAAAGTGAAGTAAGCGAATCTTTTTTTCCATAGAATACTATAGCCATATCATCTGCAAAGCCAAATATTGCACCATTCACCTCAAGGCTCAATAATTCATTGAAATATAGTATAAACAAGATTGGACCCAATACTATCCCCTGTGGCACCCCACAAGTTAGACGTTCTTCATCGCTTGGCACCTGATTGATTCTCGTTACTTGGGGGCCACAGGACAAATCTGATTCAATTAGCTTCAATGGAAGCCCTCCTATCCCATGAATTTTTAACTTCTTCATCAAGATCGCAAGGTTGAACGAATCAAACGCCTTCCTGATGTCCAAGAACACTCCATATAACAAAGTTGCTATCATCCAATTTCGAAGTAAGAAGGTAGTTTTTGGTTTATTATTTTCAATAATCAGCTTTTGTGATTCAATAGCAAAAATCCCCGGTGCCGATCTAATATGCGCCCTACCGACTCATTTCTTGTCTCATATGCGCCCTACCGTCTTATTTCTTGTCTAATATGCGTGTTACCGTTGTAGTCTAGTATGCGCCTTACCCATTACATGAATACGTACATGCACTCACCAATGTCGAGGGTATGTTTGCTGTCCAGAGGCATCGTGCCTCTAACACAAAGCACAGCACTAGCTCAAGAATTTCACACAATTTCAACCTTGAATTGACCCTCTGGTTCAGATCAGTATAGTGGAAAAACCTTTCTCCTTGCTGAACAGAGCGCGTGGTTTGGCAATGTTTTTTGTACACCTGAATATTGGACGATACTGCCCTGCTCGATCAAGCTTCTGATCTTCCTTCATCGCACTCCCTCTAAGGTGACAAGGCTGTACCATTTCTTCTTCTACGTAAAAAAGCTACCGCCGTTGCTTCATCTTTGCCAACTTGTTCATAAAAATATCGAAATAACATGCTCCCTAGGTGCCAATATGGTTTCTGAACGAATACTGAGTTACTGACCCATTGACATTGTTAGTCAGGGAACGTGAAGTGTTATCTGCCTGCCCTTTGGCACCAAGAAGCTTCTCTGATGTTTCTAATCAAATGATTCTGATCATGAGGCCCAAGCAAGGTAAGGCACGGTGAGGGGCTAAGTGAGGCGCTTGGAGCCGGTAGGGCGAGTATTAGATTGGCACCCCCTCCCCTTTGAACAAATGTTATCCTTTCACGATTCAAGGTGTGTAGATCCCAGAGCCACATTTTCAGTCCACTATATGGGCCATGAAAAGGCCTTAGAATTTATATAAAAAATCCGTTCTTTCGCACAAGGACTCCAGTCTGGTTAGCCCTAACTTCTTCCCAACCCGATCCCCTAACAATCATAGATACCACAGGCCAACAACTGGGGAAGAACGTGTTTTTTTGAGGTTTCTACTGACAGGGGGGGGGGGGGGCAAAATCAACTGGGATAGGTTCCAAATCCGCTCCACAATGACTTAGCCATCCCCTACATAGTCGAAGAGATCAAACGGACCTACAATAGTCTCCACAACCGCATGAGTAACCATTCAAATACATCTCACACCTAGCTGCTAATCCTCCACCTCTTCCAAACAGAGGCAGACTGAAAAGAAAGCGGCCTCAAAATTCTCTTCTCGTATAAGCTCAAGCACTGTTTATTGTGAAACACTGGTACAGAGCAACCACTGGGTCGTACCTGAAAGTCATGTTTCATATTAGTTAGATATTTAATATATTATGTTACAATTGTGAGCAAAACTATAATGTTGATTTTCGAACAATAAAGTTTACTTTTGAAGAAGAAAAACAATAGAAAATAATTGTGATGTGTTTTTGTTTCTCTGTTTTAGGGCCAAGACTGTTCTAATGGAACATGTTGCGAAGCATGCGGTCATCAACAACTTCCAGTGCAAAGTCTGCTCGGGGTTCTTCCCCACCAAAGACGACCTCGACAGCCATTTTCGAGGTCACCGCATCATGAAGCGCGAGTATTCGTGTCGCGAGTGCAACGCCGTGCTCAAGACGAGAGCTGCCTGCTGGGACCACCTGAACCTCCACCTCCGCAGCCGCTCGAAAGCCGTTGGAATCCCGTGCGAAGTCTGCGGCCGAGTGCTCTCCACCCGCATCACTCTCAAGGAGCACATGCTCATCCATTCAGGCGAGTCCCAATGCAAAGTTCAAGGTATCTAACTGACGAACCCACTGAAGCGTCAACTTCACTCTTATTCCAACAAGTTCAGACACTAAAGTTGATCTTGCTCTGTTTCATGCTCCCCACCCCCTGAAACTGTCTACTTCACGTATAAATTCAGTGGTTTTTTGTAGTTTTTTGCATTGATAATTTTTTGTAGTTTTTGCATTGATAATTACAATATTAATATAAATATACAGTGTAATATAAATTATTGGTCAACCAATTTTTATACTTTTATTTCTTCAAACTCGGGGATTGGGGCTGTTATACGTTAAAAAGTCGTAGTTGGTAACTAGTTGTTGCTCAATCCTTATATCATGGATGATATAGAGAGGTTGTGAACATCTCTTCTATTGAAACTCGGGAAAGTGTCTGCTTTTGTAATGTAATATCAATAAACTAATTGTTTAATTTAATCAAAGATTTAAAAAAATTAAGCTAACAATAATGAAAACCAAATTATTTCATAAAGGTTTGTTATTTCCCTGACTTGCAAGTCGTCAAAAAATCGGATTAAAAAAATAAAATTTACAGCCTTTTAAAATATTTTCACCGCTAAAAATTAGATTTTCCAAGTCAGACGAGGTTTGAGGCGAATCCCAGTCGAATTTTCGTCTAAAATAGCTAGAAAATGACTCCCCATTTGACTATGTCAGTAAACCCCCACCAAAAAACACTCATTCATCATGACATTCAGGTAATTTTTGGCCCACAGCATCTATGCGATCGGGTTGGCTAGATGTTAGTACCAACTAAACCCTAAAATCAATTTTTCACATCAATTGTAAGGCCTTTTAAGGACCGGACGGTGGACAGCGTACAGCAAACTGACATGGCAGAGTTTGGATTTAAGTACTCACCTTGAAACGTAGATTGACAAAGCTCGAGGGGGATGATTCGAAGAGTTTGCTAAAACTTTGAAAAATAATGAACCAACAATTTTCATTCAATCAATAAAATGTTTTTGTATCAGCAGAAACTTGTTTTTTTCGTTTACTACCTCATGTTGCTCCTGAAGACTAGAAGATGCGGAGACCTCTTGGACGAGCTGATTTTCACAGTCTTAGAAGACATTTACAGCTGCTACAGGAAATTCTGTCAAACGCACTCAAAACGGTTCGAATTGCAAACAATAAACTGAGGTACTTGTGGGAAAAACAGGTTTTGATTGCAAAAAACTACATCTCGGCAACGAACTGAGTTAGCGGTATTCAAGGTTGGCGGTATTCCATTCGACATTAGATGCGTTAAAAGGTTTGTTTGATGTACCTTACGCCCTATATAACTTACATAACATTACAATCAGTACAAAAGTCTACATCAATTTTAAAAAAATTACAAATGAACTTTTATTCAAAATTCTCAAAACTTGAAACTCTTTGTCTTTGAGAACGTTGTTTCGGTTTCGGTGTGGGTATTCCTTCAAAGTAGATTGATTTTTACACCAGGGCTTGTCTACGTGGCTCAAAAAACTTACCAGATGAGCTTCGAGACCAAACATTACTTCAAATTAATTAAATGCACAAACCGCTCCTATTTTCGAAGCGACAAGAGCTTCCTCACAGTGCCTGTTATGCCCTTGTCCCACGTTAGATGTATCGCTGCTGCCCACCAATTTTAGTTTTCAACCAATGTTTTGTTGGGTCATTGATCTCTCTTATTTTCTGAAATGGTTTCTCCCTCTTCCAACTACATGGCTATTACACTGGCCAACGGAAAAAGGTGTTTGGCCCAAGGAAATGAGTGTTGGGAATTTGATTCCCTCATAGCTCCAGTGAAATTCAGCTTGATGCTAGATGTAGGATTGGTATGAAGAAACCAAAGATCATTCGTTTTTTGGAAATGATCAAAAACAACGTTGGTGGATATCAACTTGGCGAACTTCACAAATAAGTGTAGTATGTTTTTTTTTTTTTTTTTTTTTGCAAAGTGTACCCTTTTTCTGAGCACATTTCGCTCGTTTGTGTTTGATTGTTTTTGTACCACGAGAATCTTTCGACGCATTTGAAACGGGCATGGTTTCTTTCCCCTCGGTGCCATGATTATTACAATAGTGTTGAATTAAGGAGAAAAATATAGGTTTTTCTGCAAATTGGTCATCTCGTTTTTTCACGAGTAGTTATAATGTCTTCTCTGATTGCTGGAGTCGAGCTGTTCCCATTGACAGCCATCGCCACATCTTGATCTGTCATCTTTCGCCATGGCATTGAGGATCGAATATTACGAGCAACTTCATTATCAAAATTAGTTAAGTACTGTAATGACAACGTTTTCGTTTTCTATGATCAGATGTCAGTTACTGAAAACGTCTCCATTCAAGCTGTTGGGATCTCCATCTTCAGTTTCATTGTTAACAACGTGGTACCCACATGCGTGGGATCATAATACTTCATGTTTTCCAGAAAACAGCTTACTTACTTCGTGATAAAAAGTAACGTGAATATGAGGAAACACAAACCCGTACCTTCTAATGAAGATGAGTGCACCACACTGATCAGGAAAGTTTGGCCATTTCGAGAATGTTGACTCGATAGGTAGACGAGTGAACATGAAAAACTAGTACTCGACAAGACGTCATTACATAATGATCATGTTATCTATCTGTGACAACACACCACATACCTAGGTTCCCCAGCGGGGACCACTGGCAATGGGGTTCCTGCATTGCCATATTCCCCTAAAGAGGGAGCGTAACTTACAAAGGCTCCACAAATCAGACCAGAATACCAAGAAAATGGAATGAACACTCGGAGAAACTATTCTAGACTGCGTGAGAACACCAAAAATTCGTGAAATTTTCTGGTAATTTCATTCAGTTATAATCAACAGCAGCACGTTTTTCAAAGCGAGCGCCACTTTGAAACAAAATTGTGTGATGAAAAGGTAGCAGTAATTGTTGCTATTCAGTGGCGTGTTCTGCCCTGAAATCCCGGGGGTGCAACGAGATGTAAGGGAAAATGAGCTTTTCTCAGCCAAGTTCAATTGTCAACTACCAATATGCAAAGAAGATCAATATTGTCCGCTTTCTCGGCTTCAAATCGTGAAACAAACGACTCAATCCTTCCTTTAAAAAAAGGTCACTAGTAGGTAGGTACGCTGCGGGGTCAAGCCCCCTGGACCTCCGGATGCTTACTGCTGAGATCCTGCTGATTGAACATTTTGAAGTACCTGCGCATATGTTTTCAGTTTACCTCCCTTTCCCCATAGTGCCCCGTATTCGGGCATAACTACGAGAGTGAACTATCGTCTGTATAATAATTTTGCACCTTTCATTCCTATTAAGGGAAGCAGAAAAATGTATTACTTGCGCGGAGCCAATCTACCGTTTTATAGTAATGAGGGTTAAACTTGCGAATCGTGGAACGATTTCTGCTTACCTTTGAGGTTTGTGGCAGCCCTGTCAATTGTGGCATTTGGCAGCCTGCATTGTGTACAACGATGGTATTTCACACGTGTAGCGTGATGCTATCCGTTTCTTGATTCGACTCAATTTTTGCGGAATAATGACCGAAATTTGTTTATTTCGCCTGAAATACCATAATTTATGCCGACTTCCAACTCTCAGATCAAGATGATTCTTCACTTGATCACTGAAGAAGGTTTCAATCTCCTATATTTACATTTTTCAACTAGACCTCTAAAATTAATCCCCGTACCTAACAATCTAAAAACAGGCGCCTGAAATTAAAAAAAAACGGACGAGAAATAAACAAATTTCGGTTATTATACAGCAAAAATTGAGTCAAATAAACGGATAGAATCACGTGAATCAGCGTTAATAAACATGTGCCACACTTTACAGTCCACCATCATCCACTATTGGACAATTTTGGGGTTGTGCAACTTTGCGTGCTCGCTGAACCGGTTGCGTGCTATAAAAAAATTGATTGATGGGTCAAATTCACATGAAATATTTGGTCGAATCCGAATCTATGTGATATTTGAATTCTTTGCCAAAAAATAAGGGGAGTTTACTTCAACAAGTTTTTTGATAGCTCCACAAACAACGGAAATAGAAAGGGTGGTTCGTTCATTAAGTGACACGCTGCATAATACAAATTTGAACTAATATAAATGAAGGCCACAGGGGAAAGACGCTCTCAGTCCTGTGATTCTTAATTCGAGTTATTTGAAATTTAAACTTTTCAAACTTGTAAACACAAATCAACGGCAAACAAAAATACGGGAAAATCATTGTTTATTAAGTAACTGTGCGAAATACACATGAAACAAGAAAAATCTTTTTAATATCATTTTTACAAAAGTTACACAAGAATAATCATCAAATCCAATGAACTGACGTCACTTTTCCCTGGTACCAGGAGTCCCATGCCAGGGACCATGGGGGTACCACGTATTCATCTTCACTTTCTTTAGGTTGATCAATATACCTATGTCAACCCTTTGTAGAAATCTTTAGCCTCTTGTCCAAGTTTTGAAGTCAGTTCTTGTAGATCGACCTATTTAGCCTTCTTGATGGGTAATCGCCTCCTATGCAAATTTCCCAGTATTACCGAGCTCTTGTCTCTTTCTTTGTAATGTGTTATTTGCACTTTTTTTCACAAATCGTGATTGTTGGTAGCCACCCCTGAATGCTGACTTGTGAACAACTTTATTAGGATTTTCTTTTTCAACTTTTAGAATCCGTATGGGACGCGTAGGAAAAGGGCATT
This sequence comes from Creontiades dilutus, assembly GCA_031894815.1. Classification (NCBI taxonomy): domain Eukaryota; kingdom Metazoa; phylum Arthropoda; class Insecta; order Hemiptera; family Miridae; genus Creontiades; species Creontiades dilutus. Next base: position 86,938 of record JAVIWC010001070.1, read on the forward strand.
TCGCTGGAAATAACGGGAGGGAAAGGAGGTCCAATTCTGAAAATTAAAATCTTAGCCACGACAAGACGTATTTTCCCAGTATAGCCTATTCTTTTACTCTTGTTCTATGGACTAATGTCAATTTGGTGTTTGTTGCTTGACTCGTTGTCATAGTATTCTTACCATTTTACTAGATGGCACTTCAAGCGCGTTTCGTGAAAAAAGTGGACTGAAGTTGTTTTTCTCCTGTACCCTTCAAATGTTAACATTGTAGATATAAATAGAGACAAATATTTTCAAGTAGGTGATTAGTAACATGAATTAGTACTTTTTACGGCACCCACCTCAGTCTCCTTCGTGTTCTGAAATTTTTTAAACCCACCAATTTGAAATAGTTTTCCCTGTCATTAAACGTTGCAGGAGAGAAGCCCTACGAGTGTCAACTGTGCGGCCGTAAAATTCGTCACAGAGTGAATTTCTTGCTCCACGTCCAAGGCCACACGCTCGGCCTGCCCCATCAGTGCTCATCGTGCGGAATGTCATTCAACAAGAAGAGCGAGCTCAACCTTCATCTATCCAACGAACACCCCGATCAGAAAGACTACGACTGTTCAATCTGTGGCATCAAGTTCAAAACTGAATCCCGGTTCCTCAAACACGCTGTATCCCACGATGCTAATTTGGAAGATTGATGCTAAAGATAAATTTAAGGCGACGAACGTTCTTTCATGTCAGTCGTTGAAACTTTTCAAGTTTCAGAAAATGTTTGTCTTTAAATATAAATATTTTAGTGAATTGTCTAATTTTCTACCAATCTCCCAAGCTTCAATTCAGTCGAGGAGAACAAGCATAAATATTATTTTCTTCCACATTTTTGTTTTATCAAATTTCAGCTGGATTTCAACGTGTTTCCGATTGTACCTAGGAAGTTTTGCCTTTGGATGTACAGAAGGAGGGGTAGCTAATATAGAATTAATGACCCTTAGAATCTAAGCACCTTGAAACGAAAATTTCATGTTTATAAAATTATAAATTTCATATCATTTTAAATGAGATAAACTTACTGGAAAATAATAAACCAAAATAAGGTGAGAAGACTTTCAGAGGGAACACTGTCGACAACATAAAAACACCAGTTCATTTTTTAAATGTTAAATTTAATTAATAACTTATGTAAAATGAAAAAAAAGAAGAACAGATAGGTAATCGTAAAATATTTTTACGGCTCTTTATTTTCTTTTCAAATAATAACAATTTTCAACCGTCAAGTAGATAATACTACATTACTAACAAACTCCTTTTTCTCAAAAGGCTATAATTTCCTAAAAGGATTCTTCAAGTTTACACAACTTTCTCGTTTAAATTATTGACAAAATAAAAATCAAAAGAGGAAATAAAATGAAAATGTACAACAAGCAGTGATTAGTACAGTCATGTTTTGTACTCTCTCAATATTAAGATTATTAAATTAAAACGTAGAATTTTTCTCTAAACGAAAAAAAAAAACATTGTGAACTAAACGAATGAAAACCATTTTTTCAGTATGTAATAAAAGATTTCATAAATTTTTTTTCTTAAAAGTCTGTACAAATACACAAGTACCTACAACCAGAAAAACTGTACAAAAATATTTATAGGGGAGGGCGAGAGGGAGGGGGGCGGGGTTTGGGGGTGGGGATATGTGATACAATTAATTGACACGTACGAAGTGCCCACAACCTAGAAAGAAAATAAATTCAAAACAAAAACTAAAAATTCGACAAATCAACGAAAAACAACCTTAAAGGGAAGGGGAAAGAACAAGACGAAATTTTCAATTTTACTTTGCCCGAATCAATAATAGTTTGATATTTCATTTAATAAATGTAAATGTACTCGATACCTCCTAGTGAATAGAACGTTGAAAACAAAAACGGGCCACTGATATCGGCAGTTTTAAAATAGTCGAACAGAAAGAAAAGAAAAGAGAACAAATTTGAGTTTTTTTTTGTCTACTACTTTTTTCTGGCCCCCGGAGCTTTGCACATGCACGATATATTTAGAAATATATATATGTATATATGCGTTATATACTGAACTATATCTACAGTAACAATTCAAAACTTTGTTGGTTTTTCTTTTTTTTTAATTTTATTTAATTTTTTTTTCATTATTACCAGGAGTACTTTTTACACAAGGGTTATTTGTTGTTAATTTAGTTTTTCGTCATACTTTTCGCTCTCCTACTTTTTTTTTGGTCTCTACGTGAAACAATACGAAAAAAATTCATTCGACGTTTTTCCTTTTCAAATTGAACTCGGAAGTACAAATCATTTCCCACCCGCTCACTTGAACAGTTACAAATTACACTTAAAATTCATCAGGCAGTTTTTTTTCCCTTAGGACACGCAGGCTTAGGAAAATAAACGTAAAAAATGAGACAAACAAACAAATTAAAAAAAAGAAAGAAGACAATAACTGACGAAATAGGTCGCAAAAACAGCTCTTTGGTATCGCCAATAATTATATTAATTAATGTAGGTAAGGTACTTATCAATTAACTAATTCTCCCTTTAATTCGATACAATTTCGACTATATAAATATATACAGATAATAAATCGTTTCCCACTGTCAGATCGAGACGAGGACAACCCGCGTTTCGAGTTTATCTTTCTTTTTTTTTTGTATTTTTTTGAAATTTTCATTTTTCCTTTTTCTGTTATGTAGCAATTAAAAATTATGTACACATAAAATTCAACAACGAACGTCCGTTTCTATGAGTTAAAAGTAGTTGTTGTTATTTTTATTTTATTTATTACATTTCAATTTTGTTTTTCAATTCATCAATTGTACAAATCATTTGGAGCAACGACCCCAAAATGTCAGTTATGCCAGATCCACTCAACCTACATCAAATTCCATTCTTAGAATCAACAATAACAACGAAATGCTTCAACTTTGCGGTTACGCATTCAATAACACACCAAAATCTCGACAATATGTACAAAAAACTTATTTTTTTATTGGTTTTTCTTTTCTAAGTTCGTTTTCTTAAAAAACTATTTCGATTAAAATATATCACGGTAAACGTATTTATCTTAAGATAAAAATCGAACCGTAGAGGAGGTATATTCATAAATTAGTTATAAAGTATAAATATATAGGCATATATGTATGTATGTATATATAGGATAAATTTTAATAACAAATCAATTTACAATAGCAACTTTCAACAATACATCCGTCACAGCTTTAGAAAGCGTTTGGGATGGATAATGTACAGGCAAAAAGACACTACTCCCTTCTCATACTATGTATATAAATGAATTTACCATCTAAATAGATCCTACTTGCTGTTTCAAATAATAGAATGTGGAGTTTTCTTCATATTTTGAAATAAAAACAATTTTCTCCCTAAAACGAATGAAAACTTGGAATGGAAGTGATGGTGTGCAACGTCCGAAACAGCCTACAGGGTTAAGACAATTGTCTCGTCTCAATGTTAGGTACTTTCCACATTAACGGGGGGAGAAAGGACGTTTCTTTAGAATATGTTCAATTTCCTCGGAGGCCCACATTACAATGTTTTTTGAAGTTTCGATAGGTCGAAAAAATTAAAAACTTAGGACTATAATTATAACAATGAAAAATAAGGAACCCAGCGGAACGAAGGGCGTGGAAAAAAATTATTCTATGTACATGATAAAGTAGGAACGTTATGTACAAAACAACGAACTCATATACAAAATATACAGTTTGTCGGGGAAATAAATAATTTGTAGAGTTCATTATTGTGAGGTTTATACAATGTAACAAGAAATGTACAAATGTTGAAGGAAAACTGACGGGAAAATTCGAGGAATACTTTTTTTTTGCTCCTTTGAAAGTTATTTTTTAATAAATAACAAGGAATCGGTAGCCTCGATGGTAAGTACTTCATCTTGTTCCCAGTTTTCCTATTTAATGAAGACTAGAGTAACAGAATAGTCAACCATTTGGAGAGGGGGTAACGTTTGGGGAGGGGGTTATAGATAATGGAGGCTTACGGAATATCAGGGCCGGATTTATATTTTATTTTTGCCTTTTAGGCGAGCGCGGAGGTCATGTGGTAGAGCTGCATGAGGACCTGCATGTGAACGGGGAGACAGCTGAGGCGGTCCCGGGTGTTGGAGTCCAACGCGAGCCAGGATAGAGCGTTGTAGCCTTCCAGAACATACCTGAGGGAACAGAAGAAAACAATCGTTAGCAATACAAGTTGCACAGTGCTTCAAACCATTTAGGAGAAGGAAATCAAAAAGCATTCAAATGTCAGCTTTCTACGTTGATTAGGACAGAAAATAGCCCGTGGGCTTACACAGCTGATCAGCTTTTGCCTTAATCTGATGCGTCACACAAGCTTCCCAGGTTAATTAGTGTACAAGGTGTGACTGTTAGATAACGAGACTGCGCGCGCAGACAGCCTCCAGGAGAGGGCAGGCGGGAACCTAATGAATGGTCTACTATTCCAGTATGTGAAAACATGTCTGGCGGTGAAGTAGTTTTTTTTCTGTAGCGGTTTAAAATAATCGTTTTTGTTCCTGTGCCAAAGACGATGTGTGACGAAAAACAGCGTATTAGTGTGAAATTCCTTGTGTAACTGAAAAAAAAAAAAACCCTCGACCGAGTGCTATAAATTATTAAAATAGGCTTCTGGTGAGAGTTCTCTATCACGTGCGCGTATTTCTGAGTGGCACAAACAATTTTCTGAGGGTCGAGAGAGCACCAAAGATGACCAGCGTCCGGGCCATTCTGTTTCCATTTCAACGTCCAAAAAAGTGAATGAAATAAACGAAATCGTACGAATGGTCATCGTATGAGTATCCGAATGATTGCTGAGGCTATGAATGCCGATAAAGAAACCGTCAGAAAAATTGTACACGGAGAATTGAAAATGAGAAAAGTCTGTGCAAAGTTGGTACAGAAAAACTTGACCCGCTGCGCACGACGCACTTTCTGTTAAGCGTTTTTGGGGCGCTAGGGGTACTCCAGTGCTGGAACGCCCTCCTTACTCCCCTGATGTAGCGCCCTGCGACTTCTACCTGTTTCAGAAAATCAAGTTCGCACAAAGGGAAGCCGATTCGAGTTGATGGGAGAGGAGAAAAGGAAAACGGCGGAGCTTCTGAAAGGCCTAACAAAAAACGACTTCGAGCATTGCTTTGAGCAGTGGAAAAAGGATGGAGCGGTGTATCGAGTATATCGAGGGGAATTTAATTAAACTATTTTTTGTAAGCAGTCTCGTTATTTTATAGCCACATCTCGTAGATACTTCAATCGACCCCTCAGGGTACCAAATATCGAGTGGTAAGACTCAATGTCCACTTTATAATCAACGGAAACCAGTTAAGTAACGAAAAACTTGACGAATACAAGAACATTCATCGCAATTATGATCTGAAAACCCCTGCCTTGAAGTTAGCGTAGAGAGTTGGCGGACCCTTTTTTGGTTTATTCAATCTAGTGTCATGTCGTCGAAAGCTATAAAAATGTTATCGATCCTTATTTGGGGAGGATAACAAGAATTGTCCATTCAACAGATTTAAACAACTGTGCAAAATGAACTCCTCCAAATTTCTTTTCAAATTGGTGTGAGAAATCACCTCATTATGTATTAAAACCCAAGAGTGATTTCAGAAGAATTCAAAACGGATTCCAACGAAGAGACTTTTTAATTTAAAACTTGGGGGACGGAAAATGACGTGATACGGATATTTTGGGGCAGTAGTGGGTCGTTTTGACAGACTTACAGTGACGTAGGACTTTGGTTTCGTATTTAAACATATTTCAGAACATTCAATTTTATTATGAAAGTGGGTGAATAGAGTGGAAAGTATAGATGAATCGTTATTTCTTCACTATTTTAATCTGATTTTATTGATTCTTTAGTCTAGTTGATAGTTGTTAGATTAGTATGGATAATTTTGGTCTAGATGTGCAACAAACCTAGGAAATTTTAAATAGTCTACCGGGAGAGGGAATGGCGGGGGTGTAGGGTTGATTTTTTTAATCAGTTTTGCACAGAAAACGATACTCATTGGGAAACGACTACCGTTGAAGCAATTATCTCTGCATCTCTAAGTCAGATACGGACATTATATGCTATCATAATTTCTGCTTTCCATCTAACCTGTGGCACAAATACAAGGATGATATGTCAGAAGACATTTTACATCAAATTCGGGTCAGTTCAAGAAATCCCGACCTTCAGATGAATGATGGGACATATAATAAGCTACGTCAGCCCTAAAGAGTGTGGCGAATCCAAGCTCTCTACGCAAGTTATTGACTGATGGTAAAGCTTTGGGGACATGACTTTGGGGCCCGGGGAACGATAACGGAAAAGAATCGAATATTCTCCATTGGAACAAAGAGGCGAAAAGGAAGAATGCTTACCGGAGAATCTCCGTTGTTATGGTGGAGTCGAGGGGATGGCCAGGGACGGACGTCTGCTGTTGGAGCAGCTCATCCGAGTTCTGCTGGATGGCCGTCGAGTGGAGGTGGAGGGCGTTCTTCAGGAAAGCCGGGTTCGCCGCTTCTAAATGGGGACAGGCTGACCAGAACCACCGCGGCATCTTCCCCGTGGGGGCCGTTGACACCGAGAAACCAAGAGCCAGAGGTTGTTGGAGGACTGTGCCCACTTCTTCCGTAGACTCGCCGCTCTGAAAACAAAAACGAGTCATATTGTACAAACAATTCTGGCAAGTTGGGTGAGGGAAATACAGTCTTAGTATAGGTAACATACGGAACACGCATACCATGAACATCCATTTGATAATCTTGAAAGTGCAGAGCATAAGCTTATTCATTCGAGGGACAAAAATGATGCGGGACACGTTCCTGGAGACTTCAACGCCTTCAATTGTTTGTGTAGGCATGTATTGCCATGCTAATAGACCACATGTACGCTTCCTTTTGAAAATACCTAACTTTTTCGAATAAAATTGCTAGTTATGTACATATTTACGAGTTTTGCATTCATGAACATTAGACCCTTTTCCCCATTATTGCATTCTACTTGCTTTTCCCGAACTATAAACAGGATAAAATTGATTAAAACTTCACCTTGTGTTTGGGGTGTTTGTGTCGCTTATGGACCACAGTTATTATTACTACCATCATATTGTTTAAAAAAAGAAAAAAAATACCTACCCAAGAAGTAGCTTTTGAATTAGCCTTCTGGATCAGTTGAATGACTCTATCTGATAGACTTGTAGGAGCCCATAATATACGAAAAACACAGATATTAAGAATGAACATTGTTACCAATATATATTCAGTATTCTCAAACTGTTCAGGCCATTTGAAGGCGACTTCTACCTCGACGAGAAATAACTCGACATTTCTTCAATATTACCACCATTTTTAAACGATTGCAACCTTACCGAATCGTATCAAAATGTTATATTAGCACTTGCAGACAATTTTATATTTGATATTAGTATAATCCGAAGATTATTGATGATGTATTTCCATGATTGGATAAGCTACGGCCACTGCACATGTGCAACACTCTTTCTCAGAGGGAATGAAGAACTAGGGTCTCAACCAGTAGAATTAAACATTAAGAGCAGCTCACTCACCCTTCCAGCGTTGTTGTGTTGGTAAGGGCTGTGCTGGTGGGGCGTGAGCCCTCCACTAGGGCTTCCAGGAGCAGAGTTCTGTTGCCCTGCACGCGGACTTCCAGCGGGCGATCTGGGACCACCCGCATCTCCCGCGTCCCACGTCGAGAAGATGTCGTTGAAGTCGCCCATCCCTTCTGGCAAATCGTCGTCGTTCAACGCAGAGAAGAGCTCATCGTCGCCCAGGTCCGGCCCGTTGATGTGCTGTTCTTGGAATGCCGTTTGAGAGGACTGAAATAAAGAACAGAGGCATGAGTACATGGCATTTGTTGAGAATAAAGCTGGGGCCTACAATTTGAATGGACTTTTCAACTTGTTGCGCTTAACTTTGCAAATTTCGAGCTGAATCGTATATTTTGTAGGACAATTTTGGAAAAAAGTGAAAAGTTGGAAGAATGATTGCCCTTGCTATGTCTTGCTTGACACACCTCCAATGGAAAGAAGAATGGACTATAAGGCAGTTGAAGATCCAAACCCAAAACCTAGTAAGACCTTGTCTAGTGTTTATGAAGATTGTTATTCAAAAAGAAGACAAAGAAGTAACATATGACGTGAACTTACTTGAGTGGTGGCAGAGGTTGGGAAGACAAGGATATGAGAGGCAGTGACATCCTGAGGCGTGGACAGCTGGCATTTTACTGAGACTTGGCTGAATCTCTCGTCAGGTGTAAATTGGTCAGGCATGAGCCGGAGAGTAGAGTCTGGCTCGAGAGAAACGAGGCAGGCACTGAGGATGCAGGGCACATCGTTTGGATACAGGAGTTTACATTGTCCGCAGATCTCCTTGAGGTGTTTGGAAGCTTTCAATAGGGACTTTCTGCTCAGCAACCAACTCCAACCTTAAATCAAGAAACATTTCGATTATAAGTAAATGATAATGGAACCACTCGTACATACTAACACAACTTATGCAGCTCTCATCCGATTTCAATGAACGTTGATCGGCTGCAGATAGTTCTCAACGAACTCCAACGCCACCCCATTCCCTCAGCACAGACATAACATGTATCAGGCCTGATTGTTTTGTTGTTAACTCATTGTTCCAAAATAGCTTTATTGTATCAGTTCGTGGGAGGAATAGAAGTCGAAGAGATTGTTGTTTCCAAGGTTAGAACGCTTTCATCAACAGCACTAGTATTACCAAAAGTTACCAATTCCGTCCATTACCCAAAAAATTGGATTCAATGAACAATTTGTGTCTTTCAAAGCTTCCTTACTGCGCTGTATCAGTACATGCAACAGCAGCTTAAAATGTTTATAGCTATGAAATTCGACTTTCCAATAATGGTGTTGGAAAATGTGGATAGAATAAATAGTATTTGCACACAGGGATAGTAAAAATGAGTTCTCAAAACGCAACAACTAAGCCAAAACCGTCGAACGTTCAAAAAACAATATTGTGCTTTGCTTTCCTAAATATTTTTACGACCTCTAGCCCCTACTGTTGAAAATATTTCGTGACATGAACACAATTTTTAGATCTAAGGGGAATTAGCTCTACCGGATGGTGTGGTATGAGATAGTTGCGTAGCAATCTGATAGCTGAAAAACAACAGAAAACTACGGTGACCAACATTTTTCCATCAATCCAACCAAGTTTTGTGATTCATGAACCAATTCAGTGTAGGGATTTTGATTGCTGATTTCATGCTTCTCGGACTGTCAAGAAATACTATTAGCCTCATATTCAAACCTCTGGCATGCTCTGTGAACGAATATTTGAACCCCCCTCCCCTTCCCCCTTCAGCGGTTCAGTGAAAGTTTGTTGGCATGCTCAATTCAGGAATGGGGAAGGTCAAAAACTTGGCAAAGCTTGCGTTCATCATCCAAAGAGGATTTCAAGATCGAGCTTGGTAGGGGATTGGTGGATTTTAAAACACGAACAGGAAGAAGGAGAAACAACCTCCATTTGTTCACCAAATTTACTTTTCGAGCATCTTTAACAATACATTCTTAACATGAAATACTTGGAGCAATGAGAATAGTGGACAAACCTTTGATTTCTCCATGGCCGATACGCCCTACTCTCCCAACGACCAGTCGCCAAGGCGTCACGCTTTGACTCATCACACCGAGAATGAAGTCCATCAGTTTCTGGAGGCCAGACCTCCGAGCAGACGCCTTCCGCCTCCGACTCCTGTTGGGGATGTGAATGTTGATGGTGACCGACTCCATAATGAGTCCCTGCTCGTCCGTCGCAGTGGCCAGAAGCCATTTCTGGTCTTCCGAGAGGCAGTAGCTGACGTAGAGGATGGAACAGTGATCTGACGTCGGAACGGTGTCATCCCCGCCGCCGCTTGCCCCAGCCCCGGGCCCTCCGCTCTTGATCTTGTCTCTCTGCTTGGCCAAAACGTAAGCCGGCGTGTACACTTTGTAAGGCGCACGTTGCTTCTCCTGCAGAACATTCACCTTATTAAAACCGAAGCAAACAATCTCTCATAAAATATGTAAATCACAAAACAAATCATGATTAAATCAATACAAGGGACATTATCCAATCTCTCTGAATCAACTAGATATGAAAGTAATACCCACGTTCCTTCATAAGTCTGAAAATTTTTCAATTTTATCGCTAGGAGCACTTGAGGACCTTTTACATGCCAAAAGATCAACCATTTTAAACGAAAAGATGATTTCGTAGGGCAACACCTTTTCAACACATTTAATTAGCCAAATTCCCAAAATCGTACCAGAAAAATTTACAAAAACTAATCAAATGAGTTCAATTTATCAGAATATTAATCGAACAAATTTTATCTACAATGAAATAGGTCACTAAAAAATTGAAAATAAAATTTATGCTGAAAATTATACTTGAGATTCATTAGTAGGTATAAGGGAACTTTTCATTATTAGCTTGAGCTGACTACTGTCCCAGACCCTAAATGAAGCCTCAAAGTGGGAGAATGATTTGTATTTATTAACCCTGGATGTTTACTGACGTTACAGTATGGAAATGAATCATTGTTGCATTGTAGTCGAATTCCCATATTCTCTCTAATAATAACGACAAATAAACTAAACTCATCGTACTTCCAGTTCTCTCGTGTTACGTGAACGAGATCCAATAGCATGCACACCAACTTCTTGGTCAGAATCAAAATATTACAGAGCAAATTACAATATACTGTCAGAGAAAACCTACAAGTTTCGTAATAGGAGAGAACAATAAAAAAGTGAAGAAACGTAGCAGAATCACCAAACCTACATTTGCCACTTTAAGCTTCATAAATAGAATACGAATAGCGCAAATTAGTTTCAAACTGTTTCAACTATATCATAAACCAAATATGATCGAGAGCATCATATACTGAGTAAGTCCATGATTGGCCTTCAAGGCACGTGAAATTGTCGTGTGAGGAGGCAAGTTCGATCTCTTCCGCTATTATAATGTTGGCGTCAATACAATTTGAATAATTATTTAGAGGTAAAATGTCATATTTAAGAGGCAATGTGGTCATAAATTGTAGTCATAAATAAATTTTACGTGAAGCATATAAGTTAAACTTACATCTTTGCTTTTGAGGAAGAGCTCGTTGCTAGCGGCAGTGCCGAAGCCAGTGAGAGCTTTCACGTTGTTGGTGGAATGAACCATCGTCTTCCGACACTGGGAGAAAACAGTGAAGGCCAACGACCGCATGTGGTCGCTTCGCCGGTTCGTATGGCCGCTCCTCCCTTGCTCCAGGATGCTCTCGAGGGAAATCACCTGTAAATTACGAAGACATTAGTTGTATGGAAGAAGATCTGAGGGCCGAGTTTCGTTTCCATGCTGATGATATTCAAGTCTTGCAAATTTTAAAACTGCTGTACGGCATACGATATGAATAAAGCTTTTATATGGATGTGGAACAACTCTCCAATTCTTAACTCTCAAAGCCATCCTCCAGAAACTTGGATGAGGACTCCATCAAGTTCAACACCTGAGGTTCACACTCCCCACACAATCTGCTTACATGTTCGTGTAACTAGCAAACTGACGAAAGACCATCTCGATCGGTGTAATCTTCCATCTACTTCTTCCTTAAGAGATTTCTACGCACCCCTCAGATTGCATATGCAACTTGCCTCAGCGAAAAAGTTGCAGATAATGGTGATAACAGATCGCTTGTTAGAATTCTCTATTTACCACATATGCTTAAATCGTTATTCCAAACTTTAAATTACTTAATATAGCAATACATCAACACTTCCTGCGTCATATGGAGAACCCGCCAGAAGAGTCGGACCAATACAATGGATACCGCCTAGTTAGATCAAGTTGCAAATTCTAGTTTTGATCACGAACAGAAACTTTGCCAAGAAAGTTGTATTCACACAAAGTATGTACATATAGCAATTCCAAACCAAATTAAACCTATTGAAAAATAAGTGAAATGAAGTAGCCTACAAATAGGCCACAGGGATGATAGGTCATAGGGCGATTGATGATAGGTACCCTACAAATTTCAGGTAGATGCAATTGTACCTATCAGAGAAAGAAGTTGACAAAATGAAAATCCCATCAACCTTAGTACCGGAATATCGAAGTAGATCTCACCTTGGTAGGATAGGGAACAAGGAGCTACGTTTGAGACATTGCTAACTGTTGAATGTGAGTGGGAATTTCTACCTACTCGCCACGCCTGCACGGAGAAACAGGTGCTAGGTACAGATAATTAAGGCGAGTCACTAAAACATTTGCCCGCTTTTGAAAAAGTTTCATTTGGTTTGGAAAAGATTTCATTTGACTTGGTGAAGGTTTCATTTGACTTGAAAATGTTGTAACTGAATGTGCACTGTCGTCAGATTCCTTGAATGAAACCTTTAACACCACTTGAATATAAAGTATTCCTAGCTGTAACGCCGGGCCCGACAGCCAGTTGATGGCGTGAAGTTTGTAACACCCGGAAATTCAGAGAATTTCTAAGCTTCTACATCACATTAACCTTGTATTACAGATATGCACGTACAACAATTTTGCCTCCGTGAACCATCTGAGCAGAGCACCTTGCACGTCATAAGCTTTCCATTTGAGAGATTCGTCTAAAAATGGCATCACGATGTCTCAGAAGATCTCAGTTAAATCACATTCCGCAACATTCGTCATAACAATACCCAGCCATTTTAACAAAGGATTTACAGGACTGTGAATAGTGATTTTGACCACAGTACGCGGTTGACCACATTACAAGTGACTGCACTAGGCGGTATCTAGTAAATATGGAAAACATCTAACTCTACCCAACCATGAAGTTGGAACACAACATTACTGAGGTACACTATCCCCATCGCTATGGCGGTAGCGACAAATAGCTTCTTTTAGAAAACGCAGCCGAGAGAAGGATCTATCCACACATGATGCACCTAGTAAAAGAAGAACTCTCAATTTTGTGGTGAGAATCGTGGCTGAGAGTCTATACCAAAAGACAAAAGCTAGAATAGACAAGATACAACTAAGATACGGGTTTTTGGTAAGACAATGACTCTACTTTCTTTTATATACATTCCAGAAACACTTGATTGGTAACCTAAGCGCTTGGGACAAAAGCTTTGGATTTAAAAGTTACATATTCACCTGGAGGGAGATGTTGGACTTGATGCTTTCAGGCACGTTAGCAATGACTGTGTTGTAGGCCTTGAGGAGAGCGACGCAGGCGAGTCGCTGGAGCTCTGGGCTGTCAGACGCGAGTGTGAAGGGCTCCACCAAGTAGACGACAATCGCTGGAGGTTCCGCTCCATCGTCGTCGGGGGCTTGGGACGACGGCGTGCAGTGGTTCATGCCGCCACCCTCAGACGACAGTCCTGACGACGCTCCGGGCGTCCCACAATCGTCTGTAAAGTTAAGACAGTAAAAAATGAGATATTCAAGTAAAAAGAGAGAGAGAACGAGAAGTAATACATTTGATACACACAAAAATTCAGTTTTAAAATTTCTTAAAATAAAATGTTACAAAAATATTGTCTGGCTGTGTGGCTAGACAAAAACTGATCAAGAAATATACATTAATCCAGACATACCACACTCTCAGTTAAGTAAGTATTAAGTACTAGTTTAATGGCCCTGCTACGCAGGTTAAAAATAAATAGGTGAATAACACAATGAGGGAGTATAATAACAATATGCAAAGTCAAAAAATCGTATATCCCAAGTCCTGAAGGAGGGGAGCAGGCCGGTTGCCCTGGGAGACGGGGGTGAAATGTTTATAGGCGTAGTTATGGGCATAAATAGTAATATAAGTCAAGTGTCAAGTGAGTGAGTTAGTGTGATTGCTATCTGCATCCTAACAGAATAATGAAAATCCTATCTGGATAAGCCAGATATATATTCGTTTTTAATATAATGTATGAGAAAAAGAACTTTGTTATATTCATGTCAGGAGGTAAGATATTTGGTATAATAAATCAATCAAACAATAGGAACTTCTTGTGTTAAGGCAGGACGGGGATTCACAACTCTCTGTTCAATAATAGTTGGATACGAGTGAAAGGTCGAAATGGTTACAATATATGGTTTTCACAAAATGGTTAGTTTTCACAAAAGATTGAAGAGTTTTCAAAAAATCTGGGTTACAGTAAAGACCTTGGCTTTGTCAAGTTTCGTGAGTTAGTGAGACGAAAATCGTGGCGGTTTCCCAAGTTGAGCCAGTACATTTAGCTTTTTGAAGTCATACTGACAGGCTCCACCCCAATTGAGACAGCCGATCTCTCTTTAATCCATCGTGGAACGCGAACCCATTTTCCTCAAACTCGTCCTCAAGTACTAACGGCCTAATCAACCCTCCGTAGTTCATTTTTTTTTTTTTTTTTTTTTTTTTTTTAGCACAAATTAGCCAAAATAACCAGTAACACTAATATCTAGAAAAACACACAAAATGTATGTAACTGACGAAAAAACACAAATTAGCAGAAATACCACAATGAACAGTAGTGCAGCAAGTAGAATTTCGGAATGGAAACAAAGATAGCGATATTAATCGTTCCTTAGGACGCTAACCATCACAATTTGATTGTTTGGTTTTGATTCTCGATTTAGCACGTTTGATCTTTGGTATCGTTGTATTACCTGGACCAGAGTTTTTTAACAGCCATGATTTCCGGTTTATTGTGTAATCGTTGATTTAAAATTTTGGCAAAACTGGCCCTAGATTGACTACAGGTCAACAGAATGGATGGAAAAGTATGCAGAATAAACCGTCAAGAAGACTGAGTGATATTGGGCTTTTTTTATGCTAAAATGCACACGTAACTAATGAATGTAGGATGTGAAATATAACGGTACAGGTATGTATCTCACCCATGGGGTCTAAAGGTTTAGGAGTATTGGGCTGCTCGGATCGCGGGGATGGAGCTGGCCGATCAATCGTGGTCATCCGCTGAGAGCTTTGGTTGTCAGGTGGGTCCAGAAGCGTTCGGTCCATGGGTACTTGGGAAAGATGCGGCGCCAGATGGTGTCGACAAACCTGCAGGACATTAGCATAACGATGAGTTGCCGTATTACCGGCATTAAATGGAGCTACTCTAATCAACGGGTGTATGTAGCTACGTATTTCCAAGGGCCTTACCTGAGCGTACAACTTGAGCATGTCGTTGGGGGTGTTGTCCCCAAGGAGGGAGAACCATTCGTCCATCGGCTCCTTGGCGAGTTTTTGGGCTGCCGTTTTCCCCACTCTGAGGATACCATCCCGTAAAACTTTGGTGATTGGGCAGTGCTTACCGAGTCGGCATAGCTGTCAGGAAAGAATATAAGTAAATGACATTTAATAAGTTAAATCTTGAAGAAAGGAAAAAACTATTGTTGAGCAAAAAAATCAAATTGATTACTTTAAAAAATATCTACCTTAACAAACTATAGAGTGGTGTGTTTTATGTTAAAAGCAGTGAGTTAAATGTTATGATAAAAGGTCTTGAGATTAAAAACTGCCAAGGAGATGGCACAGCAGCTTCCTCGTTACATCCTTTACCATATGGGCTACATATTTTACAAGGAGCAATGACATACCGCGATAATTTAAAATGTATTTGGTAGGATAAACATTACATATAGCAGATAAAATGTCTGATCTAGTTGCTCATGAACAGCAGAACTTTCAATCCAAGATTTGGCAATTAACGTATCACTGTAGGAAATATCTCGTTTCACACGAGACTTGACTTTAACAGAATAGCGTCTGATATTGGTTACTATGGATGTAGGAATCCTCTATCTCTGTAATTGAAGTTATCTACATTTTAAGAACATTTATAATTATTGAAAAACATGATCGTGATTTCATTGCTGCAGCAAAAACAAGACTCCAATGACTTCCAGAAGAAAGTGGTAGCAATTCACAAGAAGAAATAGAGTGGAACTAACCTCGTAAATGGATGAGAGTTCCTTGAAGAAGGTGCGAACCCGGCTAAGGATGAAGTCGTTGTCAGGTGCGACGACGACGTAGGCGATGTCCTTGCTGTAGGAGTACGGCTCCAGAACGAGTTTGTCCCAGAAATTGACTGCGAACGGAGCCAGCGACACCCAGTCCTTGTCCCGACCTGTCACGACCAGGGGGATGGGCTGAGGTTCACACCGATCGTCCGCACCTGGAATTCACACGACATATTTAACAACTTCAAAGCTTATTGATAATCAGGCTGGACGATCGAAATCCTGTAATACATGACAATTTACAAGTTTATAATCCGATTGCACTGGTCCATACCACTCACTAACATGAGCAGTCGTTATCTTCTGGTTCAGTTTGTATTTTAAAGATAGTAGGTACTTTCTGAGGTTTTCAACACCAACCACACTTCTCTTTTTAGAATAATTCCCGCAAATTTGGAACACAAGAAAGTTTCATTTCATGTGAAAGCCCCGTGCGACATGAGCTCTTTACCTGGACGTAGAAACGTTACCACTATTTTTCCAATTTTTTAAAAAGAATTTATTGAGGTCCTAAGCATGTTTGCTTTTTCTTAAAATAAATGTTAGCTCCGAAGTTGAAGATGAAATCTTGAACGTGTACAATCTTCCCTGAGTTCATCTCTGAGTTTGTGAGTCCCTACGTAACCTGATCAGGGTCATCTCCTTTGGAAATGACAAGTACCTAATTTTCCTTGCACTTCTTTTATCGGATTGTTTTCGTAAGATTTTTGTGCTTAACAAAGAACTGTGTTGGGCTGAATTTATGCATTTGTTTCTCACCTCCTGATTATGTTACGACGCTTTTCAATTAAGGCGTGTACTTGCACATCAGTGGAACACACTTTTTATCGTGAATTACCCACATCTGATGGGGAATCAACATTTTGAAACTATAAAATAAATTTGATAGGTTTTTTTTTATAATTTGGACCACACAGAGTCGTCGTAAGGGTGGAGGATGGAGTATACTCGACAGCTAATCAAGCTAACACAACGGGAAACCGCGATCAATTATCGCGTCAATTTAGCAGACAACTTATGAGAGACGAACCTCGTCCAGCCAGGCGGTGGAACTGCCGCCACGTGAGAGGTCCCGAGACGGTGGGCGCTTCCCACAACCGCGTGCTGCACTTTTTCTGCATGGCATCCTGGAGAAGGGGCTGCAGACTCTTCATCACCCTCACGATGTCCTGGTTGCAGGAGGGTCCGCCGGCTCGGAGGAACCCCCACCGATGGACGGAGCTGTTACCGACAGTTCGAGAGCAGCCGAGTGACTCCATCTAATAAAAACAACAAACGGAAACCGATCAATTTTAGACAACAATCTCATATTAAGCGTGATCGATCAGCACATATCTGAAAACCTCACATACGACGACACATTATTGTTACTTTAAATATTCAATTTTGTTTAAATCTCTTACACTGCTCTTTGACCTTCTAAATTTGAAATGGCACATTCCCAATGAGGAGCAACAGCGCTCTGCACTGACATCAATAAACCTGAACACGGTGCTGTTACCATTCAAATCCTCGTAGAAAATTGAACAGAACCTGTCTCCGAGCGATAAAACACTCCGCTTGTAATTTTCCAGTAATCGCCTTAATTTAAAAAAAAAAAAAAAAAGAAGAAGTTTTCCGACGGGGAAACGGAATTTTCTCCCATACTGGCCGGAGTTAATTCAAATTTGAGGATATTGTTAGAAAGCTCAGCTTTTTGGTCAAATTTTAAGTAACGGTACAAAATATTCGTGTAAGAGAATTAGGTTTTACAGGTGATTGAAAAAAAAAACAGTAGTAACCCGGATTAGATACATTTTTTACTTTAGGCTACTTTTTTTACCCCATTTAACTTAAAACTAAGATTAGTCTTCCTGAAAAATGTACTTCTGATTGCTCTTTAATGATTACCACAGTACCCTTAATGTCATGGGATCCATTTTAAAGCAATGTAAACATTTTAATTCGTAATTTTCATATTTTATTTTTAGACATATCAACAGTATTATCGTGAAAGGCTCTGGTCCTATGAAATTATTACTAGCTCCTCTTTTGGCTAATTCATCCACTTGTTCATTAACACAGTACCGATGGGATACATTTTGATGTAATGTAAATATTTTAATTCGTAATTTTCATATTTTATTGTTAAATATATCAACAGTATACCCGTGAAAGGCTCTGGTCCTATGAAATCATTACTAGCTCCTCTTTTGGCTGATTCATCCACTTGTTCATTAACACAGTACCCTTGATGTAATGGGATACATTTTAATGCAATGTAAATTTTTTTTTATTAGTAATTTTCATATTTTATTGTTAGATATATCAACAGTATATCCGTGAAAGGCTCTGGTCCTAAGAAATTATTACTAGCTCCTCTTTTGGCTGATTCATCCACTTGTTCATTACCGTTAACTTGTTCTTGCCGTTTCTCGAGTTAAATTTGACGAGGCTTACCTTGCACATGGGCGGTGGGTTGTTGGGGTGGGATACGGCCAGTCGGCCTTGGTCCAAGGCAGTGGCCGACAGCTGATTCGAATCGCTGAGCGCCAACATGTTGACAGGAGGTAAAGGAGTGACGGGCCTGTACTGCTCGGCCGCCCGGTAGAGCGCGTTGCTCGAACTGTTCACTATCAGACACTGAGTTTGCATCAGCTCCATCTCTGATCGACCCAGACCGGTGTTGCTGTCCTTCTCATTTGGTTCTTCCAAGATTCCTGTACAATCAGCAGCAGCAATATGAAAAAGGCGTTATTTTCATGATATATTTCCACAAATATCTTCCACATAAACATGAAAGCTAAGTATATAAGTAACGACGAGGGTTTACAAAGTTTTTAGTAATCTCGGAATAATAGTTTTCCCGAATTATAAATCAACAACCATAGTATCTGACAAGTTGGCTCTTGGGCAGAGTAAGAAAAAGAAAATATAATATCAATGACAGTTTATTAAAGAGTTCGACACAAAACGTACAAGGTGAGAAAAATAACTGTGATGGGACTGAAGGTGTAGGGAGACGAAAGAGTGTTAAGGAGGCGTGGAAGGGTTCATCTATAACTAGCTAATGGAGCTTACAGAATTGCACCCAACATTGGGCAGTATCAGTTACTTTTTTGACATTGGATAAGTCTTTTGGCTGGGGGTCAGGGAATTTTTCGCGACACTTTTTTTCTCCACACAAAATGCGACGCTCCGGCACTTTAGATCATTATTAACTCGGAATGTGAAGGCTAGATAGAAATCAATGAGGTTCATTTTTCTATAGAATAAACCGTTGTTTTTCAGTTGATAGTGATCCAGCGATCTCTACAACTAGAAACAATACAGTCATTGATGATTGATTGATTCACACGATATATAGGTCTTATAGAAACAAGACATTTTATCTCATATTTGCCTTGCCCTAAACCATTATTGAGCATTACTAACGCTACCCCTAATGTTCAATTACATTAAATTTTTCATAAAATATCTTGTGTGTATTTTATTCATTTCATCGTTTTAATTTTCTAATTACACCTCCAACGATGGACATATCCATGATCCATTGTTTTTCCCTCAACGGAAAAATTTCTCCTTTCTAGTACTTTCTCAACACACAATTGTCTGGCACAAATCTCCACAAAATGACATAACTAATTGACCCGTGGCTAAGAAGCAGATTTAATTTTCGGATACTTCTGATAAAGATACCAAATTGTCCAAATAATCGAATCCATTGTTTTTATGTTACAGTTACACGAAAGGAATTGTGAAAGTGTTGTTACTTGGTGTCTATAATTACTGTTACAGATGATTTTATGGATACTGTAACTACATCACAAATCCACGAATACAGATAGTTGCCTATGGAAAGTAACTACTCCACTCAAATTAGGACGATTTTTCTGAATGTAGCCAAACAAGTGACTGTATGTGGATAATTAGTTAATTCCTGTCGGCAAGTTTTTAGCGGGTTTTGGATACAATTACGGAATTCGATTTAAAAAAAGCAAGACCAGAGTTTGTAACTGTGATTGAAAGCAGATACAGTTACCTGAACCCTCTGGTAACACTAACTGTACCCGTAGTTACAATCTGCCCTTCAACGGAATCCGTCATGGACAATTAGGAGAGGAAGAGGATGGTTTGAGCGTGAGAATCAAGAATGGAATTTTGTTTTTCTTACCGGTGATTTCGAATTCATCTTCGATGAAGAGACCAGCCCTATGCGACAGGCGCCGGTTGACAACTGCGCTGAACCCACAGTTACATCTGATGGGCTCTTCTTCACTGGACAGGTGCGGCGAAGGGGTTCCCCAAGGAGGTGTCCCACTACCCCCTTGGTTGGGTAGGTACAGGCCGGCATCTCCACCACGGATGTTACCCACACACTGGAAATGAAATAACAGACTTGAATTTGTGAAGATGAAAAAGTCAAACAGCTGGCATACATATGTTCAAGGCACTTGGGAAGGTTGCCCCAGACATCAGTGGGTTTCTCGTGACGTGACAGGCTACCAATATGCCTCAAATAATCAATCGTGACAATAGTTCTGTCATGCTCACTATTCTCGGTATGTTTATAGTCAAGTAAGCCTTTGCACATGGTTTGCAATGATATATCTAGATATATGAAGTGAAAAAGTAAAAAAAACTGACACGCATATGGCACAGAGAAAGGTTGCCCCATACATTGGTGAGGTTCTCGTGACGTCACAGGCTATAGATATGCCTCATATAATCGATCCTGACAATAGTGCTGCCATGTTTCGCAAATATTCGCAGTGTTAAAATCAAACTAGCTTTATTCAAAACCTTTTTCCAGAAATTGTCCATTATTTGAACGCTGATTAATTTTCTAACGACCAGTTGAAGATTTCCATCGTCCCTGGACAGAGTCAGCACCACATCAAAAGCGATACAACCATAATTAAAGCTGGGGTTAGGAAGTGGCTCTACTCCATGTGAATGGAAGGATTTTTTTTGTTTAATTCGATTTTTGAAAATACATAACTTGAAACGTAAGCAAACAGTTAACAATTTGTTTTTCTTGGTCAATTACAAAGGTTCATTATTGAAAATAATAGATCAAAACTAATTACAAGAAGATAATTTGAAAAATGTCATCTCGGCCCTCATGCCATCTTTCCAAATGAAACCATTACTGAGCAATAATTATTATAAGTAGGTGAGAAACTTGAGTAATACTATAAGTTTATTTTCAAGAAAAAAGGAATGTCCTTTCTTTGATTGATAAGGTAGTACATTTTCAGAATTGAATGGAACATCTAGAAATCGACCAGTTAGTTGCTGTTTATTGACAGCTTGTTACCTTGGGGCCCGCGTTGCAGACACAGAGAGTGCAACTGTCGAAGTTGTGGTCTCGGAAGATGTTGAAGGAAGTGTCCGTGAGAAGGACGTTGACTACGAGGGAATTCGCTTCCGGCGGCGTTGGGACTGGAGGCTCGATCTTGGGTACACCAGGTGTATACTGGAGCTGGTGAGGTGTGGCGGGCGAGGAGTACGGAGGCGGCGCAGGAACGGATGGAGGCATACCCCCGCTCGTGGCTGACCGACCTCCTCCAGGAGTCCTGGGCCCTCCACCCCATACGCCTGGGCTCGGCGCGCTCGTACTACTAGGGGTAGCTGGTTGAGGTAAGTTGGCAATACTGTTTGTGTTGCTGCTAGGGTTACTATTACTACTCGTATTGGCGTTGTTGTTGCTTCGCGAATTGTTTGAGTTGTTACTGAAACAAAAGCAAACGGCAAATCTCATAAACAACATCATAACCAACTTCCAATCCTCAACAGTGTAACCACCCATACTCATCAGGAACACAGATGACTTTTTTGAGAAGGGTGCAATGACTTTTTTCACTCCATTTCAATATTTTCTAATAACTTCCAACGTTTCGTAACGTGTACAACACTGCGCCTTCAGGTGAACTGAAGACTAAAGACCTAAAACATTTCTGCACCATCACCACAAGCTCAGGTGAACACCTCCACCTTACTAATTCTAGTATATTCAAGTTACTCATGATATCTTTCAGAAGCATAAAAATCCACTTCAACACATAAGAATGTAGGCAGCCATTATCAGCAGTAACTCATGAGCTTTATTGCAGTTATTTCAAGTCAAGTTAAAGCGCACACTGTTGTGAAGTGTAAAACAGAGAGGTTATTCAGGTTAGCATGTATACCGAAATATTAATAATAAAGAAGAAAATGTTGGAGGTATAACGATTTATCATTATACCTCTTCAATCCCACCTTCCATAATTATACTTGAAAGATCAGAAATGTGTTTCAAGACTAAAACAAAGTTCTTGAACGAAACATTTTAAAGAAAATTGGCGTTGTAAGCTGTATGAGCAGCGCTTGAATGGATTGACTATTAGCGCCTCCTGACAGAAAATTCAAATTTACCAGGTTGGTTGCATGACTAGACTAAAATTGAAGTTTCAAAAAGATGATTTAAAACAGTCAAATAAAATCAGATGATAATGGTGAAGAAATAACTTTCTGTCACCACTATCACCTTTCTTAATGACAATTCAATAACCTAACAAAATCTAGAAGCAACAAGAAATGATTGACGTGAATCGGTTGAGAATTCTCGTTTGGGCTGCGATTGAAAGCAATGTTGACAATTATTGTCAACAAATGCAAAATTCCGAGGTTTGCAGCACGACTAGACTAAAAATGGAATCGGACAAAATAAGTATCTTGAAAAAAATATTGAGAATTACTGAGAAATCCGTGTTCTTGGCATTAACCCCTCAATTCCTCTCTTACATCGTGAAAATACGGAGTTTACGTTACATAGGATGAGAGATAATTATCTCTAAAATATTCGTAAATTATAATTTACCTCGAAGGTGGCTTTTCTTGGTGAGGATGCGCCCAAGAAGGTTTGTAGACACAATTGCCTGGGAGGGTGACTGGAGGAAGACTGGAGCTAGGGAGATTCGTGAGGGGAGCGTATTTACTAGAGCCAACGAACTTGCTCAGAATCGGAGGCTTGAAAACGTACGACCAATCCTGGAAAATGATTAAAAACATAACTCATTATCATTGAAGGGACGTTAAGGATTCTGAGAAGACATAAATCGATACTGAATAACTTTTGACAACACACTATCATACATGCTCAGTAAAATCTTGATCAACACAAAACAAAGTGCTGCACTAGTGAATCAAGACAGAAGAATGTTGAGCTGCAAACCTTCAACAACTTATTGCATTCTATAAAATAGCAATACGTCGAAGACCAACTCAACCGAAACAATCAACTATTGTTTTTCCTTCATCTGTTGTAGGTTATCTACGTTGCTTCCAACACTACAATTTAAACGTGAAAAATATCCGAACACCTTTATTTGAAATGTTCAAGGGAGAAGCAGAGGACAACAAATTTAAAGTAACGATTTTTGGTTTCGGTTTATTTCTTGCCATTTTATTAAATTTTTTATTGGAGTTCAAACACTTCATGCCTTATATTTTAAATATATGACAGTTTCCATATTTACGAAAAACAGTTTGTCACAATGATACTTTACATTCAACGTGAATTGAAGGAATCAACCAATATTCGGACCTTTTCGTTATTTGAATCATTCAATAATGATGTGGACCCTTAGCAGGATTTCCGAGTGTCAAAACACCATCTGTCGCACCTCAGCAGAATACACGAATGTTACCTACACGATGTTAGTATGGATCTTGACGTCAATCATGGCACAGTCTTCAAGTTTATCTTGTACAGACCACAACACTATCGATATGAACTGATGTTGAGGAATTTTTCGTCTAAGAGACAGTGGCATAAATCACAATTTAATCTCACATCAGCTTTTAAAGCCACTTTTTGCTCATAAGAGTATGAGACTCAACAAACTATATTCAAGTATATGAGTGTCAACGAACCAACAAAATTATATTCAAGGTTCAACCACATTTGTTCATCCATTTTTAGGGAATTTCTACAGAACCTTTAAATGAAAAATACAAACTTATCCTAAATAATTTTCGATGACAGGTAAGATGTCTGGATTTTAGAAGTTTTTAAAGGGATAGCCTAGAGACTTATTATAATTTCGAAGAAAAAATCCTGTCCTAAGAACGTAATTCTCTTGCTGTTGTGATGATCAACTTTTTTACAAAGATAATATTTAGCTTAGATCGAGCTGGGCATCATCAAGTTCTCCTCAGTTGTGTTGAATATAATGTTTAAGTTTTCCTGTAGAATGCTGCTCTTC
This sequence comes from Creontiades dilutus, assembly GCA_031894815.1. Lineage (NCBI taxonomy): Eukaryota > Metazoa > Arthropoda > Insecta > Hemiptera > Miridae > Creontiades > Creontiades dilutus. The sequence continues at coordinate 111,181 of JAVIWC010001070.1, forward strand.
ACGTACCTGGATGGGTTCGTGGTTGGGCGATCCGAGGAGGGATTGAGGTTCTGGGGCTGGATCCCCCAGGCCAATGACCGCCAGAGGCGAAGCCACGGGGTTGTGTTCCATGGAAGGCGGCGTCGGGAACATCTTGACGAGCTCCTCCTGCCTCAGGATGCCCCCTGGAGGACAAACCGTCGTCCGGGGGATCGTCGTTGTCGTCAGATCTTCGGGCGGTTTGTTCGAACTGGGGGGCGTCGTCACCTGTAACTGAAAAACCAAGATGTTGTTTAAAATTAAAATTCAAAATTTTTCATTTCTAGCCTTGATTTTTATGCCAACGTCAAAATGACACAGCTTAACTTGAATTAGGCATTAAAATGATTCATCAAAACAGAAGGAAACCCAGATCCAGAAAAAAGCAGGCGGTATCGGTACTTAGGTAACCAGCAGGGGAGCCACCTACATTGTGATTAATTTTTGGCTTGAATAGTTGAAACATACCCAAATATCTATGCTACCTGGTTGGAGGTAACAACGAAGTGGAGAGGACGAATTCAACAAAAGCCACTTTCACTTAGAAAATACTCTCATTTATCATCGCTATACTGTAAGAAGCTGTCCTGGTAGTATTCAAAGACACAGAACTGTTATCGCACTACGAAACGTTTGCTGTCCATCAGCCACACATTTAACCTCTTTTTCATCCCTTTTCTTAATCATCAAATTAAGAACATAACCAAAGTGACGTCAACTGAAGGCAATTGAAATGGATAGTACCTCAAGCTGATTTAACAATACTTTCAACTGTGCAGCGTTTAAGTTAGCTAAATTGTGTCCTTTAATTAATAATACCTCCTCAGACTCAATTCTAAATACTATCTTCGTGAAACTCGGCAGGCTTCAAAATGAAAGTTGAAACACAATACCCATTTGGGGACTGTGGACTTGTTACATATGCAGACACACTTACCGCTTCGTCTCCAGAGTTTTCATCTGATTGAAACATCTGATCTATCTCTTCCAACGAAACTTCAATCCCTTCTTTGGTGAACAAATTGCCGTTGCTGGGCTTGATGGCAGGCACGCCGTTCACCATGTTCTTGTCTTCTTCTTGCTGCACAAATAACATACACTTTTAAAGAAAAATTAATGATACCTATTTAAAGATTTAAAAAATAATAATAAATAAGTGGAAGGCTGAAGTGGAGAATCCGTGACCCCTTCTTCTTATCAGACTGTATCGATGTGAATATAGGATAATAAATCGATACCACTGCCAAGTATTATGGAATGATTTACACGACCGTTATATCGATAAAACTGTTTTTAACACGCAGAGGCACAAGTTTTAACACGTTCTGATCAATTTGCCCAACTGATCTTTACTTTACTAGAAGGATTGATGTAGGATATTTTTTTGTTTTTGAGATGCGAGCGAAGCGAGACAGAACACACTGCCAGTGAACTGGACAGTGCTCACACATCGAAAGCGTGGATCTATATCGATAGGAGACATCGAATTTTTCAATATGGCGACGGTCTTATTAAGGAGGGGTCACCTATTCTCGACTTCTACCAAGTGGAATTTTAAGGCACCATATTAATATTTGACAGCATTGAGTTGAACGTTTCTTTGAATTGTCTAAATGCCACAATATAGTTTATGTAATATCAATATGGGATATTATAGTGAGCAACGCTTTAGAACAAAAAAACGATTTAATATAACTTTTATCCCATGGTGCAGATAAAGTAAATCAACGATCTCTTTGCAATGTGAATCATTCTAAAAGTACTTGACAACTTGCACATGCCTATATACCAACCAAACTTAGCGATTTTAATCCAATTTATGCCAGTCAACAATTCAAAGTTTGAAAAAAACTCGAGAACAAATATTTTCGTTCTGAATAAGTTACAATAAATCAAAATTTATTATTTACTGGTGTCATAATCATATCTTCACATAGTAACAAGATTTGTTGAAGGCATATTGCAAATGACATTATACGGTTTCAAGTTGATTCAGAGGAACTTGAGAAATACAAGTGGTTTTTAACAAGTGGAAAATGGTTTTAAAGCGATTTCCCCTTCTTGAAATGAACAGAAAAAAAAACAAGTTCTATTTGGGAAAATGCGTTTTAATGTTTCAAACACGACATGTTGTTCTTCTGAGATACAAGAGAGAAACTCTACTTGAATTTATTTGTGAATTGGTTCATGCAGCAGGAGAGAAAAATTTCATGACAGATTATAGAGCGTGGGTTAATTAAATACCTTGATGGACATTCCTCGTTTGTAGTCCAGTCTCGACACACCATCTTCGTCAAATTCGTACGGATCCCCAATTTTTATAGGAGTGAAGGGAATGCCGCCTTCCATATCCTGGTGGCATCATGTCAAAGAAAATTATTGATAAATTGACGAGAGTAAATCATCTATTCCAAAATAGAGTTCCTTAGGTAAGTGTATGAAGCCCAAGACATTTGACCTTCAGGTATTGTGTTTTTACGAAGGTTAGCCGTGTAAGGTCTTCAAACAACGCTATTTCTAGCAAGAATATTCAAAAGAAGTTGGTACCATTGCCACGCCCTCTCTTTCCTTTCTCTACAAAACGGTTCAATGGAAGTTTTGTCCTTGTAGGTTGTTCCAATTGAGATGGACCTTCCATAATTCCTGTTTGACAACACGTGCAGACCCCGTAAAGAGTGAAATCATCCATTACTACAGGACATAGAGTGCAGGTTTGAAAGTTAAAAAATCGGTGCACGAATATTCGCCAAGAAGAGCACGAGAGACCCCGTCAGTCAGAGGAAATGATGAGATGGGTGAGTCATAGTTATTGAAATACTCGAACTTCTATTCAAAACAATTTTCAAACACCACAAAGCTGCATATTTGCCTTACTGGCAGAATTATTTCATTATTCTATTCTAGGTTTCTAACCCCCTAAAACGAGCTCCTTAAGTTAAAAAAGTGTCAAATTTGGATTTCTTTGAGCGAATATTATCGGTTGGTATGGAGGCTGTTCCCCAACGAGCAAAGCGAGTTTAGACCAAAAGGTTACATAAAAAATCCGCGACAACAATAAACAAACGAATGGCAACGTGGTGCACTAGCTTCCAACTACGTAATAGACATATATAGACGTAATAGATACCTGTTGCTAGGTAATAGACACCCATGTTGTACTTTTTCCCTCGCGAGCAGTAATCATCATTTCATGTAAGGATGTGAAGGTGAATGAAAATTCCGTTCAACTCTCGAGAGCATAATTGAGGTCAATTCAAACTTTCTAAGTGATGATCTCCCAAGAACTGTTAACCAGAGACTGTTGGCCGTTAGCTGTTTTTCCTGACTTTCTTAGGCAAAATAGTATTTTAATTATTTCCTTGTACGTGTCACATCTTCCGTGATAACTGGGTTTCTTGCATCAATCACCAAGATTTTTGTACATTTCTTTGTGCTCAATCTAATGTATGTTTACGTATGAAACTGGGTTAATATGGAATCAAATGAATCTGAGAGTTTCCTCATTCCATTCACCGTGAAATATTACCACCAATGGTCTATGAACGGTAATTGTTCACAAAAGCCCTTGATTTCTGTGAAAATCCGTTTTTCACCAACCGATAAACGCAGTTAAGGTTTTTTGGTCAACTGTGTTGGACACGGCGCGGGACCTTTGAACGAAATACGATTGCAAAAGAACAACAAATAGTTGAATGAAATTCATAAGCACCTGAGATACGGGCTCTTGTTTAGGAACAATTTGTTGTGGTTGAGGAGGATTAGGCTTGAACTTCTTCACTGGATGATTCAACCTGCAAAAGAAAACATTATGTTAAGATAATTGCGGGAGGTAAAGCAAAGGAGGGAATTTTTCACAAGAATGTAAAACGTCAGAACAGTAAAACAACTGTCTTAGGAAACGATTGACACTTCTAGTTCTAGTGAATAGAATCATGTACCTGAGATTTCAATATTTCTCGCTATTATTCTGACATTTAAGAATTCCTAGACGACCAGGCACTTGACTCGGAAGTTAAAGATATCATTATCTGAGGCGACCCAAAATGGATGATTATTCTATAAGATCAGTTGGATGAAATATAGATTAAATTATATCCCACAACGCTCGAAGGAGCACGAACTTTCCGAGGACAAACACCAAAATCGTCCCACTAACTTTCACACACGTAAAATTCGTAACAGCCAAATAAAAACCGAACGAACGATCTTCGTTCGTGAGATCTAAAAGAGTGGAAATTGGCGCCACTTGACAACCTTCAGCTCAATTGCTGGATGTCTGACACTAAGCTAACATTGTACAGAGCAGTTTGAAAGGTCATAGAAAGCCAATTTTAAACTTCAGCGAATGGGAACTTCTTGCATGGAAACAGAGGCATTGCCAACAGAAATAGAAGAGGAACTGTAGAACTAGAATAATATAGCTGTATTTAAAAAGATTGGGGTGTCATAAATAAGAATTTGGGTTCAAGTGCTTCTAAGAGAACTGCCGAGCCACAAACTCTAAAAATAAACTAAAACGACATGTTAGGATCTTTTTCGGTACAGAAATCTGTTATCTAGAGATTCATCATGATTGGAAAAAAGAATATAAATTCCAATACGTCAATTACAGCTTCCAAATTGATTGAAAGCTAACCTAACAAGAATCCATACATGATCCGTTACTCACCTGTTGGGGAAGATAGAATATTTACATCGCCACCTTGCTAAGGTGGCAGCATGAAGTCTCAAGTCTTTGAACAAGAATTTCCACGGCTTAATATAATACAATATAATCCGGTATTGGTCCTTTGCACTGCTACAGAACATCTTCCAAGGTATACAACTTGTTAGGAATGATGGTCAATACGATATATCCATCAGACTAACACGATGGTACATCCCAGATACACCCCAGAAACGGTCAAGAAATCAGGAGTCGTGGAAACGTAAGAATATCTTACCAGGCTTCCAGCGTCGAATAGTCGTATAGGAGATCCGAATGAGTATTCTCGTGGCTGAGGGCTTCCTCGTACTCCAGCGTCGTGAGAACTGGCCGCTTGAGAGTCTGCACTGGAGGCATCGGGGGCGGCGTTGGGGCTGGAGGAGGCCCGCCAGGTGTCCTCATCAGGGGAGTTTTGATGGGCTCAGATTTAATGTTCTCACCGTACGGAGACAAAACCTGTGTAGCAAAAATCACATTGATTGAGAATAAACCACCTAATCCATCTAACCATCCCCAACAACAATGTCCAGAAACATTCAAACTGGAAATCATATGATTTTGCATTCAGGCTCGCTGGTGCGAGACCATGGAACTGTTTGTCATGAAGACAACCCTCTCGTTCCCATAGTTTCTTTTAAATCTAAATTTTTGATGTTTTTATGATTATGTACTACGCTGCCTGTATTTCTAAAAGTTATTAGTGACATTCGACTCCATACTTTCACTTATCTCCTGAGAAATATTAGCACATGCGTCAGAAGAAACGGTAACAAAAAATTGTCTCGCAGAATTGAACTATTAGCTTCTATTGGGCGTCTGAAATATGTTGGAGGCGCATTCAAAAAGATGAGCGTGAACGAAGAGTAATAATTAGAAATGATTGCTTTCCTCATCAACCAAGAAAGGTGAAATTTTACCATCGAAACATATAACGGATGTGGAATGACCCATGATAACACATGCAGAGCTTCGTGAGCTGAAAAGAACATGGAAATTCATATCAAGAATTGACTGCAGCACTGAATTTGCTACGAGTGCAACTTGCAAGGATACCAGTCGCCAGAGATATTTTCAACCATATTTTCCTCCATCCTCTTTTTTCTCAATTAAATCAAATTTAGATCTTACATCAGATAGATGGAGGTGATATCGGACTTCAAACTTCTACTTCGAAGTTTTGAATGTCTTTCAAAATCAAATTCTCAACCCCTTTTTCATCCTAAGAGAGTCTACATGTACCTAACACGTGTTAAAGGATATGGAGTGACCCATGGTCTCATCATGAGCTTCGTGTGCTGATAAAGACTGTACAAATAAGGTACTTTATCTGAGAGACTCCAAGGAAACTGCACTCTTCATGTGTAAGTATATCTGCATTCCAGCAGCATGAGCAAGTTAGCATCTTCACGCCCACACACACATATTTCTTTACCCTCACACTTACACTTCAAGAACAAATGAATGTAAAGCAGATTTGCGTTAGTTTTCTTACCAAATTTGATTACAATCCAACGACCGTCAATGGTGACTTTGAAGTTGTTTGAGAATCTGTGATTCATCAGTTCAAAACCCGGCCACTTACCTGGTTAGATATGGAAGAAACGGACTTGGGTGCGTTGAAGTCTATGGGGGTGGACACGACCTTGGTGTCGTCCAAGGGGCTCTGCTGAGGAGGCGGTGGTTGAGGCGATAACGTGGGCATCGTCGGGTCAGGAGGGGGAACACTTGTGGTGGCGTTCGGCGAAGGGGCTGCTGACGTTGGGGAGCCGACAGATGCTATGGGTACAGAATCCACTGCCTGACCTCCCCCACTGCTCCCACTCAACCTGCGTGGCAGATGAAACATATGTTAGTTAAGAAGTTATCCGTATCAGCGTCAAAACCCTTGACCACCAAACATTATTACCAACACCAGGCTCTTTTCAGTTATCCGTCAGCCACCACCAATTCAGGCATATAACACATATCATATATGCTGATCTCTTTGTCCAAGTAATCTATAATTTACTATAAGGATTGATTTAGGATATTTTTCCATTTTTTGGGATGTGAGCTTAGCGAGCATTCAAACCACCAAACTTGTAACCTATAAGAGCCTGCCTTACACAGACTCCTATCAACAAACTGAGGAATCATGCAACTGAACAGCGGCCCCTGTTTACACTGAAATTAATGTTCTCGTTCGATGGACTGGATGGTCGCATCTCAAAAATAAAAGTTCTAAATCAAACCCTCTAGTAATCTGTGGGACAAATCAGACCAGAATCTATGATAGTTACATCAAATACGAACATATTGAAGATGGTTGACAATAACCTAAAAGAGTCCCAAACACCATAAGGTTGTTGTACTCAATAGAAATGTGTCAAAAAAGGGGTTTATATAATTAATGTGAAACTCATTTGCAATACGGAACAAGACCTACCAAACAAAAATATATGAATATCAAAAAATGTTTTTTAAGGGCACATGCTGTGAAGGTTTGCTCCAATTTAAGTCACACTTCAATATATTCAATCTAAATTAAAGTTTCACAAATCTCAAGAAAACGCGTATTTATTTATAACCTGAATATTTCGTATAAGTTGTAATTAGTTGGCGCAGTAAAACTTGTCAATAAAGAAAAAATTTAACTCATGGAGGACGATTTGAAATGAAATTCACGCTGACAGAAAGAATTATTCCAACAAATATAATCATATGTTAAGAATATATAATTTTGCTTGTTACACTCGTTATTGCTTTCTATAAGCACAGAAGCTACCAATGATTTGACTGAGTTGAAAGAGAATCCAAGATAACTATCATACACAACAACTACATATCACGGGGTGTTATACTGACGAATAAACAACTGTAAAATATGTTAATTTGTAATGGGAAAACTGTACATAATAGAGATTCTTAAAATTTTGACCCCTCACAATAACGAATTCTCTAAACTTTTCCATTTGAAGGACGCTTGGAAGTTATATGTTCGAAAATCGGATTCGTTTTCGTAGCTTAGGCTCAACAGCTGCAGTTGTGATAATTTGAAACAGAAAGTTGGATTTGGGATTACAGCAGAGATGGTGAGGAAACAGGTTGAAAACTCAAATAGCCGAAACGAGCAGCGAAATGAGATATAACTCAACAAATTCAATTTTGTTTGAATTATATACAACTCTTCACCAACAATCTAACTGATATCCTATGAAGAAACGTTTTGAATAGTTCGTAAAAAGTTAAATTTGTCGTTTCGTCAGTAGTGGCACGAAAGCGTCTTGACTCAGAATCAGTCACAGTCATCCAACTCATTCCTCTAACAACAAACAAAAATGAAGAATATGAACCTCGATTAAATAGGTAGAGCGAAAGTCAAGCATAGCAAACAGAAATTATGGTGAAAATAACGAAGACAACAATAATTTCCTAAGTCAATGAGGTCAGGCATTTCTTCTACTGTCTTACTGCTATCTTCTGTCCACCTAATCAATCAGTTGCTCAGTGAAGGGTTGATTGAAAGTTTAAATGGTTGTAAAGGATGTGTAAGACTCTTGAAGAAATGAAAAAAAAAAAAACATTTGAATTACTGCTTCCAAGACCACACGCAAGTAGTGGAAGCCTGGTTTTTATTTTCGGGAGTTGAAAATTTGTTGACGACAAAACGAAAATATCGACTCGCATTTTACGTATTAGACCCTGCTGAACGACCTTCATTCCGCTAGTGTCTTATCGGTCCATCTAACAACCTTCATTTTCACACTTTTCATCCGATTTTGATTGATTTTTCCGGGAATGTTCGGGGGTAGGCTCAAGATGGTCCCCAAGACTTTTACTGCTCATGAACATGAATACATCATTATGCACATGCGCAATTGTAAATTCCATCAAGCATCATTTTTTCACTGGTCAGATTTGTGGAAAGTAGTTGGGGAAAATTACTGTAATAATTTCAAATTACGTTTCTACGCCTGCGCGTACGTGAATTTCTTCTGAAGTTCTGAAGCTATACTCCTACAATTTTCATCAAATTTTTATATTTTCAGAGAATGAGACGATTCGGGTGTAAATGGTTCCATAACGGTTTCATTGCTCAAAAATCATTAGTTAAGACTGCGCTTGCGCTCACGTAACATCTATCAACCATAATTTCATCACATTCTGATCTTTCGATCTTGCTCGAAACCGGATGCTAGTAGGGGGAAGACGTTTAATCATCCTATATCAATTTCAATACGATCGTTATTTTATTAACCAGCGAATTAGCGCAGCGACAGACCTCCAATAGGTCCGCCGGCTTGAAGGCGGAGATTTCCTCGGGAACAAGCTCCGTAAATCTTTTCAACAGGTTTAATTTCTTTAAAAAAAAAAGACGCATATTCCGAGATTAATTAAAACATTTCAATGATCTTCGTACTATCGTGTTGTCTACACGACTCAACACATATGTCACAACCAATTTTACAGACTTTTTAAGGTTAACATGGTGTACGAATCGTTCGTAGAATGGGTTAATTGAAAAAAAGCAAATAAGACCGATAATGACCGGTGATACAATGTTAATAACAAGAATTGCAAGATAGGCATATTCGAAATTGCTCACACGTGTAGAGATGCCTATCCATTAGCGACTTCGCACTACAAGTTCAACATCCTAATGAATTCTGATGTTTAATATATCACCTCCCATGCTCAATTCTAAGAACGTTCAGAAGGTAGCTACATATTTCATGACTTCAGCTCGGAATATTCCACAAACTCTGAAATACATAGAGGGAAAACAATGTCTACCTCGGTCTAGAGGGACCTAGGATATACGGGGGATCCCTAAGATAGAAAAACTCTATCAGTAAAACGAACTGCTTGAATCCTATCAGACCGAATGGGTCGATGCGCACTCGGAGGTAATGAAAATGAATGCTGGCGTGTCAAGAAAGTGTACTGACAGTCCAGGATCAAATTGAATAAGGTCAAAACAGTGCTCGTAAGATTAACTACCAACCGGAAGATCAACTATATCAATACTTCCCTCAACAACGTGGCGATCCCATAATCGAATGAAGATAAATACTTGGCCTGGCACTAGATGCCAAGCTCAGGTGAAGGTAACATGTCAAAAAGAAGAGGACTGTGCTTGCAATGAAACTTGGAAGGATGTACTAGCTAAGCAGCCGACGATCAACCATGACCATTGGCAACAGGCTGCTTCTTTAAAATCAAGATAGACAAATTATTAAACGTTTCCAGCACTATGATGCACCACTGATGCACATTGCATCGCGATGACCGAGAAAATAAACCAATAGTTCAAAGTCAGAAGAAACTTTTAAAAAACAACGAACACTAAATGATATGGAGCTTTGATTTATTCATCCAGGTTGTGATCGCAACGTCGAACATGTTTAATAACCTAACTGCTACGCAGGGAGAGGTTTACATGCGCGCCAACAAAACATGCACTACATTTCTCACTGTAGGTCAGAATTAGTATGTCGGAAGCGGTAATTCATAACACTAACTAAAATAAAGGGGTACCGCAAGATTTTGTGAGATAATACTAAACTAACATGCAGTGTTTCAATTGCTTTGGTGATCCTGACATGTGCACAGTCGAAAACATGAACCTTGACAACAGTAAAGGTGTTAGCAACAAACATAGGGTGGCATTTTACTTTTCGATGAGATCAGTAATATTGAGAATCAACTCTTGAATGCCTTGACACACGTGCGAGTTTTAGACGCTTGACGCCGCGATTGTTTCTCGCAGCGTCAAAGGCGTACTTACCTATGATAGGATTGAGACACACGTGACGCGCGTAGTGAAAGGTGCGAGTTTTACCCGCCCCGTCAACAAAAGGAGCGAGGGTTTGACGCTTGGTACCTGCTACCAGCCGCGAGCTCGCATCTGGCAAAAGACGCCTGGCGTTGAAGCAGTACTGAACTGAACATTGTTGGTGACACACCGTCTCGCCAGCGGGTATTTTCTCGCTACTAGTTTTTTATAGGCGGGTACTTAACGCTGCCGTGTGTTAGGAGAGGGATACATGTCGCCGCGAGATTTCTCACAACCCTCGCGGCGTCAAGCGTCTAAAACTCGCACGTGTGTCAAGGCACTGAAGATGTGTGAGCGGTATTATAAGCCAAATTGAGTTTGTATGAAGCGGATGAAAATTATGCCCAGTGCAAAATCCTTGATGAGTATAAAGTGAATGGCGTTTCAACCAAGGTAATTTCTAAACATTTCATTCAAAGGTTAAACACATTCATGATTATTAAATACACGATCAGGATCACTAATTAAGCAGAAACACAAGAGGTGACGATGCGAGGTAGGTATATGATGATTAAAAGTGACGTGATGACCAAACGGGTGAAATGTTACGAGGTTTTAAGATGAACGGTAGTCGAGTACGCCACTAAAATGAGTAATTAATTAATCAATCAATGTTTAGTAACTATCAATAGTAGTTAAGGTGAACAAATAGCTCTTCATACAGGTTGACTGGTAGTGCCTTATCGTTTTTTACAACACTCGCAAACCTATCAAATTGAAGTGACTTTAATTTTTTTTTTTTTTTTTTTTTTTTTTTTTTTTTTTTTTTTTTTTTTTTTTTTTTGTCTCTGAAAGATTTCAGTGACTGCTTTCTAAAAATATGTAATATGATGGAGTTCTATTGGGTGGAATTAGGCGCAGTAGGATCTTTTAAAAGCAGAAACAACGTCATCTTCATCAGCCCACCTGAGAAGCTTTTCCCTCAATTGGAACAAAACTTGATGGGGATTTATTTTTTTTAAATTGATAATTGAGGCCCTGAATCAACATTTTAGCTCATTACTCCTAGTTAACATCTTAACACTAAATTTGACCACAAGTTCTGGGTTACCGAAATTTGGCAACGATTTTGTTGTTAACAGACTCTCTGTTGCTGAAATATGCACCATTTTTCAATATTTTTGTCTTATTTATGATTAGCAGAAAAATTAATTTCGTTGAACCATTTGGGTTTCACTCAAGATAGTTAACTAGCGTTGACAAACGTTCGTTCAGAAAATTCAATCCTCAACATCAAGTTCTAAAGGCAACTCTTAAGAGCGGTTGGCTAAAGCTTGCTCACGATGAAAACTCCATCTGTTTGATTTTCTTGTAAGTAAGTCGTTCTCGCGAATTAACTCAATGACTTTTCTGGGATTCATATAGAAATGTGAGCTTTTTCATGCACACATGAAGTTGCAAACTTTGTTTTCTACTTAAAGATCAACATCATCACCAAATATAACGAGACTTTGCAAATATTCTACGATATTCAAGTGAATATTTACTAGATTCAAATGTAAATTCAGTTTTCAAATGTTGAGGTTGAGGTCTGAAATGTATTCCTGATGGTCAAACATCACCTATCTATATACGCATTTCAAAATTCAAAGGCAACAAAAGCGGGTTTCAATGACAACATTATAAGTCCTAGTCCTAATAGGAACTTTTCATAGAACAAAGATATTGTTTTTGGGCTGTTAATCATAAAATGACTCGGTTTTGTTGACAAAGTAAATTGTTGAATAAAAAGCAGGAATATTTTATTTGGATTTTTCTGTATTTTTAATGTAATAATTCGCTAGATTCAATTTTAATGAATAATATTTCGCTTAATACGACTGAACAAACATTCTAAGGTTCTATATAACATTGTATTGTGCATGGAATCAATAAACTTAGGATAAGACGCACTTTTGTGATTCTGCATTTCTGGATTGAAGAGGAAGACATATTAGAAACGAAATGATCAAACTTTTGATTCAATCATTGAATTGAAAGGAATTATTCCTTTGAAAAGTATGTCCTCACGACTCATCATAAGTTATTCAATTCAAATAGGTAAATAGGTTAGTAGTATCTGATGAAACGGAGGTTTGCTCTCCATCGTCAAGGGCATTAACAATCCCAGTCAACCTGCACGATCAAACTATAATTATACGATGGAAAAATATTATCGAGCTGCATTTTGGTTTTCAAAACAGAATTGAAATGTAAAAATGATTATGGAAGTTTGGTTTGGAAACTGTTTCACTGTTGAATTTACCTTTGACTGAGGCGGTCTGAACTCGGCTGCGCGGTGGCACGCCTGTGGTATGCGACCAGCCCCGTCGTAAGGACTCTGGATTTACTCCTCCTACGCACAAGACACCATCAAACTCTCTCAACTGCGTTTTGTGGAGGGGCGGTTGGTATAAGAGCGGGGAGGAAGGGAAACAGGGTACAGTCAGGTGAAACAAAAAGGGTCCATGTTTTATGTACGTTAGATCCAAAGGTGCACCAGGGAAACTTTTTTCTAGCTACAAATGCTGTCAAAGCACACACGTGATAAGGGTGATGTTTAAATGGTGTATGACACATCAAGCGGGGTAACTTAAATGGATAATATAACACAGCTTAGTTCGAAGAATGTAATTTTTGTCCAGTTGGGACACAAAACAGAATTTTTTAAAACCCACAGTTTTTGAACAGTGATCGTAGGAATGTTATAGCTTGTCTCACTCCTTAATTCCGCCTTCGTTTAATTAATAAAACTAAACTTTTTAACCTTGTAGACTGAGAGATAAGAAGCCATACTTGACGAGGTGTGAAATATTGAAGAGAGCCAATATAATGGGGTGGGTCTTAGCCTCTTTCAAGGGCCTACCAGTAACTAAATCAATTCTACATCCTTGCCTAGGGTACTTAGGGGTACTGATAGCATTCACAGGGGACTTGTTCCTCAGCAATATGTCTCAGCATGTGAGTTTTGTGACAAACTTGGGTACCAACATCCTTAATTGGTAGAACCAACCAGAAGGTTTGACTAAACCTGGAGTGCCTCGGCAAGCAGGTACTTAGCAAGGTAATTCCCAAACAACGTCTCTCAAATGATGAGCCATACTGGGCATCAGTAGTTGTCCCATCTGCTTTCAGGCGGGGGGAGAAGCGCAGTATAGGCACTCCTGAACAAATCAACCGCCTTTCGAGAAGAAGGATCTTGATAATCCTACATTCTAATTACCCACGGTGGTAAGCGGGAGCACCAGACTACTCGCACACAGGCGATACAAACCGTCCACACCATTGGTGGCAGTAGTTGAGCACAGTCTAGTCCAAGGGATCTGTCCTGGGTTCTCAAATCAGAAACTGCATCACCAGAGATTTTTACCTGGTCTGCAAGTGAGTTTTATCTCACACTTGGATGTAAGCTTCCTTAGCAGGTAGAACCAGTCAGAAGGTACATTGCAAGGAAACGTAAGAACAAAATCTCCTGAATGGAAAAGCATACTATTCCTATTGCCATTATCAGTCTTGAGTAATTACCCCATCTGCTTATAGGCTGGTGGAGAATGACAGACCATGAAAGATAGGCTCTCCTAAACAAATATCAGCCTTCACCGAATTGGTACCCACTACTAACACATTCTTAGCAGGTTAGCCTTCGTCCAGACCATCTCGCACATCTGATCAAGAGGAAAAGTTCAAAACTGAATACAATTCAAACCTTTTCAGGGCAACCATTTCAATTTTCAAGCATCTTCACTTCAAAAGTATCACCCAACTGGAACTCACTTTTGACGATCCATGTTTCAAAGAGTCATTAGTGAATCCTGTATCTATCTGTGTTTTCAACAGTGTACCGGAGCAATGTGATTTTGAAGAATGCATAGTATATCATTCAATTAATGGAAGGAAAATAGCTTATTTAACTGCATTGCTCAAGATCTTTCATTAATGAATTCCTAGGTAATTAAAAGGGTTTTATGAGACTATTAACATACTGAATGGAAGTAGAAACGGGAATAAAATGGCGTTTCCAGGGGAAATAAGTTTTGTCTTATTGCATTGCTACCTGTAATACAGTTGATGACCTAACCGCCTAAATCGATAAACAGACTACGTTTCTTCAAGAAACTCTGTTTTTTCTAGTCACGGGTTTCCATCATTTCGTGGCAAGTGTGTACTTGGTACAGCTTAAACCTGTATTTTCGGGGTTTAACAAAAATGTTGATTGACCTTGTGTTAAGAAACCGAGTGAATCCTTGGTGCACCTTGGGTTCCACACTAAACAATGTGGTTAATCTGATTTGCAATCAATGAGTGATCTCATCGATGGTATAAACCACTTGTAAGCATATCCCGTAAGCATCAAATTAGAAATAAATTCAACTGACATTCAAGTTTTGTAGGTAGTAACACATTAGTGAAGTTGGAACAAAACTCACAGAAAAACTTATGGTAACGCGATTCCTGAATAATTTGAATTAAACTAAGAATTGGAACATGGGAAGATAAGGAAGAGGAACTAGGGAGGCCAATATACAACTTGCTAATAGCGTATTTACAAGAAGGATTCACAAAAGATGTTTCAAGAGAGGTTCAAAACATAAGACACTTTCAAGGCTCTCCGAGACGGAAAAACAGGGTTTCCATCTATATAAAGGTTCGAAATAATGAAGGTGAGATTAAGTTAACAATAAGAGCTAGAACTAACGTCGTTGCTTAGGATTCAAGCAATAATTGTTCAAGAAAAGGAAAACAAAATTAACAAAACACACAACTACTTGTCAAATATAGAAATGCTACGTCTACTCATGAGGTTGGCCAAAATTCAAACTGGAAGATGCTTTTTTCAAAATACGACAAGTTAAAAGCAAAGATTCACTGCGAAATAAAAAGTTTAATTTTGACGGTAGCTTAGGAAGGCAGTGGAAGGAACTGTATTACGGTCAGAAATCTGTACATAGGACGAACAATCCATTTTTGGAAATTGATAAGGAAAAGAAGAATGGTGCTTTGAACTTTTCTGGTAATTTGGAGTTCAAGCAAGTTTTAATGGCTACTGCATGAGGCAGAAAAGAGATAAGCAAGTGAACTATAAATGGTTTGGTGGCCCCACTCCTAATTTGACCAATTGAATTGGAGCCAAGCGTAGTAATTTAATAATAAAAGTTAGCTCAAAGAATATTGAGAGGTAGGTTGAAGTTTTCAAAGAACAAACAAAGCGGGAGTAACTCAGTCGAGTCATGGAAGCATTCCATAGGTTGCAACTTGAAATTGGTGGGGACTAAATCAAGAGATGAAGGAGCTCATTTGGTACTGGATTGTTAGGATCATGGCCCAGACAACTGTAGTCCACAGAAAACATAAAGATTAGCTGCAATAGAAGCTGGCATGAACCAAACCAACAAGTCCGAAACGCTCCAGATTCGATGTAACAATCTTGGGCAATTACAATTAACAGTCAATATTCCATCTTTTGATCAAAACTCCACATTCTCCAGAAATTTCTGACCGTATAAAAGGCACTTTGGGTAACAAGTAACATGCCAAATTTCATCGGATGTAAGGGCTTTGGGCTGGTTGGATAGTACATACAAAGAACTGACAAGGGAGGGACCACACGTAAATACAATTGAAAATGGACAAGGTATGTGACAAACTACTTACTTGCAGGAACATGTACAGGTTTGTTTTCTCGAAGGATCCACAAAGCTCCACTGCCCTGGCGTCGACGGTAGCGCAACAATATTATTGTTGTTGGTGGAGGTATTGTTGTTGTTGTTTGAATTGCCACTATTTCCTGGTCCTGAAGTGGCATTATTGGGCAAGTTTCCAGTACTGATAGGAGTCATTCCACTGGTTGAAGTTGGATTGGGAGTAATCGCACCAGGAGGGTTAGGGGTCGAGGGAGCAATGCTGTTAGGTGTAGGAACAGAACTATTGGTACCACCGTTGTTCGGTTGAGACTGGCTCCCCGGCAAAGTATTTCCTGGACCTGACTGGGAAGACGTGTGGCATGGGACCATCACGCACGTTTCCTGCCAAACTCGTTCGGCCAACAATCCCGCCCTGTTCACTCCTACGGCAATACAATGAAACAATTAAATACCATTCTGGGAAATGAAGGTTTTTTAATGCACTTTCAAAGAAATCTTTACCTTTGGGTGGAGGAATAGGCTGGGATGGTGTGTGCATGAGCTGGTTGTGGAAGAGACTGGGAGTGCTTTCGTCCATGTCAGTGATTAGAACGTAACACGAAGGATATCTCATTTTGTGACCACCTAAAAACCAGAAGTATTCATTAAGATGTATGCTCGCCACCTTAGAATAATTTAATAGTGTTTTGAAAGCGCTCGATTGGTTAATGATCGCAGACGAGCAGCTACATCCAATTAAGTGGTGTTAACCATGTTTGGTTTTCCATAATTTTATTGGTGAGGGAAGGCAATAAAGTGTCTCTTCCTCATTGTGTTTATACCAATACTTTTACCGATTGGGCATCTTCAGAGTAAAACACGTTAAAAACTTATCACATGTACCAAGTTTTAGTTAATATAGTTAGAATAGTACAAAGATTCCTTAAAACTTTATAAAAGTTGCAGTATCATAGATTTCGCTCAATCTTTTCGTCAAATTCATTTAGTTGTTTACTTATAATTCAAAATTTGGTAAGTGGAAGTGTTTATACGTATTCGTAGCCAACTATTACAGGGCGTTCAACATATAGATCAAGCGTCAGTAAACAACGTACATTTATTACTAAAATACGACGTAGAAGAATTACTTCAAAAATGACCTAGAACATCCGACAATTTTCCGTTAAAACGAAGGCCATATTTAATTAAAATGTGCTATAAAGACGTTAAAAACTGCGTGAAACCCGAAACTTAGTATGAGTGGCCAAGAATTATATGTCGTTTACCACGTAGACCAAGTTATCTGTCAGTAAACAAATATTTATATTTATTACTAGAATAGTTTTCAATTCCTTAATTTATTACTAGAACATTACTTATAAGAATTATACCAAAAATTAATTAGAACATCCGACGATATTCTGTTAAAACTTGGTATATGTAGCCAAGTATTATATCGTCGTTTAAGAACCATCATGGCTACCTACATACGATTATCACTGCAGTTTGCTGGAATGACGTTTGAAAGAGAAAATGGCACAATTATGCTATGATACTTTGATGTTTCCTTCAAGTATGTCATGATTAGAATTTCTTCATTTCTGGGTTAAGGTCAGCAACTAACAATAATGAGATTCATTGAACAGTATCTAAACTCTTTTATCATTTACTTTTAGATACAGACAAAATTACGTAAACTTGGTAAAAAGAGTTAAGAAGATATGAAAAAGTTTCTTGTTGAGCAAAATACTAAGAGAGGAAATCACACATTTTGAAGTTAATTTTAATAATATTAATAGTAGTAATACAATTTTAATAACATTTATAATGTATTTAATAATATAATGGTCTGAAATGGTTTGTATTCGGTTATTTTTGTTCTCATGTTCGGGTTGTCCTGAGTTACTTCTAAAAAGTTGTCCACGGTAATATCGATTTCTTGAAAAAATAGATTGCTTAAAATCAGTTTAGGAAGGTAATTTACTTGTATCCCAAACTTATCATTTCGCTGATTATCAAAGCACAACTAAGCCATTTCAGCGGATACGCGCTTGCTAGGCCTTTTTCATCATAGCACAACTGTAATGTGCTAAAAGCAACCGTTTTTTAAGAACTGTGTGAGGTTGTTTTCTGAAGAAAATTGCCGAAAATCATATGAACGTTTTTTCGAAGTACTTTCTTTAGAAGTAGGAAGTGACTGATCAGCGAAATTAATATAAAAATAATTATACATTTACCAGTTATCTGCTCCCCACTTACTTGAAGTTGCATAGGAACTGCAGAATTATGTGATGATGGAAACAAAAAGTAGTTGGTCCATAATCGTTAAATTGGTGTTTCCGACATCGAAACTGAACAACTAATACCACCAATCGATTCGGCGCAAAATTCCACGTTAGAATTGGTATAAACCCGAAATCGTGAACATTTTAGTTATGTCATGATGGTTCTTGAGCGACGATGTGTCGTTAACCATGTAGACCAAGTTATCTGTCAGTAAACAACTATTCCTTCATGTATTACCAGGACACTACGAAGAAGAATTATATCAAAAATGACCCAGAACATACAACAATATTGTTAGAACCTGGTATGTGAACCAATTATTACAGGGCATTTACCATGCAGAAAAAGTTACCTGTCAGGAAACAAAGGAAATGGTGTACTCACCGACAATGACTTCGACGGCAGGCGGTAGGTCCGAACTCTCTCCGAGGCCCTTGTCGATCGGGTAGAAGTGTTTCCAACCTTCGAGGAGCCGCTGAGTGTGCGGGTCTATCGCCCGAAAGCTTTGCCCCGTCAGCGTTCCAGCGAGTCCGAACGGCGCTAAGATAACTGCAGACCAAATGACCTGATTAGGATTTACGGGGAAACAACACGGGAAATCAGAAGAATCGAAGGTTGCTTCCAACCCTCAACGTTCGGTTTAAATCACGAAGATCTCTACAATGATCTGACCTAAAATCTCAACCAAGACCTAGGATCAAACGGTGGTGGTCGTCCCGAACAGTTACAGTATAAGATACTATCTTCATAATTTCATTCTAGAAATATCCATCTGTACAGGGTGTCCCGCACTTGATGTAGAAAAAAACGTGCATATTACTTCACAAAGATCTTTTATTATTGACAAACCCCCAAGCACAATTTTTTTTGCTGGCAAATCGTCGAAATGACAACCTTTTGCCAGCGTGCACAAGAGGAGGTTGTGGAGGACATGCTTTGAGTAGAGGCCTGCTAAGTCACACATTCACTCTGTATCGGAGACTGGATCAATCAGAAGTCAGAAAGTCTGAGTAGAGATCATGTTCCTCATGTTCCCCTGCTCACTGCACGCTGGCCCAGCGTCGCTGGGCACTTACAATCCAGAGCAGAAGCCCTTTGTCTGAATGGGAAGCCTCACACGACAGACGAGTCTGTGGAGTGCTCAATGTGCAACCTCCACGAGCGGGAGGATGTACACCACTTTCTTTGTAAATGGCCAGTTCAGGGTGAATTTAGGCGCACTGCATTTAACTGCAGCGTAAAGTCGCCAGAGGAAGCTATTGCTTTGATGAACTAGAATGGATTGGAAGAATCTGGAGCTACATTGCAAGTTGGGTTGGAGGTGTAAAAGAGTGATGCTGGCAGAATTTACTTTTTGATTAAACAAGCGATGGTGAAGTTTGGGAATACGTTATTAATTGCATTAATAAGTATAATTGACTGACACTAGTTGATTTGCAAGCACGTGCTATGCCACATTATTATTGCCGTATTGTTTATTTCTAGTATTTCGGCCAATCCCCTCATGTATTCATTTTTTAAACAAACCGTTTTCTTCTTTGTCAAAATGAAAAATGAAAAATTGCAAGATATCAGTAAAACCGGGAAAACTACATTTCTGGACCATAGTGGTCGGGCTAATTAGAAGTTAAGACCAACCAGACCCAAAATAAAATCCATCTGAGAAAGAAAACTATGTTTTGTAACACGAAAACACGAATTTCTCCTTTTGAAAACAACTTTTTTCCAACTTCTGACCAAATTGGCGGATCCAGCGTTAAATGCGAATTGGAATTTCTCCAAGGCAACAACTCCACTAGGGTTCACTTAAAATAAAGACATCGCTGAAAGCAGTCACGTTTACGCCATTGAGATATGATTTTTTGGGGGTTTTTACATGTAAACCATGTTTTGTGCCATAAAAATACAATTTTTTCCTTTTGAAAATAATTTTTTTCTCCAATTTTTGACCAAATTTCCGAATTTAGCGTTAAATTTCATACTGAATTTTCGTAATAAAGATTAACTCCTTAGGACCCTAATTGATAAAAATAAATCAATAACAATAAATGAAAATAAAATTGAAAAAAATATATATATAACCTTTTTTACAATATAAAACTGGAAGGAGTCAAACCTCTTTAAAAATGCAAAATGATGGACAACTTTGCGATTCCCTATCGATTTCATGAAGAAATTTCGGTTTCGAGGGGAAAAAAATTAGGCCTTTCCCAAGATAGCAAAGAGGTATCTCATAGATAAAGGAGTAAAAGCTCGAACAGCATACAATTTATTGGGAAAATGATTAAACCCGGAAAATCGTTTCTTAAGTGTGAATGGTTTTTAAACAACATATAACATTTGTACCTACAATGTATGTACTTCCTTCGTAACCTAGCAAGCCCTACGGGTTTATATGGAGCTTATCGTCGTTTACCCTGCAAATTGGAATTTCTCCAACATAATTGGAAGGTTTACTTAAAATAAAGCCTTGGTTGAGATCATTCAAGTTTCTATCAGTTTATCTCATACAGCATCAAATTATAAACATAATAAATTATATTTAACATAGAAAAAGTGGAAGGAAACACAAATCAACCCAAATTCAACAATACTTATAACTATTTCTTTCAACAAGGAAAAACTTGGAAAACTTGGAAACTTGCTAGCGACCATACAATTCCTGAGGGGAGGTCATTCGTATTTATATAATTTTGAGTGTTATTATGATTTCAGAATTTAAAAAAATTTAAGGGAATCAAGGATTTTTTCTATAAATGAATAAGTTTGAGGTCAATTTTCCCATAATTTTTCCCACGATGAACAAATTGAGAACTCTCCCATTTCACTCCGATTCCATAATAACCGAATTTTATTCGTTTATTAAAACTTTTATTTACTAGTTCACCTTGATGTTTGTTGCCTATTTCTGGGAATTTGAAACTGGGTTGACACGAAAGCAAGCATCATCTCCGAATAGAACTTTTTGTTGAGGATCAGTAATTCAGAAGATGGTCCGAACGATTCACAATACTCCGTGTGTGATTGTGGTGGATATCCGGAACTCAGAAATATAAAATTTGCGAATGAGGGTTTTCAAATACACCTAATCCGATTCTTAAATTTAAAAAATACGAATTCGTGGAATTTGGACATTGAATATAGACCACAACTTAGAATAAAGTAATTTGTAAGTAAACAATGCAATCCAACTGGTGATTGTTCCTTTCAACATTTATAACTTTTGTGTTAGGCGCACAATTATTTCTTTGCACTAGCAAAACGTTGATGCGGATAGTTAACCTAATTTTTAAGTCACTGACTAAGTGCTTTAGTGTTTATAGGAGAGATATTATTGAACCGTAGAACGAAAGAGCTACTTACTTGACTTACCAAATCAAATACAACGTTTTGAATTCTTACCGTGAACTTGAGGGGTGGAATGGATGACAGTTTGGGCTTGCTGAATGTGAGAATTGAGGAGAGTGCGAACGGGCGGGTGTGTGCGGACGTCAACGCTGGCGCACACCGTGCTCTCACCGTGAACGAAGAAATCAAATGCGAAAGAAAAATGCCCGCTGAAAATCACAATTTGATTATTAGCAAATTGCAACCTGTTTATTAAACACTAAAAATATTTGCAAATGCTGCAAAACATACACCTCTTAGATAAATGGCTACCATGCAGTTGATTTGTGAGGACAAAAGATTGCCAGGAAACAACTCAAAGGTGCAAGAATTTACATACTGTCAGGCAGCCAAGCAGCACTAAAGGCTATTTCTGCCTTCTCAATAACCTCAAAGCTGATGCCGGGAGTTGCCTCAGCTTCCTCAAGACTATGGCCCAGGGCAACAAACTAACAATACTCTGAGTAAGTTGATCGCCAAGCTATAAAGGAGTCAGGGTGGTGGTTCCATTTGGACCAGAACTACAACTAAGGGTTATCATGAGATACAAAACTTCAACAGGTCCAGAAATGGGAGGGCAAGCCCCTTCCACAGTTCTCGAAGGCAGAGACAAGCCAAGCAGTTTCAACTATCACAAGGAATTGTGCAAAGTCTCTATTGTCACCTTCGCAAACTTGCTGGTCACCTGGGCCTGGACAATAGAATACCAGCTCTTATGCGAATAACCGGATACAGCCTGTATGACAATCCTGCTACTGCATCAATAAAATGTCTACACTTTGGAAAGCGTGATATCGCCACACCGATATGGTGCGGATTCGGTGATATTTGCATACTTTTCACCTAATATGCATTGGTTTCTAGAAGCAATTTGTGGTCAATTTCGGAAGGTGTCAATTTTGAATAAACTCCATATTTTGTTTTTTTCTAATAACACCGTATGGGTCATATTTTGTTATCAATTGCCTTCAATTTTTGCTTGCTTCAATTTTTTCACGTTTGTTATGGTCATATTTAACCATTGTTCTTGATTGCAGTTTTACAATATAATAGATAAGAGAAGCAACACAATGGCTAAGCCTTGGTTTATACCATCGGTTTTTTGTTTTCCGATAAATTACCGACATTATCTGGATAATCTTTTTGGACGATGGCTGGTTAGTGCGGCTGATACTTTCGCAATGCATCTGTATACCCAACCCAAGTGTAGCTCAAATTTTTGAGAAATTCTAGAGCTCCTCTCCCACACAGGAATTTCGATGAATCCCAGTTTATACTTGAACATCTGCACCTCGTAGTCAACTTTTACTTATATGACACGACTCCGGTCATTTTGTTCAGTGCGACCGACCTCCAGTTCAGAGCTGATTCCCATTCATATTATCCTTAAAAATATTTGAGCAAACGTGTTGAAAAGGAGTAATGGGGGGTTCGGGGGCTAACTTTAGGTACTAGGTTGGTATTTAGAATTTGTTTTGGAATCACACTTGATATTACAGCTTTTTTATGGTCATATTTAACCATATTCGATTCCTTTTTTCAGGTCATGTACATTACAGAGGTTTTCTGTCATCTTCTGACGTTTTTTACGTCAGCGTCAACCAACGGTAGATAGCCTACAGCAAGTTTAGTGTATACATTTGGGCTACACTATATATGGTGTCCCACTCAAGGGTGGGCATTCGGAGAGGGGAGGATTGTGACGAAAAGTGCCTCCAAGAAAATTTTTTTGCATAGGCTTCGTTTCCGAGTTATTCACAGTTTAAGATTTTTTTCGTTTTTTCGACTTTCCGTCACAAAAACAGCAATAACTGCCTCATTTTCAAACGAATCTCGAATTTGAGGAGACCGTTAGAAAGAGCATTAAATTTACCATCTTTCTAATGCCAAACCAAACATTTTTGTTTATTGGGTGAAACATTAGCCTAAAGTGGAAAATGTTCAACCTTGTTTCCTTTTTGGATTCACCCAGGGCAATTAATCGGAATTTCTTAATAACAGTCTTCTCTAGGATTAAAAGTAGTGACTGTTTAAAACTTGCAAGTATTGACACAGTTCCATTAAGTTACCCTATTTCCTTTCAATGGGATTACAGCTGGAATGAGGGATGAAGTTATTGTGTTCATATACAATAAGCACTCTCTCCCTGTATTGGCAGAGATCTACAATTTCTAATTAACGACTATAATTATTATTCGAGTACGGAGAACTTCACATATTCTTGCAATCAACAACAAACTGATTATTCAATTGCCTTGTATTATGTTGTTAAGTGAGGTGTAAATACTGCGAAAAAAATTAAATAAAACTATTAAAATGTAATAATATTAATCTGAAGTTGACAATTAATAGCATAATACTCCAATATTTTGGGGTGGAACTGAACCTGAAGGTGTCCATGAAAACCAAGTATTAGAATTTCAGAAAATGTGTAGAATTTGCAACGTTTTCCTTTCTTATTGATTTTGACATCTGCTTTAGCAAACCCCCTTGTGAAACAGATGTAATTAAATATGGATTCTTCTCTTTACTTCAATAAATTTCGGTTCCAACGAGATAATCTTGTTGAAAGAAAAGAGAACTTTCCAAGTTATAATGACCCATTACTAAAAACCTGGGGAGATATTAATATTGTAGGACACCGATTCAGTAATTAGTCAATTAATTAGAAAAGATTCAGATAATTCTGCTTCCACGGTTGAGTAACTATAGGTTCTTAATCCTTCGTAGTGTTTTATTAAACAATATTTCATTCTCTAGGGCAACATTAGATCCTGGATTCCCCTTCCGCTAATAATTTAAAGTTTTCTCTTTCAAAATGACGACGCGAAGATAAATAATGGAAAAAGAGCAATCCCTTCTTTCTCTTTCTCTCTTGAGATTGAAGTAGAGATGATGAAAATTATGTATTTAGTACCATACTACGAAACCAAACTCAAAACAACGAAAAATAATTGAGAAATGAACGAACGCGTGAAGTTCGCGTTTAATTATATCGTGAGTGTGGCACTTGAGGACGTTTTACATGGAGTTTTTTGCTCCTTGAAAACGAGATGTTATCATCATTCAATAGAAATGACATTTCTTAAACGAATCCTTCAACGATCTTTTTTCCTTCACGGAAGATCGCAGATTCAAAACGAACCTGACCAATCAACGAATCTACCAACCTCTTTTCTTGAACTTTCGTGGAGCTGTCGTAGGGCTGCACATACCATTTGCCCAGCCGCACAAAGTCCCTGGAGAGCAAACATCTGGAAAACAGAAGCGTTCACGTTAGCGATAGATTCTGCAGGTGTGACATGTCAAGTATTGAGTAATAAAAGTCTTATATATAATGTACCTACATAGATTGACAGATCAAACTACACAGAACTCCGGGAAAGTGAGTAGTGGAAAATGTGACTAAATCTTGAGTTAAGACCTGAGTAAGCCTACAAAAGCATCTCTGGATGCTGACATATTATGTAAGAATTATAAGCTTATATTATCAGCTGTAACTTCACGAAATAAAACTGGGCTATTCAGCCAATGATTAAATAAATAAGTAAATTAATCCAAAATATAATCCATTTTGGGATCAACTTGGAATAACACTCAAAATATAAAAGTGGTAGCTCTCACTCATCTGATAAAACCGAATTAACAAGTTAATATAGTATATCAGTATAATTTTCCCTTTCAAATGAATATTGCCTTTCAAATGAAGAGTCCAAAATGGGATTCAAAGTTGACGTAAACTGCATGTTTCTTCCTTCTAGGACCTTGGTTTCTACGTTCCTACCAAAACGCTGATTGTTTGCCCTAATGCAACACAATTGCAAGTGGATTTCTAGATTCTTATTCATTATAATTTTCCTCACACCAAGCCAAAGATTTCTGATTCTCCTTGTCGTATCCGAGAGGTCTTGCCGAGCCGAAGAAGCTTTGTACTCTTCAAAACATCTAAAACATTTCTCATGTCGGAAAACTCTGCCAGAATATGATTAGAATCATCGACCTGAATCCCTGTCTAAATTCTGCACTACCTATTTCATTTCGCCGGGCGACAGAATTCATGAAACACGAGTTACTTCACGCCATTTAACCTCCAAGAATCTTCTAACGATGGCAACTCGCGTTCAACTCAACAACTTCCCAGATGAGAGAGTTGTGAACAATAAAGTGGCCAAGTCGCCAAGTTTATGCGGTTTGGGATTATCGATTTACGGATGAGCCGACACACGCTAGCCCGGCAACAGAATGCACTCAGGAAAATTAACTGAGAGTATTTATTCTCGCGTGGAAATTTCATGAAGCTCATACATCGCATGAAACCAGCTTTTATTCTAATCGTCTCCGCAAATCGGATATCATTCAGGTGCTTAAGGCTAATTTAGGATCGTCAAATCAACTAATTAAATGTACCAGATTCATTTTTAGAAAGATAATGAAATTGCATCATCTTGTATTGGAATGTGGCCCACATTTGACGAAGGAGACTGTTTTACATAGATTTGAATTTAATCGAGACTTTGTATTTTTTTATTGTCAAGAAGGAAATGAACTATTCCAGGTGACGATTGACCGAGCACGTTTGGCTTTCCAAAACTTAGTTAATTTCCTTTCTGTTTTTCGTCGATAACCAAATGGATTCAGCATGTTAGCAACTCAAAATAGCCAGCCCAGCGTGTCTCCTTGGAAATGGTTTTCTAGGATTAACCCAAGCAATCACTGTTGGAGAATGGCTAAGATATTACTTACTGTCCCCTACTGCCTATTGTACTCCTACTTTTCTCTGTCAATTGTGCGCCAATGAAATCAATCAAAAAATAAATTAATGAGAGCATTATTTTACAGAGGAAAAGCTAAACCTTTTGTTCCCCAGACGTTTGTTCCGATTTTTGGTGATTTCTTATTATGTGAGTGTGGTTGAAGATTGGTCAATTTCATCTAGGTCCACTGATTTACCAATATGATAATTTTTTCTAGTTTTTGTATCTATAAAGAAAATCTTGATTCTGCATATAGTACATATTTTAACACTCAAATGCCACAGTGGACAAATATTTCCATGGGCTTTCCAATGAAGTTTTTCAATGTCAAGTAAACGACGGAATTTGGACACTCTGCCTGACGTTTTTTCATTGAAGTTCGCTGTTTCTGAACCAAATTTCGTGTTACCTCAGTACCTACATCCCCAACATCTGGTGTTCCTTTGAGAAAGATGTACGTAAAGTAAGTGGCATTTTTTAAATAGAAGTGGTGAGCTAGAATTCAGGTACTTTCTATGAACTTTCAAAAAAAAAGCCCTAGCTCTTGTCAATTCTGCTCCACCAGTGGGGCAAGATTGTCACTTTCAAAGAATTTTGAAAATTTAAACCCAAAAAAACTTTGCAAACAGACCTAAACAAGAAAATTTATTTTTTAAGCAAAAAAGCTGTAGTAAACGATTGAATAAAGAGATTTAAGTATGCTATTTTCCTCAATTGTGCCCAAAGGAAAATACAAAAATATGTCAGATGCGCCTCCCAACTCCCCTGTTGACAGCAGGATTGATGATTATTTTTACCATCGTCGTGTCTATTTAGGATACAAGTAGAGACTGTGAATGTTTTGAAATTATATCAATAGTGGACGACTAATCGTTTTCTGAAACCTCCAACTGCGACCTTAAGGATCAACAATTGATATTCAATTCTTGAAGATTATCCCTTGGCTAACTTACCCTAGTAAAAACGGTTTTTCAAAAACATTTCCCTTACAATTTGAATCAAACTTGAGAAGACATGTGGCACCTAGGAAATACTTTGTAATTTTTCTCATATCATAAATATATGATACGAGCACACAGGAGTTTCTTTATCCTTTATTGGTATTTCAGATTTCCACAGTTAATTTTGTATCACTTTGTTCAAGTGATATCAAAGTTGATCTTGGAGGATTCATAGGGCAACAATTTTTCTGAAAAATCTCTTGAGCACGACAACTAGTCTGATAGCCCTTCTACAAACAGTTTCGCCATTCCCAGGCCTGGAGGTTCTGCCACTGTGCTACTGACCCTGCTCTTTCACAATTGCTAACTACTGTGATCAGAATTTGATTCGTTCCGAGAATTGTTTCTGAGCCTATTAGGGAGTTACTGTGTTCCTCATTGGCAACTAAATCATATGCTTCTTTACTTTCTGGAATCCAGAGGAGAGTGAATTACTTTGCCACTAAGCTATTCACGCTGTCCTCTCCCAATTGCTAACTCCACTCTCTAAGCAGCATTTGGTTCGTGCCAAGAATTGATTCTGGGCCTATTAGAGAGTGACTATGCTCCTAAATGACAAGCAAATCATCACCTTCTTTACCCTCTGGAATGAAGAGGAGAGTGAATTCCTTCAGCCTCACTCACTTGGTGATAACCCGAGACCCACATCAAACTTATTATACTGTTAACTTGATACTAAGATATGTAGTGAATTGTCGATATTTGCCAACCAGAACACATCAATCCAATTTACGTCCCATGTTTGTAACAAATAATCACGGATTATAACTAAAAAATAAAATTTGCGGTCGAAAATGAATAACATCAAAATCTGTACCAATACTTACACTGCACCAGCTGTAGTGTAATTCACTATCTTAAAATCAAGGTTTTTTGCTGGTGACAGGGGAGATTGAATTCAGTTTGGAAGAGGCAGCATTTTTCTAATAAATTCTGATCTAATTAAAAAGTTAGAGGTGGGGTTATTAACAAATTTTGCTTTACCAGTACAAAAGCTTATTTTGAAAATAATAAAACAAAAAACTGAATCAAACTTTTTACACATATTGAAGGACGTAGAGTCCAAAATTGAAATAAGGCTGGTTGGGTAGTGAGAGTTGGTCGATGAATTTCATCTTATTGGATCAGGTGATATGATTCAGGAATGCATGAATATAAAATACGTTGCCGATACAAACAACAATACATCCCGCCCATTTGTTATGAAATTATTAGGAACTGAGCGGGTTTCTTCACGGGAAGTGCAATGGTAGAGTAGACAATACAACTTTGAACGAGTGATATAAACGTCGTTCATGGATTTAGTGACATTTTGTCAAAATTTTAACGGAGCTATTTATTCAGCGTGAAAGCCCCACGGCCGGAAACTCTGCTAGTTAATATTTATGGAAAAATACGCGAACTGGTCTCTGATGAATTAAAATTCTCAAACAGCGACTGCAGTGAAACAGTTGTGTTGTTGAATATCAACCTTGAATGTAGCAACAGGCAGTATTTGGACTGCTAGGTAAAGTGTGATTCACTGTCTGAAACCCGAGTTTTTTTAATGACAGATTGATGATGGGAGATTGAATTTAGTTTGGAAAAAGAAGAATTTATCTCGGAAATTCTGAGATAAAATTTACACACTTACCGAGAACAATAAAGTCGCAATAAAAACAAGTTGGTCTCACCTTTCTATCAGATTGTGAAGGGCCTTGAACAGAAGGGATCTGCACTCGTAAGACAATCCGCTCTCCCACGATCCCTGTTCTCCTTCTGCAACAGACAAAGCATAGAAAATTGTTAAAATGTGATTTTAAGAGGTCAAGAATACAAAACTAAATGTGAAGACCTTGAAATATTCGAAAAGAAATCATTTTCCTCGGCTCGTAGGAGGGAATACAAAGTGGATTTGAAACGTCATCCTGATTTTGATGTCTCGTTCGCTCCAGAACTGTTTCCAACCAAGTTGTTTCCCATAAACCAAAAAAGAACAATTACAATGACGCAAATTATTGTTTTTACACAACGAAAAGTCATATTTCCCACATCCTATTGCGAATAACGTTTAAAACGAGGTTGTTATAAGACGGTTATGAAATGACAATATGTAAATTGTACACACTAGTACCAAGTGTGGTGACACTGTTCATTCAATATCCACATGATTGGGGTATAAAGATTTAGGAAGAGAATGATCATCGCATTTAAACAAATTGTGTTTGAATCATCTCCAGTTATCGCTTAATCTACATGCTTTCATTTTTCTTCATTGTAAAGATACTATCTACATGTTTTATTTGGTTTTAAGTTAACGATGTAAATACAATTTTATTAGGAAGGAAATATGCATTGATCTGCTCACTTTTTCTCTCTTTACCTAATGAGAAATCGATTTTAAGATTCTTAAATAAAACTGGGAAAGTGGCACAATAGATCCTAGCGGTCTCAGTGACCAAGGGTTCCGCCCACCCCATTTAAAAAAAAAAAAACCATCTAGTGGTTATCGTTGAGTTTTCAAGTAATAAAATCAATTCATTGATTCACGATGTGCTGATGACTCGATCAGCGAAGGGTTCATTCATAAAACAAAGCCGTCTTTCTTTGCTATCTTGAATACTTCAATCGACGAAATAAGGAAGTAGTAGACAGTTTGAAAATGCATCATCATCCTACACAGATGAATGTAGAATCCAAATCAGATGGCGTTAGGACCCACTTCCTGGCAGAGTTCAACGATTTCAATGAACCTTTGTAATTGATCAAGGAAAACTATTTTAAATCTCCGTGCTCCATCAAAATTTGTTGGCATACGTTTTATGATGATTTTATGAAATCAAATTTAATAAAATCCATCCGTCAGCCCTCCAAAGCTTTTCTCCTGCACTCAGGTTCAAACCCGTACGGCGATCCATGATGTGCCAGTCATCTCGGACCTTACAGAACAATACGTAACGGTGGAAACATTAACAAATCAAAAACTGTCGATGAGCTATTCAGTTTGATTCAGATATAACTTAGTACCGCGGATTGAATGAGACCACTAGGGGCGTTTTCAACGGGAAGATAGAGAATGGATACTACAACAAGCGGCTTGCGAAAGCCCCCTGAGCACGGTGGATACTGTATTATTCAAATTATCTGCAGCCTCGGAGAAGAGCTATAGATAGATAGATAGATAGTTTATTTACATCATTTTTACATGTTACATTCTACAATTGAATAATAACTGATGACCGAGCTGGATAGTGTACCACTGTCGCCCAGCCCGGAATTGGTTCTTACATCTAATTTTTTATAAGGTACGTATCTATAACACTATATTTACACCACATTAATTATTAGAATTTAGATTTAACATTCCATGAAATGACGTACCTACTTAGTATACACGCCATTTATTATAAATTATAACTGCTCATTTTACTCCTTTTATTATTATTTATTTTAACTGCTTTTTTAGTATTCATAAGGGTTAGCTCTTATTAGTTTATCAGTTTCTTTTTTGAATAGTTGTTCACTAGATATCTCCATCAGATTTATAATTTTTTTCAAAATCTTCATTGACTATTTGCATGCCTCTGTATTTTGTCGTCATTTGAGCAAATGTATTTTTTACTCTCGGCAACTTGAGTCTGTATGATTTTGATTGCCGCTGTCTCACATCAGCAAAATATATGTTTTTGTGTTTACGGATTAGTTTTAGCATATTTAATGTGTACAATTGGTGGACGTTTAACAAATTCAAATCATGAAATAATTTATCAGTGGGATGGCGCCTGGACTTATTGAACAATACCCTCAATGTCATTTTTGAATTCTGTAAATTTTGTCAATGAGGTACTTGTAAGTGCTCCCCCATATAACATACTGTGAGATTGACTCAAACAGCGCCTGATAAATATTGATCTTTAGCTCATCTGATAGAAATTTTATTCTATAGAGGTTATTCTGTAGAGGAGCTATGAACACACAATAAATTTCAGTGTAATAACTTGCAGTGTTTTTCAGTTCGATTGCAATACATTTAAAATTTGTAGACGTACAACTAATCTTTACTCATACTGACAAGGAAAGCCATAACTGTGTTTCTGAGAAGGGGAAGGGTAAGCGATCCTTTATTTATAAACTGTCAAATCTGACTTTGAAACCAAAATATCTGGATAGACTGCAAAAAGACAAGAGAGAACCTCATTATGACATGCCGTGCTGAACAGGTTCTGGGGATGTTGGCTTTGGATGAAAACCCGACTCCGGGACACGCACGCCGAGTCGAAAAGTTGATCAAGTCAACACAAGCTTCCCCCCAGAGGTCGAATCACCGAGGAGGTTTTCCAGTCGATTTGCGAGGTTCTGGCGTCTCCGTTGCCAACTCACCCTTCTGCCCTCTGCAGAAGCCTCCGCTACACATCCCGTAAAAC
The DNA here is from genome assembly GCA_031894815.1 of Creontiades dilutus. Classification (NCBI taxonomy): domain Eukaryota; kingdom Metazoa; phylum Arthropoda; class Insecta; order Hemiptera; family Miridae; genus Creontiades; species Creontiades dilutus. Next base: position 143,150 of record JAVIWC010001070.1, read on the forward strand.
CCGAGGAGGGGAAAACACGGCCGCTGAGTTGGGGAATCAATAAACAAGCTGGGAGCCGACCAAACCCGGATGTATAAACTGCCCATAATGCCACTGTTAAGAGCCGCTTATGACAGTGTAGTCCGAAGAAATCAGCTTTTGAAATGTTTCACACAGCACGAATTGGTAACAAAACAACTGCCAGGTTGGGTGGGCGGTATAACTTCCTCGCTGACCGTAAAATGGAATTTCGCAGGATACCAACTCGAGACTCCTTTACCATCGGATTGATGGTATATCGTGAGCTCTCTATCGTCTGACATATCACGTTTTACTTGAGCACAAGATACTCTTATACTCTGTAATCCATGAAGATAGATTGATGGATCAAAAACAAGCTTGGAGGCCACCATACTCGGAGTATAATTGCCCATAATTTCTCTGTTTAGAGCTGCTCACGAATTTGCAGTCTGAACAGATCTGATTTGATATGAATTATGCAGCTTGAACAAAACGTATGCAAGATATGGTTGGCATAAACTCAGTCGCTTACTATACATTGGAAATTTTCAGGAAACCAACTCCTGGATAACCCCCACATTTAAAAGAAATTGGATTGATGGTACATCGTGAATTCTCAATTGTTTCGAAAAAAAAACATGTTTTTGCTTTTGCGAGCAAAGTATTCATTCCGTGTGTGATATTTGATAGATCAATAAACAAGCTGGGAGCCGGCCAAACCCGGACATAACTGGAAATAATGCTTCTGTTAAGTGCTGCTTATGACTTTGTAGTCCTAGCAAATCTGACTTGAAATTATTTCCGCAGTTCCGACTAGTAACGAGATGAAAACATCTGCCACGTAGGGTGGGCAGTACAGCGTTTAATTGTACTACAAACACGGGAATTCCCAGGATATCAACTCGACACATCCCCAAAATTTAAACAAAATGGTACATTGTGAACTAGACGATGCATTAGAAAAATGACATTTCGCTTGTGCACATGCAACTTATTTATTCTATGATAGATTGTTGGATCAAAAATAAGCTTGGAGCCGACCAAACTCGTATGTATAACTACCCACAATGCATCCGTCAAGAGCTGCTTATGAGTTTGTAGGCCGGACAATTCAGCGTTTGAAATATTTTCGATGTTCGAATATGTAACAGTCAGCCAGGTTGATGGGCATTACAACTTCCTAACATATTGGCACTTGGAAATTCTAAGGATATCATCTAGAGCCTTATACTCCCGAAATTTAAACGAAACTGAATCGATGGTACATCGTGAACTCTCAATGTTTGACAACTCTAGTTTTGCTATTGCACACGCAACTAAACATTCTACGACGAAAGAGTTTTGTATTTGATAGAACGTTAAACAAACTCGGATGTTTAACTGGTCATAATGTTTCTGTTAAGAGCCACTCATGACTTCCCAGTACCAGCCAACCTGCTTTCGAAATTTCATGTGAAACTCGAATGTGTAACAAAATGACTGCCAGGTTGGGTGGGCATTACAACGTCCTCCTATTGTAAAAAAGAAATTCTCAGAATATCAACCTGCCAATAAAACTCTTACCGGCATCATTTCTCGTAAACATTCCCGTTTTATGCGTCAGAAGTTTAACGAAATTCGGAGATTTGAATTAGCGCCTTACGCTTAAGCTGCTGTCGCAACAATGCTAATTTCTAAAATCCCTACACTACCCTAAGAATAGTCTGTAATAGGGATGGGTATCGATACCCGATATTTCAAAACATTGATATTTTACCGTTGAGTATCGATATTTTTGTATCGATACTGGGCCCTCCAATAATATCGAGTATCGATACTTCAAATCCGATATTTCGAAATATCGGCAAATTTTTTCTCAATAGCTTAAAAAAAATTGGTTTCAATATTTTTCTTTGGTTGATTTTCATAATTTTCTTTGGTAATGGAATCTGGAATGTAAAAGAATAGTGGCTTTAATACTAGATGGAAAACAGGAAAAGAATAAGAAGAAGTAGGAAGGCAGCAGTAGGAGGCTATATTACGGCTATAGTACCTACTGTTACTCGTTACAGTACTTTACCTCTCGCAGGTTCAGAAAATCAAAACAAAGATTATCTTCTGTTCTGTTTAAGTAGATACGATTAGGTAAATTTAGAGCCATTGCAATACTGGATTATCTAGGAAAACTGGCTAAAGCTTGAATTTTCAACCACACTGCTAGACCCAATTCATGAACCAGATTTAGGAGGACGAGTTTATGAATTAGAAAGTAGACGCGTAACATGTTCATCGTATTCCATCCTGTATGAACTATTCCGATATTTCTCAAGTTTGGAAACAATATCAGAGGCAAACCAAAACCTCTTCTGTTCCTCTTGGAAAGATGATCCCCCGGAGCCGGGTCGGGTCCAGACTTCCACCTCCGCCCCTCGCCCAGATGGAGTCCGCACTAGCAGACCAGGCATAATGCTAGGTGTGTGACAGCATTAGGAGGATGAGTTCATGAATTAGAAAGCGGATGGGTGACATCTTTATTGTGTTCCATTTTGCTATCCTGTTTGAACTATTCGGATATTACTTCAAGTGTGGAAACCTTTTGAAAGGCAAAGCAAAACCTCTTCTGTGCCTCTGGAAAAGAGGATCCCCCGGAGCAGGGTCGGGTCCAGACTTCCACCTCCGCCCCTCGCCCAGATGGAGTCTACACTAGCAGACCAGGCATAATGCTAGGTGTGTGACAGCATTAGGAGGATGAGTTCATGAATTAGAAAGCGGATGGGTGACATCTTTATTGTGTTCCATTTTGCTATCCTGGATGAACTATTCGGATATTACTTCAAGTGTGGAAACCTTTTGAAAGGCAAACCAAAACCTCTTCTGTTCCTCTTGGAAAGATGATCCCCCGGAGCCGGGTCGGGTCCAGACTTCCACCTCCGCCCCTCGCCCAGATGGAGTCCACACTAGCAGACCAGGCATAATGCTAGGTGTGTGACAGCATTAGGAGGATGAGTTTATGAATTAGAAAGCGGATGGGTGACATCTTTATTGTGTTCCATTTTGCTATCCTGTTTGAACTATTCGGATATTACTTCAAGTGTGGAAACCTTTTGAAAGGCAAAGCAAAACCTCTTCTGTGCCTCTTGGAAAGATGATCCCCCGGAGCCGGGTCGGGTCCAGACTTCCACCTCCGCCCCTCGCCCAGATGGAGTCCGCACTAGCAGACCAGGCATAATGCTAGGTGTGTGACAGCATTAGGAGGATGAGTTTATTAATTCAGAAAGCGGATGGGTGACATCTTTATTGTGTTTCATTTTGCTATCCTGGATGAACTATTCGGATATTACTTCAAGTGTGGAAACCTTTTGAAAGGCAAACCAAAACCTCTTCTGTGCCTTTGGAAAAGAGGATCCCCCGGAGCAGGGTCGGGTCCAGACTTCCACCTCCGCCCCTCGTCCAGATGGAGTCCGCACTAGCAGACCAGGCATAATGCTAGGTGTGTGACAGGATTAGGAGGATGAGTTTATGAATTAGAAAGCGGATGGGTGACATCTTTATTGTGTTCCATTTTGCTATCCTGGATGAACTATTCGGATATTACTTCAAGTGTGGAAACCTTTTGAAAGGCAAAGCGAAACCTCTTCTGTTCCTCTTGGAAAGATGATCCCCCGGAGCCGGGTCGGGTCCAGACTTCCACCTCCGCCCCTCGTCCAGATGGAGTCCGCACTAGCAGACCAGGCATAATGCTAGGTGTGTGACAGCATTAGGAGGATGAGTTCATGAATTAGAAAGCGGATGGGTGACATCTTTATTGTGTTCCATTTTGCTATCCTGTTTGAACTATTCGGATATTACTTCAAGTGTGGAAACCTTTTGAAAGGCAAAGCAAAACCTCTTCTGTTCCTCTTGGAAAGATGATCCCCCGGAGCCGGGTCGGGTCCAGACTTCCACCTCCGCCCCTCGCCCAGATGGAGTCCGCACTAGCAGGAGTAGGACAGGAAGGCAATGACCTTGCGCTAACGCTAACCCCTCCCGACTCTCACGAGCTCCCACCACCAGGCGACGCTTCCGCGGTGATTGGAGGGGTCGATAACAGCTTCACTAAAACCTTATTAGCTGGCGTCGAGTGGAAATTATTTTCTTATTTCTACACAATAGACGGAGCCCCGTGATCCCCCGGTTACTTCGAGATGATCAACGGACAAAGGGCGGCCTCCCCGAGTGTCAATACTGGAGTGTCAACTCCCGAGAGAGTCGTTAGACTGGATTATGATTATCCAACACCATAAAACCTGGAGCAGAACGTTCTTTCGCTCTTCCGCTAAAACACTAGAGTTTTCAGAAGCCCCATTTTATTGCTCGTTCTGCGACTTGTCTTTGCGTTCTAACTAGGGTTGTTCCGATATCGAGGATCTTCCGATATCCGATTTCGATAACGATATTAACCATCAACATCGATACACCGACAACATCGCAACAAACTACCAATATCAGCAATATCGAATGATATTACGCAATTTTGGTTTATTATTCAATAATAAACCATTGTAATCGCTCTTGGAAAAAAAAAAAAAAAAAAAAAAAAAAAAATGCTAACCCCGCTGAAAATTTCATGGTTTACGTTTCAAAGAGTGCAGAATCCGAATCTGCAATACAAAATTTTCCGTCCGTACGCCGTACCCACAATTTCTCCCAAACGGCTGTAGCAAAAAATCTGAAATTTTCAGGAAAAATCCATGTTGGTCCGACGACGCCCCAATTCTTGAGCCAGCTCTCTTACTTAATTTAAAGTGCCCAAAGTTTGGGTTGCCAAAGTTTTGTAAATCCCTAAAAACCTCAAAAAAAGTCAAGGCGGCCTAAATTCGGACTTATTTTTGGAGAACTTTCCATGAGGAATCGAATGAGCCCCTCCCCAGGTCCGTAGGTCAAACCATTCCCGATCTATGGTGCCAACATTTGCGTTATTTTGGTTTATCATTGTTTTTGTTTTGATTACAGTAACCAAGTGATGTAGTGAATGTGGATACTGGAGTGAACTCCAACAAGCTTTTATAGCCGACACACGGGTTGAAGTATTGAAATAATGAAGAAAATTATGTAAATTGCTATTTTCATTCCTTGCTGTCAAATTCGGTTGAACAATTTTTTTTTCAGGTTAGCTAGTAAACTCGTAAGTTATCTAAAACAATTACACAGTAAATTTCTAGCAATAATCATGTGTGCAATTTGGTTCTGGTACAGTTTTTATAACTGTATATTGCAAAAATGCTACTGGTATAGGTATAACTGAAACAAAAACATCTTCACCCAAAGAAATAAAAAGTAAGAAAAAAAACAAAGATTTACTTGAACCATTCTTCTTCGCTTAAACTAATATCATTGCTATTCTGCGATTGAAAATCCGTATTTTTATAAAAATAACAAACTCAAAAAATGCAATATAGTACTCGAATATTCACCAAAATCTTTCGATATCACGATAATATAGATCACGATATAATATCGGAAATATCGAAAGAGAAATATTTATATCGATAATATCGGAACATCCTTAGTTCTAACCAAGATTCTATCATACGAGTCATATCTGGAACTCCCAAAAATAGAACGTACTTTTTTTGCATGCAGCCCTAAATATCGAATGAATGTGGTTTTTAATGGTCTTGAAAATCTTCACCTATTGCACAAATTGAACAACGCCCTGAAGGAACATGTTTTTACAATGGATGATATGATTATCTTACTAATGAAGTAAGATACCCCAAATATGCTCAAGATGGTATGTGCCTAAAATGCGGGTTTTCTAGGTTTTTACTGACATAGGCAAATGCGCCGGATTGATTAAGATGGATCCAAGGGCAGTCACAGCTCATCCGATATAGAAAACCTCATTCTTAAGGCTGAAAATGTTAAAAGTGGGTGTGAACTTCGCAAATACAAATTTCATTATTATCTCGTTTTGACGACACGGTAGCCAAGAAAAATTGTGCTGGTGTGTGTGTGTATTTGACACCATCTTTACATCAATTCCAAGGGTTTTTGTGGCCTTACAGCGTATATTGCTGACTTGACATCTAAGCAGTTAAGCTCAACTGGACAACAGGAGGACCCCATGAGAGAAAGAATGGCTTTTTCATAACTTTTTTCTTTTATACTTTATTTCCAAAAAATTAACAAAAATAAGGGAGAACTGGTCGCAGGCCATATGGACACAATGCCCGCGGCAGGGGATGAGCAGCCCCAACGACTCCCATCAAGCAAGAGGAACCGGTACACGCCGTTCACTTTGCTGCGGAGACGAAGATCCGAGCACGAGGTAATCCGACAATTTTCAAATTACACAAAGATCCAACAATAGGTCGCTCCCTACTCAACCCCATAGACTTTCAACAACTGTACCTCCCTACCTAAACTCATTATGTAAATAGTTTGAACAAATCAATCCAATCATAATTCTAATAGACGGCAAACATAATATGCTTTTAACCTTTCTGAGATCTGTTTAATATTATACGAACCAGAGGAAATAAATGTCCTTAGACCGGCTGGAAAACCGTTAATGATCCCAACTGAACAAGCCTCAAAGAAATTCTTAGCCTTTTTGTGGTTCTATGAGCCACTACAATGTCGTTATTTGTTTTAAATCTAGTTTCAATGTCATGAGACGGGTGAACATAGTGCTTAAATTTACGAACTGCTTCACAAATGCAAGGCAAAATTTTGAAATGCAAGGCACTCTTTCAGGCAAGGCAAAATTTTGAATTTTAAAAAAATTCTACACCATTTCCAAGGTATTTTTTTAATCTGAAGCACATAGCACATTTCGAATCTATATATCTAGAAAGGTTCGGCTTGTTTTAAAAAATAATAAACCGAAATTGTTCAACTCAAATACCTTCACCGTTCACCGTAATACATGATTCAATTGAGAGGTCTATCCGAAGGAAAGTGTTGAAGTTTTGTAACCACAGTTATAGACTTGTTAAATTTTGTATGAACTCTACCAGCGGTTAAGGGGTAGGTTGTTCGATTGTGTTGAAAAATGCTCGATGAGATATGGTTGTTTTTTCTTCGGAATAAAATTCATTTTCATTCATTCAGGTTCAAATTATGATATTGTAGAATTGAGTTGATTGTAGAGCAGAAAATACGAGGCTCCAATTTCAACTACGGATTTAGCGAGAAGTACGTAATGCGGTCGGTAGACTTTCTCAAGACCGTAGACGGCAGACCGTCCATCTAGAGCGGCAGTTGCTACAGCCGTGTCATTATATACCTACCTACAATTCGTTCTTTGCTTTTCAGGTTATGTAATGCCGGTATGTCGGTTCGGAGCTTCCACGTTTGTAGATTTGACGGAAGAAGAGTCAGAGAAAGAGAGTTGTAGTGACAACTAACAAGAGTGCGAGAGATGGAGCTGTAATGGCAAAACTAACTGCAATGACCTACTTTTCGGCGAAGGCACTCAAGGTTCCAAAAACCAGGTAGGTAGGCAGTTCCCGACGAAAGCTGCAAGGTTGTCTACCAACAAGGTCGTTCCAACTAACAAATTTGTCAGCTCCGAAGAGGAATGAAATGGCGAAAAATAAATATCTTGAGATAAAATCCTCACGAATGTCCTTTAGAGGCAGAAAATCCGATGCCATAGCAACATTCGAACTCGTTCCGACTAGACAATAGTTCTGACAAAGTGAATTAGTGTTGTCATACCGGAATGCAACCTGCGTTCTTAAATTTCAGATATAAGGATGGATTACTGCTTCTTTCTCACATTCCTGCCACGTTGCCTTGATATTTCACTGATCTGTATTCCCAATATTTTTTGTGAAACCCCGAAATCTACATGAAAACAGGCCTTTTACCCCTTGACAGTTGGTTATTCTGGGAGTGACTGACCAATTTGGTAAATGCCCAAAAAAACCTTGTATGACAACGTTAGCTCTCCAAAGCAGGGAGCATGATGAAGTGCAACTCGAAGTGCCAAATTCTCTACCTTGTTGCATCAAGTAATTTCATTTATTTTATACTGTCATTTTACTTGATTTTACCACGTGAAGAATTAACAAAAAAATTAACAATGTTAGCAAATTTATATAGTTGATTTACAAGTTTGCAAAGTGGAAAAGTCATCCAGAGGTTTCAATTTTGGGTTCAAGAATAAAATTAACGTTCAGGATAAAAGTGGGGTTAATAAACTAAATGTGGTCTTGACACTGTGGTCAAACTGACAGGAAATTTAGGGAAAGAATAAAAGAGCATGAAAAGGATTTCAGGGACAACAAAGGTGTTTCTGCCTTTGCAAGTCATCTGAATGAGTCCAATCATAGTTTTATTTTTGATTTTTCAAAATTTCCTCACTTTTGCCCAAAGGGAGGTATGTTGGATGTGCTAGAAAAATTCGAAATTGCATTCATTCGAAATGATTTCATTACAATAACTTGACAATCCCTGTACTGCGGTGAGGGTATTCGAGTTGAACCATTTTTATATTATCAAAACATTTTAGTTCAAGGCCTGGCAGACCTCAACAACCCGTTGTACAACAGTATTACCAGAAGCTGGCTGAAACCAACGTCTTTGAGGAGAAGGGAGGGGAGGGGAGGGGGTTCCAGAGGGGAAGGGAGGGGAGGTAATCATGGTGGAGGTGGTGGGGATAGGGGAGGGGGGGTGGCCATTGTTGTACCCGGTAGAGGGGAAAACCCGGTCCGGTGACCACGATAATCTGTATAACTGGAATGTGCGGTGCTCCCCGCTGGAGCTGCCCCGCGGTGGGAGTGACGTCGCCTCCTGACGTCACCGCCCCTCCTCCCAACGTCGCGTGACGTCAGCCCGCTTCCCGCCCGGCTAGGATAGTAAAAAGATAGCCCGCAACGACAAAACCTTGACGCCCCGTCCCACCTCTTTATCCTCCTATAAAACACAACGTTATTACACCTTCATTACTCGAGCAGTTAATATCGACTGTTGTTTCCCTTTTTCTAGTGAGATTCCTCAACTTCAAACAGACTGAAGGAAAAAGTAATTATAACTATTTTTTAGTTATCAGCAACTCAAAAATAAAGTTTTTATCATTAAGGATCCACAACTATATATTAGTAGTGTAACTAATAACAATTACATACAGAAAACGGGTTAACTAAGTAATTGTAGATAGCTATGTGGTAAATCATTAATATTTACTTAACCCATTCAATGGGAATCAATAAACAGAGTGGGGCAATCGTTGGTTATAACTAGTTGATATCATAGTTATAACTAACTAAATATTAGTTCCAAGTGTGTGTGTACACTTTCCTAAATTAGTTTCAAGTTGGTAACAATCAACTACTTCAGGTATTAGTTACACCCGATAACTAAATACTAAATTAGTTAATGTAACTCACACAACAAATTATCAAACGACGGAAATTCAGTTATAACAAGTAACTGAATAGCTATGAATAACTATTGCCCCATTCAAATTATCCACAATAAAATACCAAGAATAACGTTAAATAAAAACGCTGCCTATTATTTTTATTTTATAATACTTTTTGTTTGAATTTGAACTTATCCATAAACGAAAATGAGTGTTCGAGCGGGGAAATTCTACATTATCAAACATTCAAGTTGAAGGCAGGTAGTCTATCTTTCTTTTTTCGTTGAACCAGAAGTTTTGGGGGACAGATTAGCTGAAACCATTGATGATAGGTTCTTCTGTGCGGATATGGCCAACACAGCGTACCGTAGAACGAAACCTGTAGATTGCATTTACCAAAGAATACAGGTGTAGAATACATTTCTCAGCTATTCGCTTTTCAATGGGCTCTCCGCCTATTCACCTCTGTTATTGCACATTTATTGGCGTCTTGCACAACACTCGGTTAAGAATACACCCCAGAAATGTGTCATTTTTTCATTTACCCAGGCAGGCTAATTCGACAGACAGACCGACGGACACGGAACCAAATTTGTTCAGTAGGCTATGAAACGCAAAATGCAAGTAGGAAAAGTAGGAAAGGAAGGAGCTACCGAAAGTGAACACAAGGCTTCCACTGCTTGGCTGACTCATAAGCAGTAATTTAAGGCAAAACAACGTTTACCGGATCAGCTAGTAATCTTCTAAATTTTGATGGAAACTATTTTTTTTCTTCTATATTACCTTAATTCTGCTCATTAGACTTCTCGGAGTTTTCCGGCTCCAATAATACTGTAAATACTGTCGGGTTGACGGAAAGGAAGCGAGCGTCCAGTGTCCCCTCCATCTGGCTGAAGGCGGCCTTCCCCCGGGAAATTGAAGAGGCAGGAGTTTTCTTAGGAAGCAGGGAACTGCACAAAATTTACTCCGGAGAAAGCTGCACTCTTACTACAATTTCTGTAATAATATTATTATTGATATTATATTATTTCTTTTCAACTTAGGCATTACAACGCAGAAAACAATTCGCTGTTGTTTCCTACCACATCCACGACTCCTAAGACGAATAGCCCTGTCGTAGTAACCAGTGCTCGAAACAGTCCCCCTCGCGTTCGGAACAAGCTGTCGCCCCATCGATCTCAACGTTAAGGTACTAAGGGGAAAGCACCAGTAGTGGACATGTTAAGAAAATCTTGTGCGATTGTTTGTGTTACCTCATAAATGTTTAGCTCTCAAATTTTCTTTTTGAGTGTCTACACGTTCTTCAGACATTTTTAGTCGAGTTTAATCAAAGGAAACACCAATTTTATAGATGTTTGAAGAAATAGAGTCAAATTTTGTGGAATAACAGAAAACACCAGTAGTGGACAGCTAAAATTTTCTAGTGTTGATGTAGTGGACACTTCATGACCCAGTAGTGGACGCGTCGTAGATATCAACTAGACGACGTGAAATCTCGTTTAAAATCATGTGCATATCTAATCGGTAGTAAAACAAAAAGAATTCCATTCAACTGGAAGAATGAAGTGAGCACCAGTAGAGAACAATTCATGTATAAGCAGAAGATAGCTCATGGACTAGTAGTGGACATCTCTTGCACTAGTAGAGGACACCCCCTGTCCGCCTCTGGTCCGCAACACTATATTCATTTGAAAATCGTACCGAGAGCTTGTTCCAATACAAATGAACAAGTAGAAAATTAAGAAAATATCCTTTCGTGAAAAGGGAAGTTGCACCAGTAGTGAACAGGGATGTCCACAACCGGAGCATCCGTCATTTTTGTTGTACTAGAAGTGGACATACTTTAAAAGCCTACTTTATCAATATTAATGGAGTTAGGCGACAGGAAAATCGTCAATTTAGTTACTGAAGTATATATTCAAACCAATGGGCACAAAAATTTGAATATTATACGTGAACATTGCTTAAAACATACTTTCTATTCCTTAGCATTTTGCACAGCGTCCTGCTCAAAATCACTCCACCCACAGACTGGTTGTTTTTAATGTCAAGTTATTATTTTTCATTTTGGCCCTAGCGTTTTCTTTTGGTTCATCACGTTTGTTAGGCTATTACTTTAGTTAATCCAAAAAGATTCAAGTGCCCTGCTCAACCCGAATCCTTATTCTACAACTTTGGTACAGTGTTCACTACTGGTGCTTTTCCCTTATATGAGGAGAGACTTTAGTTTAGGGTTAGTTAATAGATTATTAGGATTAGGATAAAGCTGTTGATTATAGTTCTCATTCAACTTGATTGTCGTCTTTGTCTTAAATACCTGATACAATCAAACAATCCTAAACTAGCACTGACAATAAGGAGTTTCAGGGTTTTCTCACGATCCTAGACCACAGTGCGTCGGATGACGCGTCTTCAAGTGACAATAAAATTGATAGTAACAGTTACTATCACCAACAGTAACTGTTATCGTGTTACATAGAAGTAACAGTGACTGATGTTACAGGGTGAGCGGGATTTGGGGATAATATCGGCGCTAACAGGAGAGCGGGATGTTCGGGTGAGGCCGCGGACAGATGGAGCGCGGAAAAGAGGGTCGGGAGGGTAAACAGAGTCGATCTCCGCGGTGCGTCGTGGAGGGGGCGAAGCTGGACCCCGCGCCCGCCGCCCTCGCCGGATCAATACGTAAACATGAGAGCGGCGGCCCTTTTATGTAAGTAGGAGAAGCGAAACGGCGGAAAGGAGTCCACCTGTACCCACCGTGGCCTGTGGGAGAGGAGAACAGAGAAATGGGGCTTACGGACTAGTGTTGATGTTGATTAATCGTCAACAAGCTGGGATTATACGTAGGGACTTTAAACGACGGTGATTGGCTCTTCAAGGTCATAGCTTTCGAAATTTTGCTCCTTAAGAAAGTGAGCTTTCCGACCTCTGAAGTTGTCAAAGCTTTCAAGGTTCCAGACATCTTCCACATATATGAGAAAAAAAGCGGGACAGTAGACCTCTATGATTCTACAGCCTGCTCTTTTATATGATTAATTTTACACATTTAAGTACCGAAGATGAAAAATTGCCTATGCAACCTACAAATGAGGAGCTTACTTTCAAACAGGCACATATCCATTCCGACAAAATGTTCTGGAAGTGAAAAAAACGATTTGCAGATTAGTGGGGATGTTTTTCTGCAGTTTCTCATCGGAGTAATGTATGAGAAGGCACAGATAAAGATGCCTCAGAATATGAATCAATTTTCTCCAAAACACGAGGCTGTATATCCATTTTCACTTTGGAAATGTGCCCTTTTGATCAAAACTCATAGATTTGTGCCTTTTTGAAAAAGAAAGAATTCATTCTCCATTTGTCGGGTCGGTCGCTAAGAACTGGATTGTACTCCTGTTAATCATTTAAATGATAAAATTGCGCTCATATACAGCGTGGCCCACCTAACATGAACACCCTGTGGCGTCATTTATTTTGTTGTTTAAATTAAACGCGGTTACTCAAAATTCCAAATTATTAACCACCTGAAATGATTCTTCACCGGTTGATGTTTGGTATGTTACGAAAATATATTCATTCTTGTTCTGCTATCTGAGTGATTACAGTCAATCATTTTATCCTAAGACACTCACCAAAACCCCTTCTATTTTCAATACAAACAGTAAGTACATTTGAAAATCCAAAAAATACGTGTCCAATGATTTTTGACGAGGATTTAACAAATTATGTGAGCGCACTTTTGCGCACGTGCGCAGTCTACACTAACTTCCTTATTTCAAGTGAGAACCCCTTTTTTCATTCCAGATTCCAATTCTACGCCAAATTTAATGAAAATTTGACCCCTCAACCAATTTTTTGGTTGCGCGTAACCGGTTCAGCGAACACGCCAAATTGCGCAACCCCAAATTTGTCAAATAGTGGATGATGGTGAACTGTAAAGTGTGGCATATGAATTTTCATTGTTTTTTAACGCTGATTCTTGACAGTTGACTTGATTTTTGCGGAATAATGACCGAAATTTGTTTATTTCGCGTGAAAAATCATCATTTATGCCGACTTTGACCGTCAGATTAAGATGATTTTTCACTTGATCACTGAAGAAGGTTTCAATATCCTATTTCTAGATTTTTCAACAAGACCTTGAAAATTAATCCCCGTAACAATCTGAAAACGTGTCTAGAATTTAAAAAAACGGACGCGAAACTAGTCTGATTATTTAAACTTTACTAGTCTAAATACTGAAATGTTTTTCTATCATTTTTCTATAAAAGTAGTATCACTTTATTTTTGTAACCTACCTATTTTGTGGATTTAATCATTTTCCCAATTCATACCGCGAAATGTTTCTTTTATCCCTCGGATTCCTCGATTACCGTTTAAAAAGTGCCTAACGTTTTTTCGTCTTCAAACTGGAATTTCTCCACGAGATCGACGCGGAATCCCAAAGTTGACCATACCATTAGAAAGCTGATTAAATTTGCAAGTATTCCTGAGGTTTGACAAGTTCCGGGACGTTTTTTGAAAGTGCAGTAAAAATAAAAGTAATTCAGGAACTGACAATTTTTAAAAATTTTCAATGTTTGAACTGCAATTGCTGTCCTTAGGGGTTCGTTTATGATTATGAATGTGCATTGGTCGTAAAGGAAACTTCACGCTGAATCCGAAAATGTGGTCAAAAGTATAAAAAAGTTGTGTTAAGGTGGAGAAACGTGGGTTTTCATGTCAAAAACGTGGTTTTTTGAGAAAAAATCATATCTAGATAACGGGTTGAGGTAGAAAAGTACGGTTGGCGGCGTTTTACTTCATTTTTGATGCAGATTAACAGAAAAATGTTTCGTCACTTATCCGCTTCCACCCTGTATATTTGAAAATTGTTTGAAGTTTGAGCGAAATTATGGGCAAACAAGGTCTGTTGGTGACACTGAACTTGCTTTTTAGACTCACAACTAAAAGTCAGAATTTTTGAGAAGTTTACTGGTTGGAGTCTACTGTGAAGCAGCGCGAAGTCACGATCTGCGGGATTTTGCCCCAATTCTTGGGGGAAAGCCGCGCTAATTTCGTTCTAACTTAAACTTTCAATTCACGAGTAGTAATTGGGTCAATCTGTTGCCCTTTGGCCTGGAAGTTCAACAATCACACTTCTTAATCGCAAACCGAAACTCAGCAATCTGAGTTACTTTTCAGAAAATTGGGGGGGACAATACAGGTGGTTGCCCCCAACTACAGAACATGGGATCCGGAGCTCCTTCGATGGAAAAGAGGACTCCAGAAAACGAGTGAGATTTCACTGAAAAACTCCCAGATTAGAAAGGGGGTTCATCGGCCTCCAGGACCGTCACGATGGCTGCCCTGGCCTCCCCTCCAGCCGGCGGTGGAAACACCTTCGGGACATCTCACCGCCGGCCATTGTCTCAGGGGATTCTACAAAGCCCGTTCGGAAGACGTTGGAAACGAAACGTGCAGCGTTTCACTGTGAAATTTACATGGACAAACAGCAGGTACCGGTGGTAGGTAGTTCGGACAAGTAGCTACGCCATCCGCAGCCCTTGGAAACGGTAGTGATTCAATGACCCTATCAATAACTTGGCTCAATTTAGAAGAGATGCATTTACGTCCTTCTGACTGGTTATGGGAGAAAACCCCCGTTTTAATACTCACGAACCAACAACGCAAGCCACTGGATGCAACACCAAATGTCAAGGTGCTCGTACTACAAATACCAACGAAAATGCCGTCATACCAAGTGATTACTTCCTACACATCTCATTTTGGAACTGCTAGAGCACGACTCTCGATTAGTTTGGCAACGTTGCTTCGTTCAATCCATTCACAGCGTAGTTGCGATCTATGTTCAAAAAAGATCTGTTACCATCAATTGCACTGCGTGCAACAGGTGGATCACTTCACGAGACACCCTATCAGGACACACCGGTTGTAAGCAAACTAGTAATAGGAATACAATGTGTAAATATTGAGATCAATCATACGACTTTTCTGGTTTGCGTTGAGCGGAGTTGAGAACGAAATGGAAAATGAATGATCTGGCTTGTGACATGGATGTAATCAATAACAGAATACCTGTAGATACAGCAGTAATTGAGTTGCCGATGAAAAATATGCTCGAGTACGTCTCTTCCAACTGTAAATATGCGATGTACTCGCGCAATAAATCCTAATAATCAAATTTATGTTATAAATAATTAACCAATCTATTCGCCATTAACTTTATTTTGGACAGAGATGTTAACAGCTGCTTGTAATTTCACTTTTACTACACGCATCAGAAGACCCATGTGAAAAGTCCAGCTTTTGAGGAAAATGAGATGAACGCGGCATCTTGTCATTAAACATGGAAACTTTGCCGTCGTGGGGGAAGGAGAAAACGAGCAAAAAGAATTCATGTGAAGAACTGTTGTCCAAATTTTATCCACAGAATTACACATTTGAAATGTTCGGGTACACAATACAATAATTTCGAGATGTTAATAATGCTACTAAAATTCCATTCGAACGTATAACTTCATATTAGCAGTGTTTTTCAAGTTCTTAAAAATTAAAATCCTTATACTCACGATAGACGAGACTTCAATTTCGCCTTCACCATTACTCGTACTCGTACGGAACACGTCTTATCATACACTAATTTCCAATTAATAATAGACTTGCATTAGGGTCGAACAAAAACAAATGTATTTAAAACATTAAAATCTGATGAAATTGTTTAAGAAGTAACGATTTATCACTAATAACCACTCCATTCTACCCTTTCATGATGAAAATTGTTTTCAATTAACATTTATCCACATTTATTCAATTAAAATATATTTTTGAATACTAAAACAAAATTTTGAACCGAATCAGTTGAGAATCCTCGTTTGGGCAATGATTGAAAGGTTGGTTATTACAAAAATAGTTGTCTGGTTCCTATAATTTGAAACCGAGCATCTTAGCCTTCATTATCTTTCTCTTCTAACCTCTACGTTGAGAAATATAGCTCAAAAAAGGGAAATTTAAATTCAATACTTATTTTGCTGATTTAAATGTATCTCGTTTGTTTAAGAATGACGTTTCCTGATCACCAAAAGCGTTCCGACACAATTTTTCTTCATTTGTTGAGTGAAATCGACCATTTCCTTGATGGTACCAGCGCAGAAAGTGTCACAAGAACAGTGGATATGGAGAGCTTATGGAGGTGTTCCTCAAATTTGTTGCTGCTTCCCGTTCCTAAAGGAGAAAGATGTGAATGGATTCAAGTAAGTATGTAGATGATATCCTATTTTCTGATTACCCTGTATGTGCATTGTAAAAAGCTCCAGAAGGCCCAGATTTTGACTATCTAACATGTTCACAGAGACTTATCGAATGATGTACGATTCAAATGATTGTATTTTTATATACTCAATTGAATTGTTTGGTATAATTTGTGGTGCACTCTCCAGGGCAGAGTACGATACCTGTATCCGATCATAAGACCTTCATTAACCAGAAATGTTTCAGTTGGGAATATGAGGGTTACAGTACGAGATTGATAACAGTGGAAAACTCACAAACTTGAACGGCGAGAAATTAAACGGGCCCGAAGACACGTATTTCAACGTAGGGAGCTTCCACGATTCAGATTCGATCCCAGGCTCCATCCACAGACAGACAGGGTGGCTATTGCTTGGAGCGGATCCAGCAATTTTTTGTGAGAGTACGCAAACTCTTGCGAACGTTCACCAATATCGCTCGTTTGGTGTGGACGAACGTTTGCAGGTATTTAAACAAACGGAGCTACCACAATTCAGATTCGATCCCAGGCTCCATCCACAGACGATATTGCTTTCAGCGGATCCAGCAAATTTTCGTGAGAGTTCGCGAAATTTTGCGAACGTTCACCGACAGTGCTCGTTTGGTGTGGACGAGCGTTTGCAGGTATTTGAACAAACGGAGCTACCACAATTCAGATTCGATCCCACGCTCTACCCACAGATACGGAGCCAGTAGCTTGGAGCGGCTCCAGCGGCTTCCACCTTGAGTTTCGGCGTCCCCAAGTAACACTGACGTTACGCAATCATTAATTCACAAACATGAGCCTCTTGTTTCGAGTTGGCTCCGCCGTCCCGACCTCCTAAAGCCGCCTCCTTCTTCCCCCCCGGTCCGCCGGTATTGATTTCAAATCTTTAGCTTCGACTTGACTTCTCTTTTTCTTGTGTACTAACGTCCTGAGCTCCTCAGTCTTACCTTCCAATACTCCGTGGGGAACTGAAAAAGCGCGGAACGTGAAAAATGCACATTCAAAGAACAATTCTATAGTTACTATAGAATATTTCAACTTCAGATTCAACTCAAATCTAAATCTAGTTGCTTTCTTCATCGAACTCTTCTCGTTTGTCGCCATCCAAGTTTTGAGTTCTCCACTGTAATCAATCTCACGCTGTAACCTCCATATTCTCAACTGAAACTGGTGGTCATTTCTCGTCAATGAAGATGTTTTAAATTACGAAGAGACTCGATTACTGTATGTGTGTCACCCGGCAATTACAAGCAGTAAAATACGTCTGCCTTGGAGAATGCATCACAATTTATACCAACAAATTTATTCGGAGTATGTAAAAATACAATCATCATTCGATAAATCTAGGGCTTTCTGAAGCTTTTTACAAGGCATGAACAGGCTAATCAGATCTACATCATCTAATTTTGTACTTAAATTACTTCTATTTCCTTGAGGAAGTAGCAACAAATTTGAGGAACATCTCCATAAACTATGCAGATTCACTGTCTTGTGTTCTTGAGGCACTTTCTGTGCCGGTTTTAAGAGAAAAATTGTATCAGAACGCTTTTGGTGATCGGGAAATGTCATCTCTGTGCATATAAAACGCATTTCTTGTCGGGCTGTTCCCTTATAAATCGGGATCCGGACAGTCAAATGACGTAAGATTTGCTACACGTACCTACAATCACATGAGGAAGGCTCTTAAGCAGGTTTTGCTCCATTCATTCAGAAGTCCTACAGCGGAAAGGAAGTAGTTGAGAATTTTAATGTCGCCATTCTGAAGCAGCTTCCGGGCCAAGAATATGCCTTTAAGTCCATAAACTGTATCCTTAATGATGATGTTGCAGTACAATTTCCCATTGAGTTTCTGAATTCCATCCTGACTCCTGATTTGCAAGCCCACAACTTGATTATACAGGTTGGTTGGTTGTGTAATGGGACAAGATTGATCGTGAAAAAGGTGATGCGACACATCATTCAAGCCACAGTACTCACAGGATGCGCTGAAGACGAGGATGCAAACATTCTAAGAATACCTATTATTCCCTCACATAACCCCATAAAATTCAAGAAGTTCCCTTTGAAACTGTGCTTAGCGATGACAATTGATCAAGTCACAGGGACAGTCTCTTGAGATTGCTGGTATAGACTTGCAGACACCATGTTTTTCTTTTTATACGTTCTAGAGTGGACAATCAAATAACGTAAGATTTGGTACACGTACCTACAATCAAATGAGGAAGGTTCTTAAGCTTGTTTTGTTCCATCCAGCCTCATTCAGACCTCCTCCGGCCAAAATTAGTGCCCCATTAGCCTGTTATGAGACGTGAATACATTTTCGAGAAAACTTTAATAAAGTCAAAATACTTCTTGATATGCAATTAATCAAGTCACAGGGACAGTCTCTTTACATTTCTGGTATAGACTTGCAGACACCATGTTTTCCTGATGGACAGTTGTATGTGCCCTGTTCTAGAGTGGACAAAGAGGAAAATCTTTTCGACCACACTCCAAATGGAAAGAAGAAAAATGTTTTTTACCACGTTGTTTCCATAATAAGAGGATCCGTTTATTGCATGAAAATAAACAGTTTTTACGCTTTTACAAAAACCTGGATTGTAATATTGCGAAGATTTAACCTTGCTCTTGTCAGTATTCTAATCGGTTCGCTTATAATAATTTCGGAACTATGAGTTGCTATTTGTTTAAAAATGATGGAATAATCTAACTCACTTATCTTTCCATTGACAATAATTGAAACTCATCAAGTAACGAATATTAAATGACCCATTAATACGTATGTAATCGTGGTCAACAGAAATGGGCATTAAATCAAAACTACAAATTACCAAAATCTTTTCGTGCACACTCCAAATGGAACGAAGAGAAATGTTGTTCATCACGTTGTTTTATAAGAGGATCCGTTTATTGCATGAAAATGAACAGTTTTTACGTTTTTACAAAAACCTTACTTTAAACCCGGGCAAAGCCGAGTATTTGCACCGAGTCCTTAAATAAACGAGTTGCACTTGTATCAGCAAAATAGGGATTCAATTTGAATTTCTCTTTTTTGAGGTGTATTTCTCAACGTAGAGAGAAGAGGAGAGAGATTATGAAGGCAAAGATGCTCAGTATAAAATGATCGGAAGTTCAAAACCAGACCAGTTGGCTAAACGGTATTGCGCACGGGCTTTCTCGTTGACAAGGTCAATCTGCGACGCGATTTCTAGATCAACGCGTATAACCACGCCGTGGAAATATCAAACCTCCACCTCAGTATTCCGCAGCTCATTACAATCGGTTCAAGGCCCCGATACCCCCTCCATTTTCTATTCCTTCCCCGCGTTGTTCACGGGAGGAAGGGGGGTCACCGAGAAGATATTGTTCCTTGCAAAACCCATGTCTTCTTCGTGGAGTGAGAACAAGGTTGTAGTAGTAATAGGGAGCAGAGCGTCCTCCAACCTTCCCCACTCGGCCGGCGGAGCTAATCGCATCGCGTCGTCGAACGAACGGCCTTCTGTCGCCCGTGATCACCTTCGGAAATCCGTCCTGCGAAGTATTGAACACGAGAAACCTACCAATAGATGAATCACATACCGTAGAATACCCGCAATAGGCACTGGATCCTGAATGGGAACGTTATTGGTAGAACGAGATTCAAGTAGAGACGGTTGGGATTCCATTTGGACAAAATTATGCTTTATGAGTGGAATCCTTCCATCGATACGTCTTCTCAGAGATCCTCAAAGAACAACAGGATGATGTTCTTCCAACCCAAGGAAGAAGGGGCAAGATGATATTTGGTGAAGTTGACCATTTCGAGAAGCTGTAAGTTCGAATTCGTTTGTAGTTTTCCGATATTGTACTTCCGTTCCTCAATATTTCGATGTGATTAATAGATTTTGAAGTTTTTTTCCTACATGAAGCAATTTTGGCTGTGGTAGTGATGTTTAATGAGTAAATTTAAGAGGTCTTTTTTTTTAGTTGTTCAGTTTTCTTCAATTTTTTAGCCAATTCTGAGTTCTTAAACTTTTTTTTGTAAACGTGTATCTCACGTTATATTATATACTATTCTTGTTGAAATTATACATTTTTTTTAAAAGAAAAAACCTTGTCCCTACTGATGAAATGAATGATATAAACGGGTTATTGAAGAAAAACTCGGGGAGTCACTATTCCGGAACCTATGCCCCTCAATCGAGACGCTTCTTGAAAATAAAAATAAAACTAGGAAGGAAAATCATTTTTGACGATTTTCCAACGTCATTAACACCTGGTTACTCTTTAGAATGCAAAATGGAGGTTCAAAGTGGGGAAAACCAAGTTTTTCTGAAGGATAGTAGTGGAAAACCTCTAAAATCTGTCCTTATTGCGGGGATTCTACGGCTCTACTTGAGACCTGTATAGTTGAGAAACGAAACCAAATCATTAAGAGCCAGAGTATAGTTTGAGATTTAAAAGGAGACAGAGGTCTCAGAGGCGTCTTTTGATTTTTAAACCAGCTTCAAGCTACAGTTTGCTTTCACCGCATGTAAACGCCCTCATCACAGAGAATGACAAAACTGTGGTTTGAAAGTTAATAGTGAAAACGAAGAAGACAAGAAAGATGCATAAACTCATGGAACAACAAATTTAGTGACAGTTGCATGTTCGGCATTTGGGTCATTTCAAAATTTCGATCACATTTATGTCACTGATCAGTATTGCCGTCAAATCTCAACTAAATACAGTTCTGTAAGTGTTTTGAAATTTTCTCCTATGTGGATGTACATGTTCCATGGAAAAGTATGTAAAAGTTGTGTCTACAGGACCCAGGAGAAAATACCTGAGTCCGTGTTTCTCACTCTCTACTGCTGTCACAAACGACAGGTATACAACTTCCATCGTCACTACTCAGCGAAATATTTATCGGGGCTGTAATATCCACTTACACTATGAAAGAAAATACCATCTACAATGGATATCCGCCTCAGGAAAAAAAATTGGATGAAATCAAGTAGCCTTATCAACCCATTATTTCAGTGTCACACGGTTTTTCCTCACTCCATACAATGTTTTGAAAAGTAGCCCCCAACTGACAGAAAAGGGTGTTTATGAAGTTGCTTCTGTTTTTTTTTTTTTTTTTTTTTTTTGGCGTCCCTTCTTCAAGATGGTCCCAACGCTGGTGGTTGGATTTCGCCTAGACCTTCCCAGTGGGTTCTACCGGGAAAACCATCCCTGGAGGCAGCAGTGTAGGTTTTTTAACTCTCACTCCCTACTCCAATAACAGTCTGACTGTGGCAAGTGAAACTTGATCGCACTTGTTGACAATAATTGTCAACTTACACTAATTATTAGTGTACTTGTTGGCAGTTCGTTGACAAAATTTTGGTACAACCAGTTGCCTGTAAAGGCCGTAAAATGCTATAACCTCACTCCCTACTCTCTCACTCCCTACAATATCCAGCCAACAGCCCCTTAAATTGTAGGGAGTGAGATCTGCTTATAGCAAGTGAGATTTCCATGCCAAAATCTTAGTATTCACTGTAGCTAAAATGAAGCTTGTTTGTGCTGTTCTACTCACCTAATTTGAAAGACTGGAGCGGCGATTCCCATGGAGGTTGGAGCCTCAAGATTGGAAAAAGTAGTAGTATATCCCTCACTCCCTACAGAAGTTTTTTCTTTCAGAATGGCCTATCAGCAGTACGGTTCAAGATTAATAGTCCTCACTTGGGTGATATGCAGAGAGAACCACAGTGATTGATTAGGAACAAGAAAATTGATCAAGTTTCAACTTTTATTTTTTAGAAAAATCGATACCCAAATGTGACCGAAATTTTGAAATGACCCATATTTAAAGAGGAAGTGGAAGTTGGTTTGAACATTGAAATCACTCGCGATCGGTTGTATTTCAGCTTTCTGTGGATCTATTTTCAACTATTTTCTCATATCTAGCGTCTATGGGACCAGTGCATCTTGCTGGCAACAGTTCCCATAAGTGTTATACATCAGCTTTCTACAGTTTAGTATTCGTGTTCGGAGCTCATCTAAATACGTCAAGATAGAAGTAGTTTCGTTATCTCAACATGTCAGAATGTTGACTATCTCTCTCCCAAGACCAACACCGCTGATAGCGTCTCAGCACTCACATCGTATCGCTCCTATTGAACTATAGTTTGACAAAAACTCATAACTCCACTCGTAAATACCGGTAACTCATCACAAATCGAATAAAATATATATACTAATCCAAAGCGACACTGTGCAAATCATTACACAAGGTTCATTATATACCATTTACCCTTTATTACTTATAATAACGCTGTGATATCCTAAAAACAACTTCATTTATATTTCACTTCCTTAGATCGATGAGAAACAACTTAGCCACAAGTACCCTAGAGCTGCTGAGTGTGTATAACCCCACCTGACAGATTCCGCAAAGATTATTGGATGGCTTCGCCATAAATACAACTCCTTGAACAGTGAAATTTCACTAGTCCACTAGCTGATTCTAAATAAGAACAGCGGTACAGTACACTGCATATCGACATGGACGTTGAAACCTACGAATAGAACAGCTGAATTTTAACGAGTTGAAATAAAACCACACACCTCCTCTTCATCTATCTACAAATTTACAACATATTACGTTATGGAAAACTCAATTTAAAAATTGACGGATGAAAACAGCATGATTGCATTGCAATTTCATTCATTTTTTATGGGAAACAGAACCAATTTAAACCTACTCATAACTGTCGGCAAATAAGAACTACACCCACAATGTGATCCGTAACACAACAAGAACATCGAAATACTTGATTTGAAGGAAGTTGATGGTTTTGCTTTGTCCAAGATAGCAGAGTCCACGTAATCTCTGTGTTTATGGAACGTGTTGCGGTGCGATGTGAGGAAGTGAGTTCTTCAGGAGAACAAAAGGAGGCGAGTCGGGTCGGGAAGTTTCCTCTTCATAAATGAAGCGCGACCCCGCGATGGGCCGCCGGAGGTGAACGACCTTGTGGAGCTGCAAATCAAGTGGCGGTGGTAACCCTCGTCAGTGAGTACCTCGCCTTACCTTACCCTCCTCCACAGAGAAGGAATCCCCGTCATTACCGATATCTTGGACGTGATTGTGATAACACAGAGCGATATCTTGGACGTGATTTCTTTGTGATAACACAGAGCGATACCTTACCCTCCTCCACAGAGAAGGAATCCCCGTCATGAAGGAAAAGTTGGAAAACTAAAGTCTACCGACAAAGGGAAATTTCTTTGTGGAGCTGCAAATCAAGTGACAGTGGTAACCCTCGTCAGTGAGTACCTCACCTTACCTTACCCTCCTCCACAGAGAAGGAATCCCCGTCATTACCGATATCTTGGACGTGATTGTGATAACGCAGAACGATTATGATGGAAAAGTTGGAAAACTAAAGTCTACCCACCAAGGGAAATTTCTTTGTGGACCTGGAAAAAAAACTGGTTAGGAATTTGTATTTCACATTTTACCACCTACAAGATGTGCCATAGTTTTTATAGAGTGCGTTCTTTGTTTTTAATGATCCCTGAAGAAGTTGTACGAATAAAACGAAACGACGAAGTACATAGCACATAACCCTGATTTGATTTATAGCTGGCCAAGTCCAAATGCAGAATTTCCTAAACGAATTCCAGACTTTTCCAAAACCAATATCAGAACTTTCCAAAACCAATTTAAGGAATTTCCAATCAAATTCAACTCAAAGACTTTCCATTTCAATTTCTGAACACTTCTCAACGGTGATAACCGCCGGGTATCGTACCCGCTGCTTGACTAGCGCAAAATCACACTAAACTGACGAATTAATATTTATTTGAGGAAACCATTCTAAAAAGTTAATCAAACACGAACTGCGACATTTACAAACTTGAGCACTAAATTGCACTGAATAATGTAACTTCAAGTTTGTTAAAATTAGCTACAAATCGAAAAGAACACAAATTAATTCCGAAAATTCACTAGTTTACTTTTCATCACATTATTTTTGTAGTTCATTTGCTGGAAAAGATATCATAGTGGTCGGGAAAGCCGACTGCACGTACTAATAACTTCGCAGTGAACTCATCTCGCCTGCGCATTACTTCGTCATGGACGTTAGTTGGCGAGGTTTCTGAACTGCTGTTGACAACGTTGTGACGACAGGGGGGGGGGGGGGGGGGGTAAACGTGGCCAAGTGAAAGTTCACGGCGCTAGGAGATTTGGTGAGGCCGCCGCCGCCGCGCCGCCTAGATACGTGAAGAGGGGTTTTTTTTCCTAGCGTCGGTGGCGGAGAGCGAAATGATAGAAGCGGGGAAGGAAATGACAGACGGGGGGGGGGGGGGGGATATGACAGAGGAGAAGGAGGACGAGCCGACTCAAGTGCTCTCCCACCGAAGAAGGCCGCAATCGTTTGTTTGGCAACACTGGCTCCCCCCTTCCCCGACAACGATATGAACCCCTCAGCTATATCGCTCCTTTTCTTACCTGAAAACTCCTCGCCAAGACCGTTTCCTACCCCATTTCAACGCTCATTTACCCTCAAAACATATCTATCCATACCTCACCAATCGAAAACTGTAAATTTTCGTCGTTGTTCAAATTTGAACAACAGAAACATCGAGGCCGAAAAGAGAAATGAAACGTACTAAGGTCCCCAGTCCGGAACAATCGGCTTTTTAGCGTATCTAGTGCAAGATGCGCTTCGGCGATCGCCCACCCTCTTATTGATCGATTCCCCACCCCCGGGGTCGGAGGAGGCCGTGATTCTCTCAGCTGGCGCCCTCTCCGCCTCCCGCTCCCTGTGATATTCCCCTCTCGCCTTCTGTTATTTCCCCCTCCGCCTTCTGTAATTTCCCCTTCTGTCATTTCTCCCGCCGCGTAGGCAGCGCCACCCGATACGACCGCTTTTTCTCGCAGGATCCTCGAAATTCCGCCACCCGAATTCCCCCTTTTTCGAGTTTGTTTACAACGCGGTCGCTGGGATTTGAAACGCCGAACCGCGAGAATCGACGATCAATAACTCGCAAACCTCTCGAATCTTATTTATTAATTTAAATATCATCTAACGAGGAGAAAGTGATCAGGTGAGGCTGTACGTACGACCTTTTATCAATAAACCCATTCAAAAATCCCGTAGGTTTTGTGAAGCCGGTGCATTGGTCATCTTTTCTTCTCCAAATTCATTAAATTCCTTGACCTACGCACTACATCATTCACGACAAAATTTTGGGAACCCATGTCAAAGGAAAAAGTAAAAGAAACGTTATTTCCCCAAATAAATAAATAAAGAGCTACAATTTTAAATCGATTTCGATGGTTAAGTCATCATAACTGAAGGTACATCCCGAAAACTAGTGATTATACAGTGACAGGTGAAAGGGAGAACAATCCCATTGGTCAAGAGGTGTGGGGAACATCAAATCACTACCCTGCGATTACCACGACTACTTTAGTGACTTTTCAGTGCTGTTTCACCATTTTAAGAAAACCGACTTTTCTGAAAACTGTCAAAAAACCTTTAAAAACTCACTTTTAATAGTCTGTATTACGTTATTAATTCTTTACAACCTTCAATTATAGCCAGAGGAGGTAGTACAGACTACTAAAGTGACTTTTCATTAGTTTTTTAATATTTTAAGGAAACAGAATTTTCCAAAACTGTCGGAAAACGTTTAAAACAATAACTGTGTGTTATTAGTCTGTGTTACCTTCTTAATCTTTACAAGCTTCAATTACAATCAGATGAGGTAGTACAGAGTACTAAGGTAACTTTTCATTGGTTTTTGAATATTTTGAAAACTGTCGGAAAACATTTAAAACAATCACTTTATTAGTCTGTGTTACCTTCTTAATTCTTTACAAGCTTCAATTACGGCCATAGGAGGTAGTACTGACTAGTGGAGTGACTTTTCATTGTTTTTAAATAATTTAAGAAAACCGACTTTTCTGAAAACTACCAGAAAACATTTAAAAAATCACATTAACAGTCTATATTGCCTCCTTAACCCCTTACAAGCTTCAGTCAGAGCAGGTAGTACAGACTACTACAGTGACTTTTCATTGTTTTTTGAATATTTTGAGGAAAAATTTCCGAAAAATGCAGGAAAACATTCAAAATAATCACTTTATTAGTCTGTATTACCTCTTTAATCCTTTATAAGCATCAATTACAGCCAGAGGAAGCAGTAAAGACTATTGAGGTGATTTTCTATTAATTTTTGACAATTTTTAGAAAATTTAGTTTTTGTCGTTTTCAAAAGAATAATTGATGAAATTCAATGAAGAAATTGGTCCGAATAAAATTCGTTTTGTTAATTATATTTGTAGTCACTTTTCAAAAATAGCACACCCAAATTTTCCCGTCCATAATCCAGCCTGACTCTGGGGTGATGTCAAACTTTTTTTGAGACGTATAATTTGTATTTGATTCAACGAAACTTCAAATCGGATGTGTTGGGATACGATTTGATTTGTCCTCTTTCCCTCCCCCGTCTCATGTGATCACTGAGCAATCGGATCGGGTAAAAATAGCTGAAGAAATCATGAGGTTCAAGTGGTTTCCACGAGCCAGATGTCGGTCGCGTTCGAGGCAGCCGGCGGGATATTCACCGCGGACCGCGCTCGCTTACTAGGAACGAGCTCGATAGAAAATGGGCCGGTAGAACTCCTAACAATATTTTCCCTCATTACGAACGTTTTTATGAAGATCAAACGTTGAATTCAACACTTGCTTCTTGTCGTATCTGTCTAGAATGCACACACACGCCAACATGCAGAAACTTGACATCAAAAACTGTCCAGTGTTGCAGCTTGACCGTATGAGGGAATTAGCCCAAATTATTGTGATACATTCATGTTAAACGAGTTGGAATTTGAGCACTTTTTGCACTAATAATTGCTAATATCGATATTATTGCGAACAACTTGATGAAATAATATTCTTTTATTGGAACAAAGATATCGGATTTTTAGAATTTTCAACAATTTTCATCAAATTGTGATGAAACTCACGTGCAACTTTCAGCATTACTTTTATTACTGATTTTCAAACGACCTATTTCTTGGTTGATAAACTTTTCAAGAAGAATATTCTGCTACAAACAATTGAAATTTAACGATTTTTAGCAGTTTTTCTCTTTTTTTTACGATCACATAGGGGACATTCTATAGCGTAAACCGTACATTCCCTGAAATTTTCATCAATACCTGACAGGAACTGTAGTAATTCGTCTTGCGGGCTCACGGACAGATATGCAGGAAACCAAAGTAGTTCAGATTGGTCTAAAACGCAAAATGTGAATGGAAATTTTCATCCCCCGAAAGCGAAAACAAAGCTTCTGCTCCCTGTACTCGGAAAGTCAACAAGCAGAAACATACGAGGACGATATTTTCGTGATCGCTGAGAACTTCATTGTTAACCTCCGGCGTATCGGCTGACGTTTGCTACCTCATAAAGCGTAACAACCGTAACGTTCGTTAACTCAACTTATTTACACTCTCAAAGGCACTAACTAGATCATTAAAACCGGCAATTTCACGGTTTTTCTAAAGACAAGCGTGGAATTTGCCTTAACACTACTTCTCCACGACGAATTGAGGGGATGAGCTGCAGAACTCGCTCGTTCCATTTTTCAAAAAAATCGAGTTAGCAGTGGATCCTGACAGTACTTTTCCCGTTCTTTCCGAATATGCCACCAGGTTTAAGCAAAAACTTGCTCTTTCCCATGGATATAGGGCCACGAAAACACGGAAGTGTTGCAGAACTCACTCGTTCCACTGGCCAGCTGGTTTCAAAACTGGCTCGATACAGTTTATGCTGCAAAACACGTTCGTTCCCAGGCTAACCTATCTAAGTAGTAACCTTCTCATCACTGTTAATCTACCGATCCCGAGCAGCACGACTCCGCCTCTTGGTTTTTTTGAGAAATAATATTACTATATCACTTAGTTCAAGTTTGTATTTTATTGTGAAACATTGTGTGAAGCTTTTAGTGAGTTACTTTTAGTACGTACCGATGATGACAAGTGGAGTCATTTTCCATGCATCGAGTTTTAATTATCATTTTTCAACCCCTTACGGCGATTTCTTCAAAAGAGTTTATGTTGTTAGCATGATGATATGCCTATATGATTTGACCATAATGCAATAGTAACAATGTGATGTGATGGCTTAAACGTCCACGTCCTTGTGTGGACCATCAGTCAGTGTTACGGTTACCTTGAGTGAGAATTTATAATATTTTTTCAGACTTCAGAAAGAGTTGATGTTGTTAGTGTGATATTACACCTAAGTATGTGATTTGACCTAAATTTTATGGTCATAATGTTATGTGATGGCAATAAAGTCCATGTCCTTGTATGGTTCATTAATCACCGTACTGGTTACCCTAAGTGAACCTTATAATATTTTTTCAAAAGTGAACTTTTTTCTGATAATAAAATAAAAAAAAAAAAAAAAAAAAAAAATTAGAAACTATTCTTGTAAATTGGAGAAACCCTGTGTACTTAATCATTTCGCAACTCACCTCATAAGTGTGGAGTAGAACTTACTCGCTCGTAGACCGTGTGCTGCAAAACTAGCGTGTTCTCAACTTCAATCCCTAATTTCTCGGTCATGCTTGAATGCTATCTATTACTTAATCAAGGCTGCAGGACTTTTGAAAGGCAAAAAGAATCACTTTCACCTGATCAGTTTCAAAGATGTGCGACATTTTTCATGATTTCTGAAAATCGCATCTGAAGCGAACGGAGTTTTGCAGCTCACCTCCTCAATTAAACTTTCACGGTTGCTAATTCGTTTGTCGCGGATATGAACATCGACTGACATCATCATTTGAGAATATTGTTGCAAAAAACGCCACACATGTTCATTATTGTTGAATCATCCTAATCCCCCCCACCGCTACCACAACTTGCCTTGACTGCCTTTGTCTTCAAAACAAAATGAGCGTGGATTAAAAAAAAAGGTGTTCACAACGAATTTCACAATTTTCAACCTTAAAATGATATGGTGAAAGTCAGATAAGGTAGAAATGGTATGATAAAATGATTGATCGTGACAATGACCAATATATCACTTTTAAGTTCAGAAATTGCAAATATTTCAATTTAAAATTTATTTATTGAAACAAAGAACAGATAGTGACAATATATAAAAAACAAGATATAAAAATGGATGTTCTTTTGCAAAAAGCATCTGGGCACAAAGGCAATCATTAAATGAAGTACAATGATAGTCATGTAGTTTCATGGTGTGGTCGGAGACAAATCGTCTTTTAGAGGCAGAAATCGCATTATCGATGTCTTATTTACATTGAGGCCTGAATAATAATAATGTGAGGGAGCTTCAGGATCAGTGGATAGTACTCGCAGAATGGCCCATTTGAGCAAGTACTTTGATACAAAAAACGAAAAATATAGCTAATTACTGATGTAAAAAATGACACCGCACGTCATAATGGCAAACACTTTTTTCGAATTTAATGTAGAGACATGAGATATGAGCTGAAATGTCATCAGACGCGGATAACACCACAGGACTGATACGTTGCTACGAGCATGGGCTCGCGGACGTTCGCTCGAAACGTTCGTCCGTGCAATTCCAACTCTTTACACTCATTTCAACGCAAAAGACGATCAAGTTTTCCACAACGTGCAATGGGAAGATGTTCTTTTCTCAAAATCCATAAATAAAAAAGTGTTTCTCCAAACGGGACCAACTATTGGATAGGTATAGGAACTGCGATAATTGCTAGTCAGTTAGGTTAATGGGTTTGATTAAATGTACCATTCATTTCTTTCATTGATGATTGCGCGTAAATTCAACGTGGCGCCATTATATTCATTTGAATGGCTCCCGGAACGCAAAATTGAAAACAGACGTCAGAGGCAACAGGTGGGTTTGGCGTTGGGTCGCATCGATTGTGGACTGCAGTCGATAGCGGGCGGAACCTCACAACCTCAGACCGGACTCAGGTTAAATACGTGGAAACCAAACCAAACCAAACCGTCCTTGGAAAACGATCTGAAGGATTTCGATCCCCGTTTAAGGGCGACGAGGGAACAATATGGTCAAGTATTTTCCGTGTGGTCCATGAAACGCCTTCCACGACGTCCATGCACGACACTCCTTCCTTGCCCATCTGTGAATTTTTACTGAAGATTTGTTGAACTTAGAAACTGATTCAACAGTATCTTCTGCAACAACCAAGACTGCAATGTCATCACCAAATGTAGCTGTTGTGTTTTGTTCTATTACTGGTAAGTCACTAGTATATAGAAGGTATAATATTGGCCCTAGCACACTGCCTTGAGGAACTCCAGCTTTCGTCTATGGCAAATCAGAGTAGGTATCCTCTTATCTAATACGGTACTACCGATCAGTTAAGTAAGAAGCTAAAATCCGTAAATAACACTTTGGAAACCAATTTCTTAATTTTGATTTGAGTCCTTCGAGCCATCGAATGCTTGGGACGCATCCAAAAATATGGCAGAACATACTTTTTTCTGTTCCAGTGCTGTTGTATTACATGTGTGATTCTATGTACTCGATCGATAGTTGAATGCTTATGTCTGAACCCAAACTGATGGTTTGGTACAATTTTTCTGTCCTCAATTATAGGTAAAAATTTTGTCAATAGAAGTTTTTCAAACAATTTTGACAGGAGCGGCAGAAAATATATTGATTTTTCAAATGGCACAATTTTTAACAAGTTTCTTAATAGCAGTTAGTTTCTAGGTGTTTTTTCTCGCTGAATCGAATGACAAGATTCCCAAATTTCTAACTCAAATCTGCATACTAATAGGAGTCATTCATTCCCTTATTTCAGTCACATTTGGGTATCGACTTATCTAAAAAAAAATGTTTTTTAATTTTCAAAAAAATTGAAACTTGATCTTTTTTTCCCCCTCAATTACTGCGGTTCTCTCGGCATATGACCCAAGTGAGCACATATAATCTTGAACGTACTGCTGATAGGCCATTCTGAAAGAAAAAACTTCTGTAGGGAGTGAGGGATATACTAATATTTTCCCCCTCTTGAGCCTCCAACTTCCATGGGAATCGCCGCTCAAGTCTTTCAATTTAGGTGAGTGAAACAGCACAATTAGCTTAATTTTAGCTACATTAAACACTAGAATTGGTTTCCATGACAATATCTCACTTGCTACAAGCCTCCTACAATTTAAGGGGCTATTGGCTGGATATTGTAGGGAGTGAGAGAGTAGGGAGTGCCACAAATCAATCGAAACTGGTTGTACCAAAATGTTGTCCACGAACTTCCAACAACTACACTAATTGTCAACAAGTGCTCACGTTTCACTTGCCACAGGCAGAATGCTACTGGAGTAGGAAGTGAGAGTTAAAAAACCCACACATCTGCCTCCATGGTTGGTTTTCCCGGTAGAACTGACTGGGAAGGTCTAGGCAAAATCCAACCACGAGCGTTGGGACCATCTTGAATAAGGGATGTCAACAAAACAGAAGCAACTTCATAAACACCCTTTCCTGTCTGTTGGGGGCTACTTTTCAAAACATTGTAGGGAGTGAGGAAAAACCGCGTGACACTGAAATAATGGGTTGGTAGTGCGACTTGCCCTGATCCTTTTCTTTCTGAAGCGCCTATCCATTTTAGATGGTATATTCTTCCACAGTGTACGTGGATGTAGAGGCCCCAATAAATATTTCGCTAAGCAGAGTTGGGACTAGTTAACTAAAAATTTAGTTGAACTAAAGCGGAAACTAAGAACAAATTTAGTTGAACTAAATAGAACCAATCAAGCTAAGTTGACCATAAACCAATTTTGAAACTAAATTAGTTCTCAGTTGAGAAGGAGAAACTACAACTAAATTAGTTTTGAAATTAATTTCAGTCCTCAACTAAAACTATTAGTTTAGTTAACAACTAACAGTTCAACTAAAAACTAACATGTAATTTCCAGACGTGTGGGGTTTGCTTCAATTTTTTTGGGTTGATTATTAAATGATTCATGATTTGGATTTCTACTAAGCTTTTAGTGTGCGTGTTTCACAGGTGATAGAGCGATTATTGAATTTCAGGATATATGCATAGATCACTTAAAACGGTTCTCAACCAAAATACCTACTTGGATTGATCAGTTGATCATATTTGTGTGCCCCCTGAAATTCAATAATCGCTCTATCACCTGTGAAACACGCACACTCCAACGCTTAGTAGAAATTCAAATCATGAATCATTGAATGATAAACCCCAGTGAAAGAATTTGCGTAAGACGGAGCATGATTATCAGAATGCTTCAACCCGTGTATCGGCTATAAACCCTTTTAGGAGTTCACTCCTGTATCCACATTCACTACATCACTAGGTTACTGCAATTTAAAAAATTAAAAAAAAAACGCTGTTGTTTTTGTTTTGATCGCAGTAACTTAGTGATGTAGTGAATGTGGATGCAAATGTTGGCTCCATAAATCGGGCCATAGATCGGGTAAGGTTTGACCTACGGACCTGGGGAGGGGCTCATTCGATTCCTCGTGGAGTGTTCTTAAAAGAAAAAGTCAAAATTTAGGCCGCCTTGACTTTTTTTGAGGTTTTTAAGGGATTTTACAAAACTTTGACAGCCCTTAAAGGACGCTTCAAATTGAGTGAGAAAGCTGGATAAAGAATTGAGGCGTTGTCGGACCAACATGGATTTTCCCTGAAAATTTTTTTTCATGGATTTTTTGCTACAGCCGTTCGGGAGAAATCGTGGGTACGGCGTACGGACCGAAAATTGTTTATAGCAGATTTGGATTCTACACCCTTTGAACAAAAACCATGAAATTTTCAGAGAGGGTTAGAATTTTTTTTCGGAGCGATTACAATGGTTTATTATTGAATAATAAACCAAAAATTAGTTGAACTAAATCGGAAACTAAGAACTAATTTAGGAACTAATTTCGTTTTAGTTTCTCTAAATTCAGTTCTGGCCGTTAGTTTCAACGACAAACTGAAACTATTAGCTTAGTTTTCGAAAGCAATGAAACTAAACTAAAGTAATTTTAGTTTTAGTTTTTAGTTGAAAATTAGTTTTCACCAAACTCTGTAGCTGAGTAGTGATGATGGATGTTGTAAAGCCCTAGTCAGTGACAGCAGTAGGGAGTGAGAAATCAGCACTTCGGTATTTTCTCCTGGGTCCTCTAGGCACAACTTTTACATACTTTTCCATGTACATCCACATTTTAAAAATGTGAGAGAGAAACTTTAAAAATGTATAAAACTCCGTTCAGTTGATTTTGATGGCATTGCTGATCAGTGACATAAATGTGAGAGAGACATTTTGAAATGAGCCATACAATAAGAGATATGGAGGAGGAAGAACTCACCGGAGCCGAGGAGATCGGGGGCGACGAAGGAGGAGAGGTCGGGCTCCTCGCCGTACCAGAAGATCCAGAGCTCTTTGGCGGTGCCGAGGGCGAGAGGCGGGTGGTTGGCCGGGGGCGGCGGCACCGCGAGCCCGAGCTGGTCGAAGAAGGAGCCGTCGTTGGGGCGGACGGGAGGCGGCGCCGAGACCCGCCGCCACACGCAGAGCACGTCGGCGGCGAGGCAGCGGACGTAGGACCAGAGCACGGGGTCCTCCAGCACCTCGCTCCCCACCTCCGCCCACTCCCCCCAGACCAACTTACGCCATTTGATCCCGCAAAGGTCCGTCTGCAAAACAGAAAAGTGTTCAAAATGAATGAAATGAAAGTTTACTTCGATTATGAAGTACATAGTAATGTTTATTACAATTTTATACAAAAAAGAACAAGAAAAAACCATTAGGCAGAAAAAACGCTGCAAATTTTTTCACTGGGGTTTATTATTCAACTTCATTCATGTGGCTTGCATTCATGATTTGAATTTCTACTAAGCTTTGGAATGTGCGTGTTTCACAGGTGATAGAGCGATTATTGAATTTCAGGAGGCACACAAATATGAACAACTGATCAATCCAAATAAGTATTTAGGTTGAGAACCGATTTACGTGCTCTATGTGTCGTGTGACCCTAGTCATTATTCGCCATTTCCGTTGCTATGATACACCATTGTAATCAGTTCTAAAAAATATAGAATTCATATTTCGTTTGAAGACGCCAGCTCGACTCCTTCTCATTTCTACTTACATTTAGATTAAGTAACTTACACTACACTATGCATGTCTCCTGAAACTTACTGCAATCAAAACAAACACGAGAGTTTTTTCCTTAAATCGCAGTAACGTAGTGATGTAGTGAATGTGGATACTGGAGTGAACTCCTAAAAGGGTTTATAGCCGATGCACGGGTTGAAGCATTCTGATATGCATGCTCCGTCTTACAAAATTTAAAATTTGCAAATAGAATATTTTTCCATTGTAATCGCTCTTGAAAAAAACGCTGCAAATTTTTTCCCTAGTGTTTATTTTTCAAAGATTCATGATTTGAATTTCTACTAAGCTTCTGCTAAGGATTTCTTTAAATTCTGTTTTAATTTTTTTCTACTAAGGAGGCAAAAAAATATGATCAACTGATCAATGCAATAGGTATTTTGGTTGAGAACCAATTTAAGTGCTCTATGCAAATCTCCTGAAATTCAATAATCGCTCTATCACCTGTGAAGCACGCACACTCACAAGCTTAGAAATTAAAATCATGAATCATTGAATAATAAACCCCAGTGAAAGAATTTGCAGAGTTTTTCCTATTTGTTGTACACATTTCAAACAAAAATTTATCTTGGCTTCGAAAAGCACAGAGCTTTTGTTCCTTCCTCAAAAATGGGGTGGAGAGGTGGGGGAAGGGCCGTTCGTAACTGAAATCCTCATTTGGTACCTGGACGACTGCATCATTTTCGTTATCGAGGTGGTACAAATCATTCCGGCCGAGATTAATTCAATAAAAACGCCCCGGAGCCGCCGGGAGACAGAAAGAGCGTGTCGGCGAAGGAGGAGCCCCCGCCCACTTTCACTTTCCTCTCGTGTCCCGCTAGTCGCGCGCCTCTCAGCCCTGCCGACTCCTCCCCATCCGATCCTCGCCAACTCTACAACTCGATTGTAGTTTTGGCAACCGAATCACCAACTTGAACGACACAACACCGAAAACGGGGGAAAATTAAAGTTTGGAAGCCATTTTTCCTAGGAGGGATATGTCCATTGTTGGAGGTGTAATCAATAAATTAAAATGATAGAATAAAGAAAAAACGTCTGCCAAGTGGGTGTGGCACATAGCTTCCTCGTATCCATAACATGACTGTATAGATCATTGAAAATTATTATTGACTAAAGAACTTCGTTCAATTAGGCGAAGTAAATATTGAATTAGGGTAAATTTATTGTTATGCAGGAGCATAACTTGAGAAAATAAAGGTAGGCATGTTCAACTATTGAACAAACTATAAAATATACCTAAAAAGTCCGAACAATCCCTGAAAATTTCATCGAAATCGGTCAAGAACTCCCGGAGTTAAACGCGTAACAAGGATGCCACGTTTGCGCATGCGCAGAGGCCACTATTGATCCGGGGGTCATGAAACCTATAGGGGACCATCTACACCCCAACCCGAACAATCCCTGAAAATATCATCAAAATCGGACAATAACTACGTGTAGTTTTGCCCGTAACAAGGATTTGCTGAAGACAGACAGATAGACACACAGACAGAAACGGAACCAAAATGGTTCAGAAAGGTCTAAAACGCGAAATGCGAGTGGAATTTTTGATTTTGGAGACAAAAAAAATTTCACATTCCGAAAGTGAAAACAATGCTTCCGCTACTTTAGTAGACTCGGAAGCAATACACAAGATATTTTATGACAAAATTATTGGCGTTGTACACTAATGAACAAAATTTAGAAATATTAGCGGAGCGGTAGCAATGCTCAATAATGGTTTAAGACATGGTGTCTACAAACTACGGCCCGCGGAAAAAATGGAAAGATGGAAAAGATTAGGCTACCGCCAGAACGTGATGACTTCAAGGGAATCAAGAGTTTTGCCAGACGAATGATATCAATTTTTGGTTCAACTTTTGGTTCAAATGACACATGTCAAATCCAAATATCGAGCCATGCTTTCAGAAGAACACTTAGAAAATTTGCTTACGATTGGAACAACAAACTATGATCCTAAGAGGAAACACGTTGTAAGCAAAAAACAATTGCACACATCACATTAGATTGGTTTTCCTAAAATATTTTTTTGAATGTAAATAATTTTAAATAAATTAATACAAAATGTATTTCTTATATACAAGTAAGTTTTGTTTCCTATATTAGGCCTAATTTGTAATTTCTAGAATTCGTTTAGGAGTGCTTAAAACCCCTGATTTCAACTGCCCGACTTGCACAATTTTCCATTCCTGGAAATTCAATGGTTAAAATTTTTATTGAGCAACGAAAAAGAAATCATGGAATTAAAGAAATGTATTTAATCACTGAAAACTAATCTTTTGTTCCTATATTAGGCATAATTTTGAATTCGTCAAGGATGCTTGAAAACACTGTTTTCAAGTGTCTAATTTTTAAAATTTTCCGGCTGAAGCCTACCCCCCCTCCCCCAGACCCCCCTGTTGGCCCGCCCCACCATCTCCACATTATGATATGGCCCTTGGGGTAAATAGTTTGGAGACCACTGGTTTTTGGTAAGAAAAATATGAGATAAAATGGCTTGTCTCCAAACGATCTATATATCGTGTGAATACAGCTTCAGTGACTGTATTGTTTCGGGATGTAGAGATAGCTGGATCATTATCCAACTGTAGATGGAATGTTTCACGGTTTGTAACGCTAGAAAGTTACAAATTTTGTACCTTTGGCGGTCTTCAAATTCACAGTGAGATCACTCAACGTACTTTCAATTCATCTATGGGCTTTCTCGTAAAAAATCAGGACTCTGGGACGTATTCTTCTTCTCGCGTCAGACTCTCTCCATTACCAACCTTGGTAAAGATCCTAGAGGATGTAACGTCAGCTTGACGCATAACTTGAACGAGAGGGTAGTATTCTAAAGATTGCCATACAATTCTGATGTATTGGTGTCTGACTAACCGGCGTAAATCACCACAAAAGACCATATTCGGTATCAGCAAATGGTATATCGTGGTAGCAGAGAATGCGTTGGAGACGATAGTTTATCTTTCGAAGTAGTCCAGAGCCTATCATACCACATTCGTCCATGAACACAATACGCACATTACTGGATGCTGTACGAGAGGAATTGAGAGCTTCAACTGATAGCTTCGGCCACCCGCTTTATGTGCCCTAAACAGCCTTAGAATCGATGCAAAAAATCCGATCTTTGAGAAATGGACTTCATTTGGGGATATGGAACAGCAAATATACGAAATATTTAAAATCAAGGTTTCTGAGAGCCTCAATACGGATTTTCACAGGGGAAATTCTGTTTTTCATTTAAATGTCAAGAAACAGGAAGCAATTCTGGCACCATGTTCACGGTTCAGCTGTAAACCAAATAGATGAGGCGTGGTATGGGGGATGAAGAAACTTATAGCACGAGGAAATGAGACTAGTTTGGGTAGACGGATTGGTGACATGCGGATAGTGGAGATTGGTTAGGTGGTGGTATGTACGTAGGTACATGGTGATAGTTATAAGCCTTGTAAAGTCTTGGAGCGAGACGAAACTTGAGGGGACGCTCAATGAAACACGTGTCGTACATCTGGCGCCTGAATCTCCCCACTTCGATGCCCGTCTGGCCTCCGCGTTTCCTACGATCATCTCCTACCTACATCTTCCCTCCGCTTCCCTTACCTGCCCTACCTAACTTCACGGGAGCTTTTTAACGATGTGACGTAATCAATTTTAGTGCCCTCCCGGTTTACCGGTAAGCGCAAATCTCATTCATATAAATTACAATAACCAGTCCCCATCAAGCCCAAACAGTCGGGTTAGAGATTGAGTCCAACATGCTTGACGACTAACTCTTACTGTCAATGAATTTATTACGGGCACTATGGAACATTTGTACAATTTCCATTGACACCAGTCTAACTAGTTTATGAACGCCTCGTCACACTAGTAAGCTTCCAGACGGCTTCTTGTTGAATGAATGAGGTGTGAGAAGGAATAATATTCAAATGATTCATTTATAATATAAAACATGCAATAATATATTAGGGAAGATCGGCTAACTGACAGAATAGTTTATTTTGGTCAGTTTGGATCAGTTGTGAGTAACTTTTAAAAATAGTGAACCATATTCAAACTAAATATCGCAGTCTAAGGGCTAACGTAAGCCCTGGCAAATGAGAGTCCAAGTTTGTCAACTCTTACCAAAACACGTTTTGCCTCCTGCGAGTTCTTATGGACAAAAGCTATTCTTCTATTCTTGTGGGCAGTTTTCACGGGCTTCAATTATTGCAATTCCTTCCCGGATTTAATAATTCTAACGTGTTCAGGCAGTTTTTCGAGCCAGAGAGTGTTGAAAACATTATCCGAGAAGTGTGTTGTCCCAGCTAAAGATCTCATTCGTCGAGATAGTTTTTCCGAACAAGAACGATTGAACTTAACGAGATGATCGCACTTTTTAACCGTTCAAACTGGAGAACATTATACCTTTTCACACGGAACGGTAGTAAATTTCAACTAGGTCGGAAAATATATCAGAGAAATGTGACGAAACTAACAACCAAGGTAATAAACAAACAACTAAACGAAGTACAACCAAATATACAATACCTGACGAAGAACATGCAATTTTCTCCTTGTAAATCAAATGAAATTTATAGATCAATAAAAATATTATCAAATAAATTGTGACTGTCGATCTATCTAACCTTATTAACTCGCATGAAACTTGAATAGTGTACTACTAATATTATGATATTGCTGTACGCCAATTCTGTGTTTTATGTATTAGTGCAATAAAACCGAGTTATTACGTAATATTTTAAACGTTATAGCCACCAACAGAAAATGATAAATTCTGCGCTCTGGCTGACTGCAACTGCGAAAATGCCATTTTCATGCCAATCGAAGTACATACGGCGACAGTTTGTATGAAGTTTTTATAATTCTCTGCACAATCTGGGTAAGATGTTGATAGACATCAACTTCAACAGTTTAGGAGTTTTAATTAAACCGGTTTCGTAATTGCCGCAATTTCTTTGACAGTCTGTCTTATCATTTATCCGTGACACGTTATTGTGCCTTGCTTGGTTCCTCGAAGGATTTTTCCACCTTTTCCACGGGTTGCGGTCGACTTCCTTCCAACTCATCTCTTGCGAAGGTGACCCACTTTTACTCGCCAGCCTTCCAAACGCTCGCCGCGCTATACCCAGGGACTACAAACCAGAGCTCTTCACGGATCCTTCTGAAACCTTCAGTGAAATCAATCCACCAACCAGTCCGGGTGGAAACCTTCGATTTTGGAGAAAAAAAACCTGTAACTGGGGTAAAAAATGAAGTTTTTCCAGTGGAATCCCTTTCAGAAACATGAAATACTCATTTGTATACAGTTTAACCCTTTGAGGTGGGGCTAGGCATACTGAGGTCGCCAGCAGCGGGAAAAATGATGAATTACAGAATAAGAAAGGACACTTCTTTCCCCCTGATTACTCTCCTGAGAGGATCCCATACACACGATGCCACCGTCCTTGGTATTCGTACCATAGTATTGTTACAGATTTTAATGTGAAACCGCTTCTTCGCATGTTTGGCGCATTCTATGAGCTACCCGCACTTCAATGTGGTCGAGAAATCGTCTCTCCCAGTCGTTTGAAGAGATTTGACGGGATACGTCCGATGAGGAGGAAGTGTGTGACGACGGAAATGCATCAGACAACGACGCTGAAAAACTAATAGCTTACAGTGAGCATGCATGACATGGACCATCTCATTAACTGCAGCCAAGCACATCCAACCCTGCTGCTAAGAATAGTAACGAAAAATGGTACCTACATAATAATATTGTGTTTTGCATTAGAAAGTTTTTTTTAAACTCTTTTATTGCACCGAGTAAACTCAATAACAATATTAATTTGACTTATTTTACTAGTATATATATTTCAGGGTTAAGGTACACAACTTAGTCCTGCTATGCTGCCTGACCGATTAAACGGCAATGATCTTCGTAACGTCAGTAAAGACTGTTTCCCATACTTTCTCTTCATCACACTCTCTGTCAAATATCATGTTCTGAACCCATCAAGCTAATAAAACCACACTTAATTCTGAGGCCTGAGAATGAATCTCAGGTTTCACATGGGCGGGTGGTTGGCAAACAGAACTCGAGCAGTAAGGGAATGGATGAGCATCAACATGGAAAAAGATGAACTTTGAAAACAGGTTAGAAACTATTCGTCATAATGCACATTAAAAGAAAACTAATTTTCCACATAAGGAAAAATACGTTGAACGATTTTTTTAAAGCACTCATTCAACATTCAAATTTCTCATAGGTCGATCGGTCAGTATGGACTCGTTCGGTGGCCCCAGCGTAATCCTGACTTACTCCGATGGACTATTTCCTCCAGGGGAATCTCAAAGCAAAAGTGTACGACGTCAGGGTTGAGTCGAGAGATCATCTCATTCAAATAATGATGGATTGCGGAGATCAAATGAAACAAAACTAACGAGAGCTTCTAAGTGCTGTCGATGCAATACATGGAAGTACACATTTGTGCATTCAACAACATGGAGGCCATTTTGAAAATGTACACCAATTAAAATAGTATATAGTACAGGGAATCGCCATTATGAAGGCAACTGTCGAAAATGGGGCGATTGGGCGTCCAGATAGACGAGCTGTTTACTTTTCCTAACCATAATCGTCAGACCTGAATCAGAATTGACAAAGCGATCCGAATCTCAGGAGGATCCCACGTTCAACCTAGAAGAAAATGGAAGCAAGCTGTTTTCCGGTTAACCTTTGGAAGCCGCCGTTGATCTTGTTAGAGCCCAAAACGAGGGAGAGCAGGTGTCCGTGTTGACATTGAAGACAAGACACCATAACGGACGAGGCCAAGAAGCCGTGTTGTGTGAGGAGAAGTTCGAGATTCCCTCCCCCCTGGCACCAGCGTGAACGGAACCGCGAGTCTGGCGGGTCAAGTGGCCTCTCGCCTCCCATTCAAAGGCTACGTCATTCAAAGTGTTTTGATTCGTCGTACGGGAGAAGAGATGTATTTATATGCGGGAAACCTCCCTCTACTGAAGGGTAATACGTCAGGCTGCACGCGTAATTACGATAGAAAGGTTACCCAGTTTCCCATACGAGTGTTCGGATTATGAGTATCGCTAACGTAGGAGAGAGGTAGATGGCCACCACGTAAAAGAATCCAGTCCAGGAAAAATAGCGAATTTTGTGAATATTTGCAGGCAATTGTAAAAGGTAAAACTATGTTTACAAGCGGGTAACTCCCCACACGTAATAGGTACGTCATGCTGCATGAGTTTGGACAATAGGAAGGCCTTCTTGCGGTTTCCCAAATGTAAACCTAGGTGAGTCTGGATTAGTATCGCTAATGTACGAGAGAGGTAGATGGCAACCAAGTAAAAGAATACATTCGCGCAAAACTAGCGATTGCTGTGAATTTCTTCATACGATTGTGAAGAAAAAGCTGTATTGAGATCATTCTCTGGAATAGGTTTTTTTTTTGGGGACAAAATTTCCCGGTACCAAAGTCGATGTTTTTATTGATCGTCCTTTCTAAACCTCCATGATTTATGGTATTAAGGTGCTCGCGACAACAAAATCCGCACAGTGAAAAATACAGTGAATCTCGAGTGCAACAAATGGCGCTTCTAACGTTCGAGACTTAGTTATGTACTTAAGCTTTACTATAACCAATCCATATTTAAACGTCAAAAATGTGTTGCTAATAAATTGTAACAAAAAACAGAATCTGAAAAATCTCATACAGATTCGTATCTCAGGAAATACGCCATTTTTGGATAGAGGAGATTATGAGGAAGGGAGAAACGAGTTCGTGAAACTGAACAATTTTTTAATATTTTTTTCTGGAAAAAGACAAAATTGATAACAAACGGTATCCAAAGTAAGTTAAGATGAAACCTCGTAAACTCATGACGTTTTAACACTTTCTCAACAATTTCTTAATGAAGGCGAAGGAACTATTTAGCTGCCAAACGAAAATAGTAGAACAATTTTCTAAGAAAACCCTATAGATACTACTAAACATTTCAGCACACTGTACTGTTCAGGTCACTGTAGTACTATCATACAAATTTTTTAATGAAAATAATTTTTTTCCTCTATATTGCGCACACAGTAAAAGTTAGTGAAGAAATTCACTTTCCTGATTGATGTGAGGTAGGGAGAAATGAGGGAGGGAATATTTTCACATGTTCTGTTGACAGTACAGTAGGCATTTCATTCAACGAAATCCAACTTTTACACGTTATCATTAACCATCAAACACTGCACAACCATTAACAAATCAATTTAGTTTCAACTTGACCTGTTGGGATGATCCAGTTGTGAGGGAGGGGCACTCATGTCATACAAATCACAGTTTTCTAGGTGTTCATCAACCATAATATGGTCAACCATAAACATATTATGCCTTACTAAACTGAAGGTGTTCTCAGATAGGGTTATGGCTGCTCAGAGTTATCCCTAATATCAACTCAAAGAAACTTCAAAACAGAGCCTGGGCCTCCAACAAGCTTTTGGCGCCATAATTTGAATTCACGTGAGGGAAGGACGAAAATTCTTGTGACACACAAAAATGAGGAGAGAATAATTTATATTTCTACGGGTATACTGTTTAGATGATTATAGAGGAATATTTTTGATAGTAAATCGTTGCTCTAAGCCTCTCAAGGAATCCCGAAACGCACGCTGTCATCTAAGGAATAACTGTTGCACTTTGAAAATAAAGTCTGTACTCATGTGTTACGGCCATATCTCCCACATTTCGCGGGTAATTTCAAATGTAATTCCACTATTGGGAACAGTGTTGAATTTCCTATCGCCCTAATGGGAAACCAACTTTTTTTGAGCCGGGCGATAGGAAATTTAACGCTCTTTCCAACAGTGGAATCAGATTTGAAATCGCACGCAAAATGTGGGAGATATGGCCGTTTTGATGCGGTAATGTCGAAAATCGAGAAAAAGCTTCAAATTGAAAAAACCGTATTTCCAAGGGTGTAAACAAAAATTGCTCAGAGCCATTTTCGATCAGAAATTTTCCGTAGAATCTTCTCCTGGCCTGTGACCGTCACGAAATTTAACACCCATCATTATGAAAAATAATGTTCGAGCGGAAGTCTGCTAGATAGTTGCTACTATGATGGGAAATTTACAAACGTTTTGCAAGTTCAACCAAAATATAAGATATCTTATGAAGACCAGTTTACACCTATTACCAGAGAAGGACCTATTTATCGCTTAACCACCTTAAGCGAAGCCTTAGGCCTCACCAGGTATAGCCATTTTTATTTATCATTGTTATAATCGTATCATAAGTTACTTATCACATGTCACCGGCAGAAAATCAGAAGATTACGATGAGAGGTTCACTTGGATTCTCCTCCAACTTGGACCAACAGGTTAAATTTAATCAAAATCCGAGTTTTGAGAGAACATAAGAAACAATGGACCAGTTGAATGATTTTTATATAAAAAGCAATTTTAGCGATACGACAA
The DNA here is from genome assembly GCA_031894815.1 of Creontiades dilutus. Lineage (NCBI taxonomy): Eukaryota > Metazoa > Arthropoda > Insecta > Hemiptera > Miridae > Creontiades > Creontiades dilutus. The sequence continues at coordinate 187,335 of JAVIWC010001070.1, forward strand.
TTATTCAGTGGTGGAAGTTGAATGATTCGATGCTCTACAACATTCATTTTGAATAGCTGATCATGAGGTGTGGGGGTTGGAACTCTTCAGCAACTTTACAGCTAAGTTGGAGATGGTTGCCTATTTTTGACGCTCGATTGTGCCTTAACGGCTGGACTGATTCTACAACAACGCTGATAACGAAAGCGATAAGAACAAAATTAAGAATTAAGTGTGCTCAATCTTTGCCTCTTCGAGCTCTCTGATTGGTCGATCTACGTCATCCAACTGTTTTGATTCGTCGTACTTGAGGAAAGATGTATTTATAACACATCCCCGAACACATTAACCGAATTCTCAGTTGTAAACTAACGTTGTGCCTGGATCATGAGTATCGCTGAATGTAGGACAGAGGTAGGTGGCTCCCATGTAAAAGAATACAGTTGAGCACACAACTGTAAAAGGTAGATCTGGATTCATAGGCTGGAAACCTAATATTTAGGTAGTGTGAGTAAGGATAATAATTATATTAAAAGTATGATATTATCATACTGTTTTTCAACTGTTCCTCATGAAAGCAGAAGAGTTTCAAATTCATGCGCCTAACAGAGCCTCAGAATGGATGAGAAGATGGTGGAATTGTGAGTTTGATGACGGGGGTTGAGGATTCGCTGTCTGGGAGCACTTTCCGTCTGTGCCCCAATGGGCGGAGCTTGGACTTGAAACACAGCGTTCGATTCGATCCAGCTACAAAGAACGAACCAATGAAAGCGGTCAAAATATTGCGCGCAAAATTTCAGAGAGCACATTTAAGCGACTGCTCACAGGTTAGAATGCGTGCATCAACAAAACACATTCGTATCCTATTATCAGTTGATTGTCGCCAACCCTTGTGACTGAACTGTGTCAGCTGTAAATACGCGATGAATACAGTAAGTGCCATAAAACTTGAGTTCACTAAATTGTCGGTGGAGCAAAGAGTGATTATTATCGATGCAGGGTGCCCAATGCCACTAGTGACAGGACTGCTTCAAACCTCAATGGCAAGCAGAAATTGTTCCACGATTCGCAAGTACAACCCTAATTACAACGGAAAGGTAGATTGGCTCCTGTGCGTGAGAGGTACGTAATAAACTTTTCTGCTTCCCTTGTCTTCTTTGCTGCAATAATAGGAATGAAGCTTTGGTTAAAGATGGAATTGGGCTTTCACTTCCACGATGTTTCTTGCTGGGTAGTATGAATTTCAACTGTTGCAAAACGCGGTTTTCTGAAGTTTTGACGAGAAAGCGGACAAGATTGATCTCCTTTGCATATTGGTAGATGAAAATTGAATTGGGCTGAGAAAAGCTCATGTTTGTCCCAAGTTCCCTTCGTGGTTGTCCCTCAGGGTCTCGGTGCACCTCCGGGGTTTCTGGTAGGATCCACCCCTGCTCCTTATATTATATACTCGTACACTGGTATTTATCTAGTTAAATTATAGTTGTTCTATTCTTGGGTGTCAATGCCCATTCGGTTTTCACTGTATCAATACATTGTAGCTATTTGGTAAGAGAAAAGTATTAATGTTCAAGGTGACCTATTTATGACGGAGCTCTGCTACCTAACATAGAAATTATGAGACTTGATGTAATCATTTCAAGTTTTATTATTACTTTTTTCTCCCCAGATATAATGTTGCGCTTGAAATTCTTGATCAAGGAGATAACTCGGGAGGCGAAAAACTATCTACAGTTGAAGTGCCATAAACCCCATGATGAGTCCGTAAACGAGAAATCGGGACCTTAGCGGTCTACTCAACCATGAATTACGAGGTTCTAAAAGTGTGTTGAGTGAATAATTATTGTCGACCTGTGTTATTGTCTACCAACGTTCGCGAGCTGAGTGGATACTGTTTCTTTCGATTTTCTGTGACAGGAAGACCGATTGTGAACAAATGGTGAACCAGTGGGCGGGATAGATCTATTGCTAAGGTCTCAGAGAGTTTTAAAGTTGATCAGTAAGGTAAAAGTAAACTACAATATCCGACATAAGAATATGATCAGTTTTTAGGAGTCCATAATAGTAGCGAGAGAGAATGTCTATATTACTGAGGACTGATAGTGCTAATTTCACTTCGTTTTAGTCGAGACCTCATGGCAAATTTCAAGTGTTGTCCCATTCGAGATCAACAAACTGAATTAAATAATTTGAAATTACAACAAAATGCTGTAATTTCACTCAGCTTCTCCGCATCAAAACTATTTATGAGCAACTTCTATTTCTGTATCTCCAGTCATACTTCGACTTTGAGTGAGAGATTGGCAGTTAGGTCATTCAAAGATTCTAAACTTACTAAGGTGAAGATATAGAACGCGTTCATTTTTGGTTAATTATTTTCAATAATGAGTTTTTGAAATCGACCTAGAAAAAGAAATTCGTGACTTGATCAAAAGTTGTTGGCTTACATTTCAAAATCCGAAGATAAGTCATTTACATAAGAGGGCTATCTTACACGGAAATAAGCGTTTGACAGCGTGCGTTTCGATTGACAGCGTGCAGTCTTCGATTGTTGAAGTGCCAATGTTGTCAACCCCTGTGATTTGCCCCATTCCTTGAGTCAACATAATTGACCCACCCCAATATTGGAGAATGAATCATAAAATGGTTAGCCATTGTGGAGAGCACCTAGTCCAAACGTCCTGCTGCATCCCGAATTTCAACTGTATTTCAAATGTTCAGAACAGTAATCCGACTAGAATTCACCGCCACCACTTTCCTTCTCTTGTCACCTGATTATTCTTATCTGTCAATGGCATCGTATCATTGTTAACCCTTTCTATTGATGATCCAAAATTAGTGGACATGGTTGTCAGTTGTATTGCGTTGATACGGTTTAACCGAGTAAATGTTTCGCAGTTGAATGAAAAAATGTCATTGCTGGGTTTTTAGTGTTACTCGGAGCAAGCCGAAGTGTGTCAATGTAGTCGAGACCACCCCTGCCGCGATGGTTATCATTCATAATCGATGTTTCAGTCATCGATAATCCTTCCTCGCTTTAAACACTTTTTGAAATCTCTAGAATAGTGGCCACATTGTTGCAACCTTTAAATGCGATTGATTTGATACACCAAATGATCGCTTCAACTAGCGATAAGGTTGACCATTAAATAAACGTTGCAAACAAAAAAACTCTACAAATTATTACACAAAGGTATATCATTTCTGTATTAGATAGATCTCCTACGCTGATCTCAGGGCGACCAGGACAAACAGCCAGGGACAATGCTTCCTAGGTACACTAAGAAACACACGTAGAAATCCACATGAAATTTAATGAGATAAAACATGAATACAGGCAATAAGACTGCTTCCGCCTGTTCTCCTCAACTGAATTGAAGCTTGGGAGATGGCGTTATGGGGAGTATAGTCGTATAGCATCCACCGTGCTATTTGGTCTGTCGCGGGTTGTTATACTCCAAAAATAATGAGTACTATGGTCAGCAATAACACTTCACTGGTATACTGTCAGCTCGCTGCCCCTAGTGACCCGTAATTTCGGAACATACGATGAATATATGAGTAATTCTGAAGGCCTAGTTGATTTTTAGTTGTGTTATTTATAGGTACGAAGGCACAGTTGTACGAAGGGAGGAGAAGAACACGTAGGGGGAGGGGTCAAGACACGAAATGTAACTGGACCTGAAAGGATTCTTTCTCTCAAACTCTTCCTACGTCTTGGTCTGGAGAAGTACCTACCTACCTACAGGCTAGTTGGTGAAAGTCAGTAATGTTGACCGCTCACTACTCTCGTTACTTGTGTCCAATGAGCCGAGCTCCACCTCCTGTTCCACTTTTCGTCGGGAATGTCGGCATTTTCAACAACTCGGGGAGTCCAGACTTTGGCGGATGAACTGTTACACTAGGGACGTTGTTTTTTGAGGTACAGCACCGAACTGTTGGGAAATATTTGAATAGATAATATGAAGGATACCCGTATCAATAAGCATTCCATCATTTTTCACTTCCGAGCCTACAAAGAAACAGAATTCTACATTGGTGAGAACAAATTATTCAACCTATTCAACAGTCTATGAATCAGCAGATGCAAGTCAGACTCGTAATCGCATACAAGATTTTCTGGAGTTGGAAAATCACGTACGAGATGACAGACGTGTAGTAAAGTTGCGCTCACGCATGCACAGGACCATTTACGAGTGGTCAAACAATGAGTTTTGTCAGATCTGACACCAATCAGTTTGATTCGAAACATTTCAGTTTTCAATTATTGTACCTATTAGAAAAATTGATTTGCTCCAAAATAAAAGTCGACTATTCAGTTCTGCTTTCTGTCAGCAGATCCCTGCCCTACAAACCTGCAAAGGTTTTGCCGACGGCAATTATGAGATTGTCGAGTAAACTACGTTGAATTCAGCCAACCAAGTGAATGCTCGTGAGACTATGAAAACCGTTGGCAGGCAAGCACAAGTTCAACAGCCTACGAGGTGTTACATCAAACCAACACCAAACTGTATAAGCAAAGATGAAATGTATCACTCGTCTACCTACAGATCAAGTACCTGCATATTGTGCAACATGCACGAGCGTGGGTCCTCTGATGGGATCGAGTCAGTCGGGATTGTTATTATTAATTGGACGGATTAAATTAGCGGTCAACATCTCGATTGGACTGAATGGTCCCATCGAACAACAACCAATGTCAACATGTTTCAATGACGAGAGAGTTGACATGCCAGCCAAAACAGCAGCCGTTACAGGAAAACCTGTTAGTTGCCTCACTGTGTTGAAGAAAATATTGAGAATAGATTGGCAAACAAGATGTAGTAAATTTACAAGGATATAAATCCACACATTTGATTCAGACTTTGGTTTTCATACGTTGAGGAGTTGACGTAAATTCATTCGGGCAATAAGTTAACTGCCGAACAAGCATGCGCCGTTACTATCCTATTTGGCCGAGATTAACAATAGCCAAAATGACTTAAATCCTGATGAATTTTTTGGATTTGTGGAGGAAACGGAAATGTATAGAGCACATCATTACCAACTGTGAACATTGCAAGGTGTTTGAGGAAGTCTGGGTGTTATCAAAGCTTTACACAATTATACAGTCGCCTTCCAATTATAAATACACTTAACAACAAGATTTAGAGGTCTTTAAATTAATCGAAGAAAATTAGATTATAATTTAATGTGCAGCGTAGTAGTAATAACTCAAGTGAATTCGTGGCTGCTTTCCAGCTCCACTGAGTAGAAGTTGAGGAAGGAAATTTCAGCGGCAGTTCCTTTTATAATTTTGTATTGTCCATAAATATCCCGAGCGCTTACGCCTTCAAGTTTCGTCAGAGATTTAAGATATGTTCAACAAATATAACAGAACTAATGATTCATAATATATTGTGTAAGAAACACCATGTCTCAGGTCAACACTTCAAGCCAAATAAAGTGCACAGTAAAATGTATTGGATTTTGTGTGACGAGAAACGTTTTCCCAGCGTTCCCATGTCTATCTTTAACATCAATAATGTTCCTCCTGCATCAAAATTTGAATAAATATAAATGTGTACTCCATTTGACTTGAAACTAACCTGATGCCAGTAATACCATACAGTAAGACTAAATATTTGTATTATTTATTAGGTACATATCTCAAATCTCTGACGAGGCAAATAGGAGCCAAAAAGCGTCGGGATCTCTATGAACAGTAAACGATTATAAAAGGAACTGCCGTTAGTACTGCCTCCCCTCAACTTCTAGTCATAGGAGTAATACGTCCAAGTGTAATATAGAATAAAAAGTAACTATAGGTTACTTCATCACCTCCAACAAAGCGCGAATCTTTCGTTGTTGATGTCTACTGAAATCAGCTTACAGCTTGGTTAACTCACTTGATGATAATCAAGCAGAAATTACAGGACAATAACAGTTTCAGGCGTATCGCTATCCAAATTGTGAGTGACACAATACAAGTTGCACCAAATCGCATCATCTGTAAATGAAGGTGTAAAGAGGAGCGTTTATCACAAGTGCCACTTCAGTAGCTCTTGGCAATGGTCCCGATACTTTGAATAAATAAACAATTATACTGATCTCGACAAAACAAGAAGTTGGATTCAAATATGATTATTTGCCCAAAATCAAAAGTTTTCATTCGCATTATACCATTCTATGAATATAAACCTGTGAGTGTGTGCCTGTCTTGTTTGCCTTGAAACAAAAAGTTTCAAAATGTGTAGGTTAGAGTGTGAATGAGCCCCACAAGTTTCACGCACTACATATATGCCCAAACGTAAAATTAATTTAAAGGTAGTCAGAGCTAGACAAGGTAGTCAGAGACGAGAGAGATCTTATCGATTTCAACACGATCGTCTCATCAATTTATCCGCTTTAGAATGGAAACGCAATACAAGTCGACCTCCCTCATGAAGACATTGACGTATGTCGGAATTGCTGTTCCGTTAATTGTCGTGTTTAAAGATTAACTGAAACATTTCTGAAGACCTATATAAGTCCATTGACCAGGATGAGGAAGTTATGTGCCACACCCAACTTGGCAGACACTTTTTCAAAGAGGTTTATAAGCGAATTTTTTCTTTTCCAAACTAGAAGCAAATCAAGACTATTGACATCATTTCGCGGAAAAGCCCCGTTTCATCCGTCAGGTGCTTGACGAAATTGGGAGATTTGAATTATGCGGCGTATGATTATGTCAGAGTTGGAAGGTAATGATTGCTTTGAGTAACGATTACCTACTTATTAAATTACTTTGCTGTTTTGATAGAAATTCACCTTGGCTGACACCAGCCATAGTCAAAACTCAGAATTCAGGCCTTTGAACAAGAAAATTTCATTGACAGTAATTGGAATTGCATATCTTCAAAAGGAATTGGGTTTTACAATAGGAATGGGAATTCCTTTTATAACAATCCTGGATTTTGATGTCTTAAGTCTCGGCAACCGTGACTACGGATTTATAAAATCCGCCAGCTACCTCGGGAATAGTCCGTAGATTACGATAATGAATGGTCAAAATAATGTTTCATTGTCTCTGGGTGTTGGAATGGCTATCAATCGTCAAAACAATTAAAAACGCGCTATTGGGATCTTAGTTATCTGAAGACATTGTTCAGGAAAAGTAAACAAATCGGCCAACTGGATGCCGAAAATCCCTAGGTTCTTGTACGCGAACCTACAACTACTCTATCTCCCATCTACAACTACTATTTCAAGTTTATGTTCAAGCGCCAAATTTCAAACGTTGATCATCTTCAAAACCCCTCCTGTTTTCTGTGGAGGATTAGAACTCGTTGAAACTGAATAGAAACTGGTATTTCGTGCTTGTGAAAGATCCCATGTACTAACTAATATTTGAAGTTTATGTTCAAGCGCCAAATATTCAAACGTTGATTATTTTCAAAACCCCTCCTGTTTTCTGTGGAGGATTAGAACTCGTTGAAACTGAATAGAAACTGGTATTTCATGCTTGTGAAAGATCTCATGTACTAACTACTACGTGAAGTTCATGTTCAAGCGCCAAATATTCAAACGTTGATTATTTCTAAAATTCCTCCTGTTTTCTGTGGAGAATTAAAACTTGTTGAAACTACTTAAATAGAAACTGGTATTTCATGTTTGTGAAAAATCCCATGTACCAACTACAATTTGAGGTTAACGTTCAACCGCCAAATATTCAAAGGTTGATTATTTTTTAAATTTCTCCCGTTTTCCGTGGAGGATTAGAAATCGCTCAAACTTGATAGTAACTGGTATTTCATGCTTGTGAAAGAGATTCAACTGGAAACTCTCCATTATTCAACCATATTTATTTAACCCCATTCAAGGGCAATTAGGATTCAGTTTGTTCAATTTTACAATTTTCAGGGAAATTAATAACGTGAGGCAGGTCAAGATCTAAATCGCATACAAGGACGATGCATTTCGAAGGTCGGGAAGATTCAGTTCATTCCATTTTCTCAGTCAAGTGGCACTCGATGCACCTGCGAGGAGTCGGGCAGGTGGTTCCTCTTCCTATGGATACTACACAGAGTATCCAAGCCCTCCTTATCTCCCCTGCCACCGTACTGACCCTAATCGACGTTGTTTGCTGGCTGATCGATTTCGCCGAGGAGCCGGTAAGCACTCGGCAACTCCCACCCCCGCCCCATTTGCCACGGGGCCCGCCGAGTCAACACTGGTTAATTTCCTCTCCTCTTTCCCGAGCGACTGAAGCTGCGGATAAACCGCACACTTGTCTTTTGAACGCTCGGTTTCCCCAGTCGTTTGACCGCCGGTTGGTCCACCCACCTGTTGACTGTGCTGTTGTGTACACCGATGTCCGATCTCTCAGCTCACCACCGAGATCCTGGGTAGGGAAAAACGAAGGGAGTGTCAGCAGGTCGCGCCCATTGCGGGCCGCCAGTGAACTTGACTACCAGAGACTCGAGTCCTTTTAATCCAAGGTCAACTGGTCTCAGATCAAAGGGGCGACGGGATCTTATTTTACTTTCTCGGGTTCAAATCCAGAAGGGACATCGAATGGACGCCTACATGCCTGCAGGGATGGGCAAAATCTTAATCATAGAAAAAGAATATGATTAAAATCATAATCACAGCGTATGATTAAGAATAATTGCTTAATCACAAGAATTTGTGATTAATCATAAGAATCTGAGATTAATCGCTGAAATCTGTGATTAATCACAGAAAAATTTGATTAATCACTGAAAGTTGTGAAAAATCATAGCAATGGATGGTAATTAATTGTAGGAATCCGTGATTAATCTCGTTATATTAATGAATTTTATTCCGTAAAAACTGAACAGGCATAGTCTTCAAGTATTTTGGAAAAAAAAATCTATTTTGAAAAACTTGAACAAATATATCGATTTTTAATATAATCGATTATTGCAGCTTATAGGGGCAAGGTGGTGGGTATGTACAATCTTTCCGAATTTCGGGGCAAATAGTGGCGCGTCTATTTTTTGGACAAACACTAGAATTAGGAAAATAATAGATAACGCTGTTAGGTCTAGGACCAATAGTGGAACACCTTGAAACAATCTGGAATTAATCGGTAAAGGAAGGAGATTGATTTATTTCGGATCGATAGCGAAACAAAAACATGATAAAAACTAAAATTATTGGAATAATTGTGGAACATTATGAATGAACCACAGTTCCGTCCAACAGTCAACCAACCGTCAAATTCCTACACAGGGTCGTAGTGATTTATCCGTTCTCTTTTCGTCATTCTTCGCTTGAAAATGAACCCACGAAGCTGTATAGAAGTGAACACTTCCTTTCATGACGCTCCTTCTATCTACTATCAGCCAAAGAATTTGTCTGGGAACATATACCATCTAGGTAGCCTGCATCACGAGTGATTTTCACTGACAGTTCAAAATCGAAAGATTGAATTTTGATTTTGGGATGCTACAAATGAAATGGAAAGGATGTACAAACAGTCAGACTATGCAGATTCGTTCACAAAAAAAATGTACAAGCTTGACACCGTCATATAATTTGTACAAGCTTGACACCGATATCAGATTCTCGTGCACGGAGTGGTTGTATGGCAGCACCTCACTCACAGACAGGTATATCGTCGTAAAGTGAGAAATATTTTTAGCCGAGTTTCAGTTGAAAACGATAGTCTTTCAATAAAAAATGTCTTGTAATTTTTTTCCACCGCCGTCAACCGACCACCTGTTGATCTAATTGGCGCTGATGAATTATTTCAGACGATCGCGCTCGCCCCGTGTTGACAAATCCGGTCAAAACACTTCCGACGTCAATGCGCATATTTTATCACCCGTTTGCTACCTCATTATACGACGGTAGGAACTCGGGAGTGACATCGATCAAGAGGCTAAATAGGAAACATCAAGCGCAGAAAATGAAGATGAACCCTAAAGTGAACGAGCATTTCTCGAAAACATCAAGTAGATCCAATTTTTTTCAATGAGAAAAAACATTTATTGATCATTATATGGGGTGGAATGTTGGATTAGTTGGGTTTGTGAGAAGTATAAATTGATACGCCAAAAGCTCGAAGTGGTATGCCAGAAGTTGAAATTGAGTCGCCGAAAGTTTAAATTGAGATGCCAAAAATATTAAAATTGATTTGTGCCAAAGGTTCAAATTAATTTGCCAAATCCTTATCCTCAAATCTCTTATGATGTGGAGAGTCCAACAACTCAGATAAGGAACGGTATTGTACTATATTTGAGTTTAAGCGTAGACCAAAAGGAACAGGAAACAAACAGCGCTGAAAATTAAGATGAACCCCAAGCTAAACAACAAATTTTTCGTCTACATCATGCAAGCATATTCCTAAATCTCTTTATGATGTGCAAAATTGTCAATTATCTCATGTGAACTGTTTTCGCATAGAGGTGTGTAAACCCAGGTCACCTGAGGGAGTAGACGACCCGCAGGTCACTCAGTCCGAAGACACCGTTATCTCGTGGCATGACCGTCAACCTCTATTATCTTCGTCATCCATAGATGACTGTCAAATGACTTTTCCTACTCCCTATCATTTTTCGAGTCCTCATGCAGATTTTCATATGAATGCCTAAATATTCAATATAATCGACTCTGTGATGATTATAGTATCAACCAGTATTGCTTAGTATTGAGTAAATTTGAATGGTATTGACTATGCGATGAGGGGAGTCCTTCGTTGATTAGAAGGAAACTCGAGCTAATGGCAGATGGGTGAACAGCAGGTCACTTTGTGAAGAACGGTTTGGCAGACCTGCAGGTCTCGGACTAGTTAGTTAGTTGGCCGCGGGGAGCCATGCTGTCACAAAAGTCTTGTGATGAACTGTAGGTCTACCCTCCGCAGGTCATTTGGGACAAGTTCACTTGAATGACATGTTCTCTGAGACAAGGTCACTCACTCACCACCCGCCTCTATTCTCGCACGCATCTCTCACCTCGATGAGTAAATCAGTGTAATTTTGTCATTGATTTCAATATTTCAACGAATTTCGCTGACAAAAAAAGTAATTTCTAGTTGTGCAATTGTTCGAGAATGGTGCTTCTCGGGATCAGCCTTAAATGTACTATAAGAAGCTCTTATTTAATGTGTCGTTTTACAAAAAAAGGCAGATCTCATTTCAAAGGTGAAGAATTTGAAGAAAATTGTCGTAAAATTCAACTTTTTCAAGTTTCTCGTTTAAACGACTTAGAAGTCTAGGAAAGTAGGGGACAGGGGTGACGATGGAGGTTCAAAAATGATAAACCTTTGTGAAATGATTTGTTCCGTTTTAATTTAATGATATTCATCCATGTACCAGTGATCTGCGCAGCAAAGCTACCTAACAATGAAAAAATAATCCATTGTGTAATAGTTTGCAACACTTCCCATTTGCATGGAATCTGATTCAGCACAGTTGAGACGAGGCATTCTTCAAAATATTAAGGAGTAAAAGGAAAAGTCTATTCATCGTGTTATAGAATATTTTCTCAAAATTATAGGTTTGTCTAATGAAGCACCTAGTCGAGAAACAACAGTTGACATTTGTCGAAAATCTATTGCGACAGAGAAAGATGAAATGAACACGGAAGCTGCACAACGCAAATATCAACGCGAATTGCGGCCAACGCAAGGTAAATTAATTCTGCTGTCGTCATCATCCTCAACAGGACGAAAGAAAGAATTTCGAACTGGTAGAACAAGAACCAGCTTCAGGCATCGCAAGTGCTACCGAACTCAAGTTAAATGACACTAGTAGTTGACACCTACGCTCGGTCCCTCGTAATAAAACACTCCATAGAACCCGTTGAATTGGTTTATGTTTCAAGGCGGAACGGAATTGACAATATTTCAATCGATTGAGATAAACGAGGGAACGCACGCCGCACGAGAATTATCAAATGGAAGCTGCCGGTTATTTTCTAATAAACATGTTCCACTTCGGGAAGGTTCCAAGACATACTCTCACATACATATAACAATAATACATGTATTACAGTAACAAGGAGCCTCACCGACATTACAGACTCATATTTTGGTTTATTATTTGCAATAATCGTATAGCAAACTTCAATTTATATCCCTTTCTCAAGCGTTGTCATTTTATAGGTTTTATAGGTCTTTTAGTAGCGCAGATTCAAAATTCTGCTATGTCCGAATGTCGTACAGGCCACAAAGACCACAGACTTGATGTAAAAATAATTCCTTCGCACATGGACTCCACTAGAGGTTTAGTTGGTCCTACCTTCTACAGAGCCCGATCGCCACGCGCGCGTTGATGCCAAAAACTGGTCAATAAAGAGTAGAAACGCTATTTTCAAGTTGTCCCCAGGATATAAGCAAATGGTGATTTTGAACAAAAAATCGAAGGAAGTAGGTTTCAGATGCACAGAAATTCGACAGAAGCAAATAACAGAAATTTCTTAACCTTAAAGCGACCATCACAATGACACGAACAATCGTTATCATTGCTCAGAATATAATATAACGGTGTGTTAAGGCTTTTGAAATGTGATGAACGTGCAACTTTTGTAAAAATAAATAATCCTTACTGGCATTTCACACGAATGGGAACCCCAATTCTACATTCCTTTCTAAATTGGATTACACGGCGAATTTCATGTAAATTCCAACTATCACACTTGATTTTTTATTCACAATCCAAGTGGATATTTACTGGACAATTAATAATTACAAGAAGAGCACAAAACATTTCATTGACACTACAAATTTTTATTCTGCCAGGGTGGTCACTTCAAGTGTAGTTTTAGCAAATCTATGTAGCTGTCATTTGAGCATAGTGAGGGATATTTCTGTCAAACAGCTCGCTCGTAGCTCTTGAAAAAAATGAAACATAGGTTCTTTCGTAAATTTGGTTTGATCCGTCTTTAAGATTAATGGGGGTTGTACGAGTATATGAGCAGTATATGAGTAGTTATATGAGTAGTATATGAGTAGTCATAAAAATCGTTTGAACTTCGCTTCAAAATTGTTTTGGGATGATCTGTTGGTCAAATGATTTTTGAAATCGTAATGGAGGTAGGGATCGCTTCACCTGGAAGGAGCAGGAATGGGGTCATGTTTGTTGACTCACGTGCCGCGGCTGAGTTGGGCCGGCACCTAGGGAGAGGGGTCCGAGCGGCAAGGGCTATCAAATGCCACCGATTAAATTCCACTCATTGTTCCGAAAACAATAAACTCGCCGAAAGACACCCAATACCCTTTCAAAACTACGAAGACTGCTGTAAGTTTTGTTTTCTCTCCCAGGAAAGGCGGAAGAGTTTGTTATGGGGCTGCCTCTCGTGTGTTGAGATTCAAGGAACCACTGCGGATGTATCGAAGCAATACTAATATCGAAGCCTTACAATCCTCAAACCAAAGAGGGATCTCTTCAAGGACTTATAAACTTCCAGACTTCAAACAAGCATTCGATCTTTTAAGCAATATCTCGGGGAGGTCCGAACGTGAAGAACGTCCAAAATCAAGGAAGAAAAGCAAGCCTATAACGACACAAAAACTGCTCTTTGAGTTCGGTATGGTGTGGATCAAACCAATGAACAATCTTTGTTGAAAGGTTTGGGACTCACTATACATAAAATCGTTTCTGTATACACACTCAGGAGTTGAAGATTTACATGGTGAACTCCAATTTAGTTATGGTGCTTTCCTATCCATCAAGTGTTGTGAATAAACAAAAAGGTCATCGTGTTCGATTGTTTTTGAACGCGAAGTGCAATCAATCTCACGTGTAGAAACCATATTTCTGAGTTCTGATCTAAAGGTAGAATTTCTGAAATTCATTTCTAAATTGGTCCATTGCGAAAAATACACTGCTCCTGCACACCTTTCCAACTTTTTCCATAGGTAGCAAGTACTAGATCACTTACTACGATCACTTCTCATAAATTCTGAGTGAGTTCTGTGGGCATGTGGAATTCCCTGCCGCCTTACATCCGTGGCCTGCACTCATTCGAGTTCTTTTTCTTGGCTGCACCATCAATTTCTCAAGAATATGTACCACTGCCCAGTTTCTATTCGTCTATTTTCATATATTCTCTCTTCTTCTGTCTGTTATTCATCTATTTTATTAACTGACTCACTTGTACTTGTACTTTTACATAATTAATTCTGGTTGGTAAAGAATAATTTCAGCGATATTCACTTTCATTATTACATGGTTATTTTGATTGTAATAAGTAAGCCATTTCTATTTGCTCAAAATTACTTTATGTACTATATTATCATAGATTCCAACCCTAAAAAGTCGTATTTAAAAATAAAAGTATGAACTCTGACTCGATATGAAGAAACAATGTCAAGTTGAGTAAACATCATCATCACATGATTGAGTTGTGAAACGCGTTCCATTCTTGTGTAAAGTACAATAATGAAATTTGAAATACAGATGAAATTCGACGAATTCCGTCAACTCCTCCCATTCAATATGTTGAACTAACCAAACTGAGTGGGGTGAGTGAACGATGCAGACTAATTCAGTCAGGATACTGTACCAAGAAAACAATGACAACAGTGCTCTTTTTGCCGATTGACAGTCACTTGCAAACAAAGCTTCAATTGAATATACCAGCAATCTAATAAATCTTGAATCGACAAATACTCTGGCGGTGTCTTGCAACTCACGAAACTGGAAATTGGCAAGAGGGACTCTGCATACATACCTATAAAGCACAAGACGGGTCCAAATGGTAGAGTAACTTGGGAGGACAGTCACTTCATGGGTCTTACCCCTCGGCGTTACAACCCATGGAGGATTTGAGCCTGGTAAACCACACGTCCCCATGCCGGTCTCTCCATGGCGATGGTCCGCCACCTGAGTACATTCATTCGCCGTGGATCCTCCTCTACTCCGTCAATCCAGCGCAGCCTTGGTCTTCCTCGCAGTCTTCTACCACCTGGTCCATGGTTGAAGAGCTTGCTCGCTGCTCTGTCACTTGGCATTCGCTGGGCCTACCCTGCCCAGCGTAATCTTGCACGTTTGCCTCAGTAACTACGTCTGAGTTTCCATACATCTCGCTCAGCTCACGATTTGTTCGGATCCGCCAGACTCCCCCGACAAAGATTGCTCCGTAAATTCTTCTTAGCACTTTTCTTTCTCAGCGTCTCAGCTGATTTTCCTCTCCCCTGGTAAGTGTCCAGGTTTCTGCTCCATACAGCACTACGGGACGTACTACCGTGCGGTATATCCTGACTTTGGACGCTCGGCTGAGCCATCTGCTTTTAAATATTTTTGTCAGGGCAAAGTAGCACTCATTACCAGACTTTATTCTCGCGTGTATTTCGACCATTTGGGAGCAGTTGTCATTGACAATTGCTCCCAAGTACTTGAATGTGCGGCGTATCTCAAGTGTCTTGCCAACTTGACTTCATGTGCCATCCTTCACAAACAATCAATTGATGCTTCGTAACTTTCCACAGATTTCTGTAATAATTTTCCTCCTGATCCATGAATTGATCAATGTAAGCACATCATTTTCGTCAGTAAGAAACGTGGATCTGTTCAAAGGAATACGAGACCGATTTTCCTCAAGTTCCTTCTGTAGAAGAACAAATCCGACGGACTGAGTGATTTGTGTGGCTTCCCCTTATCTTATCGGGCAAGTTTTTCCTTCACGGCAGTCAGAGCGCCAGTTATCTGTTTGACTTATGATTTTGCCGCCATCGCGACCATTTCATTCGACATCACAACATCTCCCAAAATCCCTTTATTATTTTACAACTAGAAACTCGTCTCTTCACCTAGGTAACACCCATGATTTTAAGATCCTATTGAAACTTGTGCGTGAATTTCGAATTATCAACTGAAAGCACAAGCTCTATTTGCAACATTTTAAATGACACAGAAAGAAAATTTGGTTTTTATTTTCTTCCATCACTAATTAGACCCGACAGACAAGATGACCTCATATTATAGCCGACTAATGCATTCAGATTCTTGGCACAAAAGATTCGCATGTGGACAGAAATTATATGAACTTACTGCAATGTAGATGGAAACATCCATTCCACCAAAACATCAACAAATAAAACGAGAGTAAACTCCGGTACACAGGTGATGAGTAAAATTTAATCAATCTTGGTCCAGTAGTTTAGAAGAAAACCAGCAGACACCGTGTAATGGACGGGTCTAATTTAAGTACATGTACGTAACATATTTAGAACAGTTCAATTTATGCAAAATCAATTATTGTTGGTTCAGTGTACCAATATGCTAGATTTGATCATTATTTTAAAGTATAAAACTATTAAACAAACATTCGTATTTCATTCATGTATATACCTATTGTTGACATATGTTGGGAACATTCATCAAACTTTTCGAGAACAAGAAATTATGCCAATTCATGTCTCTTGTGTTCATACTGATTTCTGTAAGAGAAACGCATATGTTTATGCAGTGACATTTTTGTATGCTAATGACTTGAACTTGTCCTACTTTTTTTAGTTTATAAAGTTTTACGAAGATCTTGAATATTTATCAAATATTAGTTTCCTTCGTTTTTGCGAACACCTTCAATCTCTCTCTCTCTCTTCTGGGAATTATATTTTTCGGGGTACTTATGAGCAGATTTATGTCGTTCATATATACATTTATATCGCCTCAATCGAATGGATGCTATGGGACAAAAATTGGTTCAAAAAGGAAAAGTGTTCTTCCAAGTTTTCACTGAGATTGGAAAGTGGAAATCGACTGAAGGAGGCTTCAGATTCGTATAAACTCAGCCATAGCAAATGACAGCAATTCCAGAACCTACAAGTGAACAAGCAAAGCTCACAATGACACAAGCAATCTCGCATTGTTAAAAAAAAAAAATAATAATACCATGTGTTAGAATTTGCAGCGTTTTTTAAAATTATTTGAGAGAGTAGCACTCTCGGTTTTTCCGCTGTGATTTTGAACAACCGAAGTATTTTTCTTTTCTGTTTTAATTTTGCTTCTGTATGATGTTTATCATTGCAGATTTGTATGTTTGGAGTTAATTAATGAATGATAAATATAAAACCTTGAGACGTATAGAACAAACTTGGAGAGGGAGGAATGGTGTGTGCGTGTGTGAAAAATAAGGTTTTGATTGACCACAGCGGTTCACTATTGAAGGTGAGACTATTTGCTTCTAGTGTATTGCTGTTGGCTTTTCTCTACAGTATCAGTGACCTTAAAAAGGTTGGTTCTTTCAACTACCTTTTTCTGATCTTTTGTAGTTTTTAAAAATGATTTTAGATCTACAATTAATGATTCTTGTTGTACGATATCGTTTCATTCAATCAATAGTCTCACTATCAATACAACCGTTGGGTTGGATTCAACAGAAGGAATGGGAAACCACCATAATCAAGATTCACTATTGGTAACCAGTGAGTACTGTCAGCTTCAAATGGGTCGCGTTCCATTCATTATTTGACTTCTAAGCTTTCTTTTTATTTAAAGACAGCGGTAGACAGTTCCGTTATAGGGCTCCTGACAACTCCACCGAGGTACGTACTGTTACCGTTTTACGTACTATGCAACCCACCAGACCGTGAAATAGCGATCGTGTAACGTTGAAGATTGACCCCTTTCAAAATCAAATGAAACTGATCCCTCCCGTGATTACCTGAACTATATCTGAGAATCGATAAGAAATCAGCGATCTACCGGAACGATAAGACGCGGAATTACGGTCTCCACTTCACTGAAAAACCCCCACGTTTTCGAGTGACTGCCGTTTCGTTTACAAACGTGAAATCGGGAGCGACGAGTAGAAGGAGCAGATAAGATTGTGGGCATTCTAACGAGCCTTGTATTTGTATAATTTCAAAAATACGACCCGCGAGCGACAGAATTACCTCTAGGAGCTCCGTTCCTGTTGATAAATCTCCGAAAAATCATTTCCACTCATCTACCAATTCTATTTTCACATTAGTGAAAAGAAAAATGATTTTCAAATGGGTTCCTGATTTCATTCCCTGATAAAAACGCGACCAAACAAAGTGGCAAAAAGATGGTACGCTTCACATGGTTTCAAAATGGAATCCCCATAAATTTACATAGACAAAATTCATTCTAAAACACCCTAAATCGATCACTTCGAAGGGGCCAAGTCCCTTAAACAATAGTTCAGGAAGTTGTTTTCCATGAACCATTGATACTGCATGGAAGCTCTCTAGCTTCGCCACGGACTTTTATTACACAAAATTTTTTTAAGAAAAATTCTGTTAGCTCAAAGCTGTAGAAATTCTTCAGAAAAGCTTATTTTTTAGGAAACTATCCAGTTGGAAGAATGGATACTTTCCTGAAAGAAAAGATTACCATAAATTTAAATGTAAAGAACTGTGGAGTCCAAAAACTAGAGAATTTGAATCAGCACAGCAGAAAACTGGGATTCGAAATGGAACTAAAATTACTCATCACGACTGGGTTATCTTTATAAAGTTTAGATCCTAGGATATAGAGAATTCTCCCATCCCAACCGTTTAATAATTGGGGAGACAGTACGACAACAGAATACATGTTATAATGCACTCCATTAACCCCAAAATCACAGTCCAACTCAACATTGAAGTCGATAATAACGCACTGCCCATACATAATTTGGCAAACTTTTATAAGTTCAGACAGTGGTACATTTCCAGAACGTATTACCAAGACAACCACTCCACGAGTTTTTGTAAACTCTAATTACTCCCGACGGGAACCAAACAAAGAGGAGGAAAAACCCATGCTGCAGTAGTGTTGCCACGCACTTTTTCAACGACAAACAGTCATTTAAATCGGTTGATTGAAAACAAATTGTTAGTTATGAGGACAAAATCTTGCGACAGAAATTAAACTAGAGAAAAAAACGTTGTACAACACTGGAGCATGTACCATAGTACAGTAGACCCTTGAGCAAAAATATTTTTTCAATTTTTTGAATTGATAACTACTGCATTAAGGGCAAGCACCATTTTTTTAAACGCGTTAAAATAATCCATTTTTTTGTTTTCAAGTAGATTCTGAGAAAAAATTACGTGAATATAACAACATGCTATAGCGTTTTTCTATAGGAAAAAAATTGCCTTCTACCCTTAAATAAAACGTCAGGTAGTAAAGCAATACCTTAAGAAAGTTATAGGTCGTGATCTTACGGGTGCTGAATCCATTATAATTAAATAACTATTTAACTCAAACTTCGAGGAAGCCCCTAAAAAAAGTCGACATTTCTATTACAGTTAGGGTTGGGAAGGATTTCTGACATAAGTTCACCCATCATGTTAGAACCCACGCATGTCACAATTGGCAATAAAAATATGTCTCTCGTTCAGTCGTGACAATGTGAGATGAAAACTGGAGGTGGTTTCTCTATAAATGTTTTCCGAGTGCAATTCCACGACGAGACGTTGCTCGAACCTTTAGCTTTCATCGTTTACAAACTCTTGAAGGATAAATAAACCGATTGCGGGAAAAACGTGCCTCTCGCGGATATTGTTATGTCAAGAAATAGCGGGGAAATAGGGGGAGGGGGGATGTTGTAGAGTTACCTGAAAGTAACAACAATTGCTTGCCAAAGACGTAAGTCATTGACCTGTTTCATAAGAACGAGAAGAGGCAAGGGGGAAGAGGGGAGAAGGCCGGGAGTCAGGGTAGGGACGCAGAACTTCAACTCAGCTGCCTCAACCTACATTCCGCGGAACGGACCTCCCACCCTTAGGAGAAAACGGAGGTGCATAACGAGAAAGGCGTAACGGGAACTTGCTGTGGAAAAACCTTCTGGGCGGTGAAAAGGAAGACGTTACTCGGCCAACTGGATAGGATACAATCTATTTAAGAATAATTTCAAAATGTTAAAAGGATTGTTATGGTTAGAGCGAAATTGAAAGTCAATAGGTTCGTACCTACTCCATTATACATTCGAATGCGCGAGACACAACTACGAAAGAAAGGGCATAAGCAAGCTAGAGGCGAATTAACACTATTTGTTTCATAATTTTGCGGGAAAAACATCCCATTTGGTCCGTCAGGAGCTTAACAGGTTTTGGAGATTCGAATTGGTGCCCTAAGGACGACATCCCTGTCTAGGGTTCCCAAAATCCTTAGGCTACCCTACAAATAGTCCGTAGATTACCATAACGAACGCTAAAAGCGACTGTTTTGTTGTCTCTTCTTTTGGAATGGCTGTCAACAGTCAAGACAATTAAAAACGCACTAACAGGACACAAGTTATAAGATGACAATGGTTAGGAAAAGGAAACAAAACGGCCATCTGGACGACGAAATTCCTAGGTTCGACTCTATCGCACATGGCGTCCACCCCCTCATACTACTATCTGAAGTGTAAGTTTAAGCGCCACATATTCAACTGTTGATTTTGTGCGAACCCCCTCTTACTTTCTGTGGTTGAATAGAACCCGTTGAAACAGAATAAAAACTGGTATTTCATGGTTCTTGGTTTTTCTACCACACTTACATACCCCATTCTTACGCTATCCCTACATATTCGATCAGACGAATTCACTAATATTTCCCTACTCAGGGTGACAATTTAAACTGAAGGAAACCTTGCGTAACCTTCCACAATATCTTTCACGCTAAATGTTCCTAATTGTTACTATAATACTTTATTGTAGAAACGAGATTTCTTCACTTTCAATTATTCTTTCACGTATCTTACAAACGTTATATGGAACCATTAGACTCTCTTTCATATTTCAAACATTAAAATAGAAAAAAACGAGAACATACCGGTTTTCATAACAGACAAACTAGGGAACAGTCCAAAGTTTTTTCTAGGAAACTACCATAGTAGGTAAACTGTAAATCAATTGGAAAAATACATTAGAACCTGTTATTAGTATCTAAGTAAATTACTATCGGTCGAAGGCGAAAACAGTTATTCAAACGCTTATTACAATCACCGGTTACGGTCCATAATTTATTAGAAGGGTCGATTCAGGATATATTTTTGTTTTGGAGATGAAATTAGACAGAAAATAATTTGTGTCTATTAACTGTTGCCATACATAGGGAATTTCTCCTTGTGGCTCGATTTGCTTGATATTCATTACAACTTTTAATATCATTATGAAAAATAGGTAAAGAAGCCATTCCAAGTTTTCCGAAGGTACACAATCTACGTACAGAAATACGTACCTATGTTGTGATTGATTGTGTCATAGGGACAAAAATAGTTGACTAGGCCCTAGTTTAATTGACCATTTTAGGGGAAAGTTCTGTAACGAGGGACATGACGAAAATAGTGAGTGCGAACAAGTTATTGGACTCTCAGCCCATAACTTTACACTTCAGCTTAGTACGGTAATGTATCACCAGTTGTAATTTCCCAAAACTTACAATTCCTTAGACGACTATTTCGAATTTCATTCGTGTTAACGGCTACAGAAGTAGGAACGAGTAGTTAGGGCTGCTAAGCAGTTATCTAGAGATAATATCAAGTAAAAACTGCCTCTTCATCTGTCCACAATACAGAAATAATAAACAAAGAAAGAAAAAACCAATCATCAACTTTTGTTAAAACAATTTTTCGAGTAGAGTTTCACACACCAAGTGTTGTCTTCCACTACACCGTGATGGCCAATTTTCGTACTAAAATTTTCGATTTTCTGGTTTTATACATAAGACTTCTCCTCCTTTCACAACTTGCAAACATGCACATATTTCAAATGTAACACTGTTTGAATCACTGTCATTTATTTGTAAAGTAAAAGTTGTAAAATTAATTAAAACAATAGGTACTGTAGATGTGATACACTGAAAAGAGATGGAATGTGATCAACAGTAAGGATCGATCAGTTGATCTCACAGGATACACGCAGATGTTCTGAAGGGAAGCGTACTTGGCCCACTCCTGTACGAGTACATCCTGTTCACCAGTGATTTGCCAGAAACAGGGGAGAACACACTAGTGACGTTTGCAGATGATACAGCTGTCCTATCGGTAGGTGAAACGAATCATGCAACAATTCCTGAACTAAGAAGATCTATATTAAGCAAATCCAAGACTGGAGGATCAGTACGAATGAAACGAAATCAGTTCATTTGGACTTTACCAACCGCAAGCTCGACTACATTCCGGTCTATCACAATGGCAAGACTATGCCGCACGCCAATGAGGGCAAGTATCTGGGCATGACCCTGGATGCTAAGTTGCGATGGAAGACGCATGTCAAGAATAAAAAAGCAGAACTGGTTCTCAAGTTCAGAAAAATGTACTGGTTAATGGGCACTCGAAGATGTCAATCCAGAACAAATTAACATTGTACAAACAAGTCCTCAAACCAGTCTGGGCTTATGGAGTGCAGTTGTGGGGCTGTACCGCTCAAAGTAAACGCGATATTATACAGCGGTATCAAAACAATGTACTTAGGTGTGTTGTTGATGCATACCGGTACACCAGAAATGTTCGACTACACGAAGAACTTCGTATACCAACAGTAAATGAAGTAATCAGAATGCACGCTATAGCCCATCACAAGCGGCTACAAGTACACGTCAATGAAGAAGCTGTGCAGCTCCTCGACGTTGACGACCTACTCAGACGTCTCAAGAGAAATAAGCCTCATGATCTGTGTACGTGAATTAAGGTGCTCACGATAACAAAATCCGCGAAGTGAAAAATTCAGTGAATCTCAAGTGCAACAAATGGCACTTCTAACGTTCGAGACTTAGTTATGTACCTAAGCTTTAATATAACCAACCCATATTTTAATGTCAAAAATGTGTAGCTTGGTGCAATAAATCACCTTCTAAAAAACGTATATCTTGTTGATCCTTGATATTATCAAGGTTGAGGTTATACTTTCATATTTGGATGATTTCGAAATTTCGGTACATTTACAGTCTTAGAGATATAACGAAAAAAATGCTGAATATAGGAAATACTGCTTTTTTAGGGTTGTGGAGTACGTTTAGATGTGTACAACTTGATTATTTTAATTGTAAGATACATGTTACATGGCAGTGTTCTCATAATTTATGAGCAGTATTTTCTCATTTCGAAGGATATCCCAAATTGGTGGTTTAGAAGCAAAACACTATTCCCGAGACTCTCACTTCTTCTATTTGGTTTGAAAGTATGATGGACTGCAATACATCACCCTTCACTGCAGATTTCAAATTCAAGCCTCTCATCTGATACAGGTCAGTATAAAGCTGTGCCCAACCCTCTTTTCTCACTCTCGATTTTTTTTTAAGAAGCCCGCTAAAGTTTTTTTGAAGGGACCAAAGCGAGGGCAACACTGGTTCATCATGGCCACCTAGTTCCGCACTTCTCAAAGCAAATTCTTTGTGTGCGATTAGGCAAACTATTTGTGAATCCCTCCTCTTCCTTCCCCAACACCAGCTTTCTTCATAGAAATCTGAACGAGAAATGTCATTTTTCTCAGTCCCTAGATTTCAATATCAATCAATTTGTGATCAAAACCCCCAAAACTGTCAGAGATTATGTGTGCCCATTTCGCAGGATTACCGCAGCAATAAACATCTTGTTACCTACTGAAGCAATAAAACTATTAACTAAGTTCATAACCGGTAAAGGTGACTCCGTACATGAAATGACAAAACCTTGTTCATTGATTTTTTTATTTTTTCTCACTGCCTAATTTTAATTTCAGTTTTTTTTTCATCATTCTCTGCAAAACTTTTAGGGACAATTATATAGATTAAGTTTATTTCTAAGGATTACTGTTGACATAATAAAGAAAATATAAACACAAAAGAGGGTTTTCAACAATTTTAGAAGAAACGTTTTTCGAGTAAAAAATGTACCGAAATTTTGAAATCACCCATTTACTATTGATACCAACTCATGTTGCAAGTATACATTTACTAGACTAGAATTAGCATTTAATAAAATTATTACAGGAGACACGACCAATTGATTTTATAGAACAGCGTTGAAAATAATTTCATAGAACAGCATTCAATCATCAAGGTTTATCTGTCAGATAAATGAGTGGGTGATGAATGAATTTTCGGTATTACCTATGTCTATATGGCTGACGTAAAAGTTTTTGGCAGGATACAGAGGCTCCCATTATTCAGGGGATATGAAAGCCGAATGTTAGCAAAGAAAGGAGACCGAGAAACTAACAGGTGACTATTATCAAGATATTTTGATTGTTGGTGTAATGACAGTGTTACAGGTCAGCAATTAACTTGGTCAATAGAGCCCCCTCCCCGCCTGGAAATCACCTGTACTTTGTTGTTCCCATTCTCAACCTTGGCCTCGAATAAATTAGCAAGCCCAGCCAAATACTCTGTATTTAAAATTAAACCATAATTAGCGCACCTCATGCTATTGAAAAACCCGTTTATCTGCAAGAAAAATGAACGTTGAGAGTATAGGAGTATCCACAACTTGGAATTATCGATAAAACCGAACACAATTCAAATCAAATAATTCAATACGCAGATGGGATTGAATACAATAATTTCTGAAAACTCACACAGGCAAGACATTAAACTTTTAATCCTTTTAATATAAACTTTCAATAATTAAACTATCTAAGAAGTGGCAACCCGAAACCATAAACCTAACAAAATGAGGGATCCATATTTTCTAGTAAGTACGTCCTTACGTATTAATAATAAATCATTTACGTACATTACGAAATAGGTGCTTAGTGATCTCAAATAATACGTGTATCGATTAATCAAGGCTTCAAATAGAGCTGCTGATTTACTGATCATCTTTTTCGGAAATTTCTAGTTCTTTTCAACTAGCAGTTTTATAAGTTGTTTTCGAATTCCGATTCTACCTTATTTCTCAAGATAAAGGTGGGTTAGGTTTGCGATGCAATTGAATTGTTATCATGTTATGGGCAGATATCAAGATAGTGATGGCAACTCGAGGGTAATTTGTATTTTGAAAATCTAGTAACTAACGTCGAATTTGAATTGATTGATTATCACTACAAACTGAGTCGCAAAGCTCGAGGATAAGAGAAAGCGAAAGAATAGTTGCGAAAATCAATCTCCGGTTGGAACAGTAGGTGGTTAATAAAGAGGTTTAAAACAGGTATGAAGTCGAATAAGTTCAAGTAAGGAGAAATGACATTGATAAATAAGAGGAAAAATGGTAAGTCACTGGTGGGATCGAGTGAATGGGAAGTGAAATTGAAATTATGTAGGTTGTGGTCCCCAAAAGGCAGTGATAGGTAATTGATGTTTGTCCGCAAGAGCGCAGCACCGTACGCGGCGAAGAGAAATTCCACAACCACAACCCCGAGAATTGAGATCTCGGTACGAGCAAACAACTGAGTCAATCTCTCGTCTTTCTGACCCCGAGAGGCCACAAAACAGACAGAAAATAACGATTGATTGATAAAGAAATGGAAGATAATGGCTTCAGATCGTAAAATACCGTTTTTAACGAGCGATTTGAGTTATCAACAAAGGTACAACAAACCTTCCTAAAATAGCGCAAGCTGTGAGGCCAAGGTGAGTGAAACTGACGACTTTTACGGCTTTAGATATTGCGTTTTGGAGATGGGATATGAGAATTTGGGGTATTTGAGGTGGTTTGTGTGTGTTGCGGCCGTGAGAATAAGCACAGGGCCGATAGAATCACAAGAAACATAACTGTACAAGGAAAGCAGGTGGTAGGAACCCCCAACAAGGTCGTTGTTCTGAGTCAAGATTCAAGAATACCGAGACGAAAATGCAGAACCAGCTAGATGAATCAGGGTAATTAGACAGTTTTATCGGGTAATTGAGTTTCCTGCGACGAAACATCGTAAATCACAAAAGGAAATGTGGATACAGACGGAAAAAATAATGACAAAACCAATGGCCTTGTTAGTGACTGTCCTATATAGCCGCGAATCGATTGGAAAGACAAAATAAAAACGCCGATAAGGCGAGGGAAATGAACTTGGATTTGGGGAGAATGGGAATTAAAAGGAGGTTGGATAGAAGGTGAGGCAGATAAAGCGAAGAAACAAAGGAATAACGGGGGGAAAATACGCTAAACGGACCCGGACTACAGACAGCGCACAGCTCAAGGCTAAGAGTTGTGGACATTTTTCGGAGATTCACTATGAGAAAATGCGAGGTTTCAAAAGGTTAATATGGGGTGTGCATTTCAAGAAAAAGAAGTGCGAAAGTGGATGGAAATCGGAGGAAAACAACGGGCGAAAATTGGAAATGAGGTCGAAACTATAGGCCCGATTTCACATACGCCTGTGTGGAAATGTTGAGACAAAAAATCGGTTTTACGGTGTATAACTGTTGCGCAAGGGAATCGGCTTTTTCCGAGAGGAATTTCAGTGTGAAACATGGCGGTTTGATGAGGAGATGAGAAGAACGAAAGGTTCACGACGAATGGGGAGTTATTCCTTGGAGATTATAACAAAACTAGGGTAGGTATACCTAATAGGCTATGAAAGCCATGGGAGCTTACCAGAGCAAAGAAATTGGTGTGACAGTCCTCCAAACTGGCCCCGTTGGTTTGATTGTTTGGGTTCGTCATGCTGTATCCATTTTGGCCCGGGTCGCGGAAAACCACTTTTGGAACACTTTTCAACCGAAAACTAAACAGTTAATTAACACTTTCCGAAAAATCGAAACTCGAAAGGCGAAATCCCATTCAGTCGGGGCTCAGCCTTCAATGGCGACTGGTAAAATGGCGGAGGGAAGAAGCGCAGCCTTGCGGCGCATTCTATTGGTCAATATTGATCACGTGGTGAGTGGGAGAAGGAGCCATGGAGCGTCAACTCCCAGCCTTCCAAGGAGAAGCGTCTGAGAAACGCTCTGGCGGTGGCCTTCACAACTAGAACTTCTGTTCTAGCCCTTTTCCCGCTTCTATTCAAATACTTAACCAACCGCACTTTTTCTCGGATCTACAATATAATATTCAATATATTATTAAATCGAAAGAATTCAAAATATTATTAAGAAACTATTACTTCGGAATAAATATAATCGTCGTTAGCACATTCACTTGTATTTTAATAAATAATAAAATAGGACTATTACCTTCTATTTTAACCAGAAGAAGACATCTAGTATTTACATTAACTTTATCCTTACCTTTATGATTCAGATTAATCATTTACGGATGAATAAATAAAACACAAATAATATTTGCACATCTAATTCCCTAGGACTCCTATAGCACTTATACCTTTTATAGTATTAGATAAGATTTATTGTCATCGATTCGGTACAATACATTCGAGGTTTCAAAAATAAAATAAATAATTATTCTTCTTAAAAGTAACTTGAACGTTTGATCGTAATAATAAGCATGATATTAATATTTTATAAGATGACCGTGCTGGAAAGTTAGAAACTGAGACCCAGCACGGAGTTGATCTTGCTCCGATAAAGATGATATATTTGATATGTAGTTTTAAATTAATGATTTATTTTAATCATACAATTCATTTAATCTTATTTAATATTTGATCATATTTATTTAACCTATTAATTACTTTTACCTTATTAATATAATGTTAATTTTAATGTTTATACTCTTCTGTACTATAGTTCGTAATTTTTCATTTTTTTATTATTATTTTTTTAATAACCATTTGTAAGGAAGAAAGGCTTTCTCATAAAGTTTTAATAATTGTTATATTTCCGGATATTTATATAAGTATATATACGTCATTTGGTATAAAATAAAACCTGTTAGATAATTAATAACTTGCTGATAATTGAAGCAATCAGAAATTCCGTCCGTTTTGTCTGTGTTTTGCATGATCACACTTACAAAAACGAAAGTTCTTTACTACTAGACCAAATTCTTAGGCAAACAAAAATACACTGCCTAGGAGATGGCACAACAGCTTCTTCGTTACAATCAAATTGACATCATTATAAAATATTTAGGCGTACCTACAATGAAGGGGTGCCCACATGAGGCAGACTGCGTCATTGAAATTCTTGTGGGGGGGGGGGGGTAAAGTTGATTGAAACTGTATTTAACGTGACGACATTCAAAAATATATTACATCAGTAGATGTAACGTAAATAATAATGAACCTAGTCATTCATTTAAATATGGTTTGTTTTGCTGCCGAGTCTACGAAGCAGCGGAAGCCTTGTGTTCACTTTCGGGAGCCAAAAAATTTTTGTTGTCTGAATTCAAAATTTCTACTCGCATTTTGCGTTTCATAGCCTACTGAACAAATTTGGTTCCGTGCCTATCGGTCTGTCTTTCTATCCGCATTTCCTTGTTACAGCCATAACTTCCATAATTTTGAATGAATTTAGCTCATATTTTGAGGGATTATGCGGATATGGTCTCTTGAGGTCCCATAGGAATTTCATCTCAATATAATCAGCGGTACCTACGCTCTGAGCAAGCGCTAACCTGAAATTCTTGAAACAGGTATAACTTTCACAATTTTGATTCAATTTAGCTCATATGATGAAGGGTTATACGCACAACGCCTCTCAAGGTCTCATATGAATTTCATCATGATCGAATTAGCGGTAAGCTGTGCGCATGCGCTTACGTGGAATTCATTTTCGTTTTCACTGCCTACCTCTGACGAGTATTTTATTTTTATTTATTTGTTGACAAAAACATTTCTTGGTTGTAATTATAAAATTTCCAAAAAATTATGACAATAGAAATCATCTTAAATGAATATGAAATATCACAAAACAAGGTGAAATGCAATTGCCCACCAAGGCTTAAGTTCTGAGAACTTGTGATCCCTGGTGGAGTCCGGCTGATATAACTTATTTAATTTGAAGTCAAGGAAAAAAAAGAACAAGAAACCAAAAAAAATTAGGTAGACAAAGAAGAGCAAGAAACAAACAAATTAATAAGACACTACTATTTCAAAGGAACTACGATTTCTTAAAAAGAACACGAATACTTTTTTTGTAAACATGGGGCTTGAAAAATCGATTGGATTTATTCCATTCATATATAAAAAGTTTAACGCGGCCACATACGAATTTCTTTTATTAAACTCTGTACAACAACGTGGGAGAGATATATTAGAAGATGCGGTCGTCCGAGAGCATGGTACAGTAAACATATGGGGAGGGTTAATACCAGTTCTAAAAACCTGCAAGCATGACTCCATTAAAAAGATGTGTTTAATATTAAATACGTTGAAATTGGTGTTAAGTTGTGAAGTGGAGTATCTAAAAGGTTTGTTTAGCAGGATTTTAATTAAAGAATTTTGCACAGCCTGGAGCGGATTTAGGAATGATTTGTATATGCCTCCCCATTCCGTTATCCTATACTTAATAAGCGAGAAGGCTGAGGCAAAATACACAGTTCTTTATTGGCTTTCTGACAAAAGACAAACAATAACTTACGAAGCTTACTTATGAGTGCTTTTAAATTTCAAATTCCCATGGAAATGAATGTCCAAATATTTGCAGATATCTTTGTGCCGCTAATACAGCTACATTACCCAGGCAGGGCAGCGCAACCGTGATCGTGATATATACAAGTCGATTTGTTCCTGAAACTGGCGTCCGTGTAGTTATAGAGAAACGTACAACTGATGTCTTGGATATATTCAGCTTCAAGTGATTTAGGCTAAACCAATTTCGAACTATCAAAAGCTCTGAGCTTGGTATCGTAATTAGTTCCTCGTCATTCTTCTGCCAAAAAAACTAAAGCAGCGTCGTCCGCATACATATACAAATTTTACCATTAAAATCAATATTCATCAGATTGTTAACGTAAATTGAAAACAGAATGGGCCCTAACACAGTACTCTGTGGGACCCCACAATTTATAATTAAAGAATTATTCACAGTATCACCTATTCTAATTACCTGTGGACGCTCTGACAGGTAGCTTTCAACTAATCTCAATGGAGTACCACGGACCCCACAACCGCAAAAGCAACTTGTATTTGAAACGCAATGTACTGAGGATTTCTTTATTTCCTATTTTATTATGGTTTCACGTTGATTGTAACGAGGAAGCTGCTCTGCCATCTCCTTGGCAGTGTATTTCTGAAATGCATAAATGACAATGGCAGTGATCGAATATTGTCCGTGATTAGTTTTAGATAAAATAAGGGGTGCTTAAGAGTATTTTTTACATTTTTGTTTTGAGGAGGGGGTAATAAATTACATGGGTGAGGAGCTGGTTCTGAGTTTGGGGGAGGGGGGCGTTATGAAGCTTGGTGGGGGGGGGGGCTGTATAATTTATTGAATTTTTTTGTTTGGTTCATTTTTCAAGATCAAATATACATTTCATCTAGCTACCTACATCATACGAGCATAATAGTATTCAGTATAAATGAGTAGAATTTATCAGCGATTTGCAGAAATACGATGCTGGAAATGGTGACGTTCGTCATTAGCCGGGGCAACAAGGACTTTCTGGCCTCCAACATCCATCCGCCCGCATCCTGAGGATCCGATGCGCGGGGGCAAGAGGGTCGTGATTTATTCAACTCCAGAGCCAACCTGTCAAAATTTTAAATCAATAATCCGCCTCCGGTTTCTGCCGTCCCCCAGCCCTTTTCCCGCTTCCTGCCCAGCGTCGATGATTTGACATCGATAACTGGTCGAAAAGCAACTCGATGTGACTCGGTATTCTTCGAGTTTGGATCGGGTTCTCACGGATGGTATTACAAATTCATATCCTTCGTGCTTGTACATACACTGCCAAGGCGATGCAACAGCAGCTTCCTCGTTACAATCAAAGTGACATCATTACAAAATATAAAATAGAGAAGTCTTCAGATGAAAGATGTTGATGTAATTGGTCAAACTTCCTAAAGATTTGTTGTGACATTTTACAGACTGAAGTATGTAAATGAATGAATTTTGAATAAAAATTGTGAAAGTTATACCTGTTTGAAGAATTGCAAAAGCCGAAAAAGTAGTTTCTAGGTGGAGAAATGTGGATTTTTACCACACAAAATGTGGTTTTCTTGATAAAACATTTAAAAAAATCTTATCTCGGGAACGAGTTCAGATAGGAACGTGCGGTTGGCGGCGTTTCGTCCCATTTTCGGTGTAGTTCACCGACAAATTTATTCTTCATCAAGTGCGGAACAGCCTGTATACAAACTGGCACAGAGAAACCGCAGTAATTGTGGTTTTGAAGATATTTTTTTTTTGTAAATTTAGAGCTTTATTTTTAAGAGCAATGAGGCGACTGATTGTGTCTTCCTGTATTTCTCCTTAGAGCGGCACCGGGGTAGGATCTTGTTTTCAACTTTGAGAGCCAGCATTTTTCATTCATTTTTATCTAAATTAACTTTCTCTTCCGAGGTTTCATGTAAAGTAAATGGGATTTAAATAAATGTGAATAAAAAGGTTTAATTATGAGTAGAAAGGTTTAAGTCAATTTGAAAAAGGTTTAACTAAAACAGGGGTGCTCACCCCCCTCAAGCTTCATGACGCCCCCCAAAACTTAGAACCTCATGTAAGTTAGTACCCCCTCCCCAAAACAAAATTGTAAAAAATACTAAAATATGCACCCCTTATATTATCTAAAACTAAAAGAAGTTTATTATGGGTATTGAAAAAATTGAAACCCTGCCGGCAATAGATAAAACGTGTATATTTCTTGAAATTCTTTACATAGGTACCATCGTATTCTCAATGGTAACATTAAAAAAGGTAAAAAAAATTAATATTGTGAAATAAATAAAAACATTAACACTTTGAAGTCAAAAATTTTAAATGTGTAGTCTGAGACCATCTACAAGTTATCTAGGAACCATCTAAGCTTGTAAAATATACCTATCCCTTTAAACCCTACATAGTAGCAGTTTTTGTCATTTGGGAACAGAAAATCTTTCGATTATTCCTTCGTTAGAAATAGATTCAAACCTACATCTTTTTCTGCAGCTAGAACCATCAGATTGCAACCATGCGTCTCCCTTAGCTGATCTGAGTCTGTTTTTGATAATTTTAACTCGACTCAAAGCTCTTTCCACTGAACAACTAGTAATAGCGAGCACTGTCACTGTATTCATACATTTTCAGATAGAAAAACAAATCATATTCAAATTAATTACTAGGTTCATTATTATTTACGTTCTAACTGGTTCAACGCCGTCACGTTAAATACTGTTTCAATCAACTTTGCCCCCCCCCCCCCCCCAAATTTTTCCAACAAAATTTTGTTGAAAATCCCCCCCAAGAATATTAATTGTGCCCCTTGGGGCACCCCTGACTTAAAGGTAAAATACTATATCATGAAATCAAGCTGTGGTCGTTCGGTATTAGCACTTTTGTAAAGCCCTCCAATATTTGCGACTCCTAGCGCTCTCTACTATGCGACTGTAGCGCTCCTTTTTGCCGTGCGGTGGGAAACGAGAACTAGAAGTCTCGTCCTTCGCTCGTTTCTCGAGCAGAGTTGACCAACTCGCCGGCCCCCACCCCCGACCTCCTGCCACGGCCACATCCTCGGGATGTCGATATCGGTGACAACACATCGATTTTCAATGTATCGATACTTACAAGGATGGTTTCAGTGATTCTACGTATCGAACCAAATCATCGATGTATCGTGCACAATTCTATAACATCACTAGGTGAGAGTGAAGTAGGTAACTATTAGTACATGAACACATTATCAGAGTGCAGATCGATATGATTGAAAAATGTCAGAATATGACTTAATACCCCAGGAAATACGGCTTGACAAAGACCTATAACGTTCAAATTTGTGACCGAATATGGCCAATGGAAAAAATTACCAAAATATGGCAAAAATGAACAAAATGACAAAAAAATAACATATAAGTTAGGTGGCCCAAACATGGGCTGGATCCTAATATGGCCTATAGCTTGAATTTCATAAATAGGTGAGAGTTGGAAAAGACGAGCTAGCATTCTGTTCTATGCCTAGACAAGCGTTCTGTTCTATGCTAGACAGGACCTTGAAACTAATGAAGGTTAGAGGAGGTAACGAATAGTTCATAAACGAATTAAAATTTTTGTATCTTAGTGTTGTCTTTATTGGCGTTACAAATTGTGTGGTAAGTTCTCAAGCTCCTTACTCACGAAATATTTGAGATATCAAAAACATTCTTGATGATTCTGCAAGGTGTGAATCTCTATTTTAACAATATCATCAGGGGTTTGTCAGCATTTCACTCAATCACGTTGTTAAGGTGAACCCGAGGAAGATATAAACGGTTGTGCAGTTATCTCATGAAGGATCAACTTCTGTAAATAAGACGATTTTGGTCCTTTTTTAAAAATTATTATCCAATTTTCATAGAAAATGAAACCATTGCAATGACTCAGGAAATCTTGATATACACATTTTTGAAAATTGTCATAATTGAAATCCGTTTTGGAGCATTCTGAAATGATTCCTGGATTTTACAGTTTTTCTGTACGAATATCGGTAGAAATCAAGCAGTTTAAGTTCGTCGGGATCCGCATTTTCAATACATTAAATTTGTTTATTTTTACATTGGATTTAGTAAACAAATTTAATGAACGAATATATTATATTTAATTGAATGAATATATTATATGGGTTCCGAAATCGTAAACATAATATCGATGCATCGCAGAGAAAATATCGATTTAAAAGTATCGATAATTCGTTGTATCGATACATTCAACATCCTTCGTATCCAGTCCGTGGGCATTTCCCATCCCAATACCAACATGGCGGCCCTCGTGAAGCATGTGTTGTCAAAACCCAATCATAACATTGTTAAAAACCACCTCGCGGGAGTTAATTTGGTAAGTTCCTCTCAGTTGCGACACAGAATCGGAAACTTTGCCGTAATTTTCCAACGCTGTCACCAATTATTACAACATCTTCCCTCTGTATTACTCTACCCCCGCGCTATCGATCCCACTATCGATAACAATTTACGAGAAAATTAACTTTTCCTTCAATTTTGTATCCTGGATTACAGGAAAAACCCCTAAGCAATGCTATTCTGTTGATGCTACGTCTATTAACACGATTATTTCCATTTTATTGCGCCTACTTGTTCCGTAAATGAATGACGTAATTTACCTACCTTGTCAATATTCGAACTGCCGGTGGAAGCAAGGAGGGGGCATTGCCCCTTAGCCCCTCCCTTGATGTTTTTTGGTTTTACAAGCTTGGAATAATAATGAAGGGCTGGAACCCTCACCTTCTTAGACAAATCGAAAGTTGCCTGACGAGAATTCGGCTTGTATTGGAAAACATCGGAACATAAATATTTCGTTGATAAAATCAATTGATAAAGACAAGACTCATTATCATTGCTAAGCGGGTACCTACGTGAAATCTAGTCGATGTAAAATCTAATTCACCTTACCACAACTTCAGGAACGATTAGAAGTATTCTCACTCAACTTTTATCACTCACCAGGTAGCTGTCCCGCAGAACTTCGTTTCTCTTACCAGTCAAGATGTCCTTAGTCTTATATTAGCTGCCGTTAATATAAGATATTATGAAAGTAATATCTGCAATTGAAACAAAATAAATACAATGAAACATTGTTAAGATGCTTTTCAAGGAAAGACGTTCATGACGAGTCTCAAAATGCTTGAAAAAACGTTAGCTTTCTTAAAATGCATAATACAGCACTGCTCAGAGAGAAACCTTTAATGTGTACTTTGAGGTCTTTGGATGGCGTGTGTAGGCAGGAAGTTGTCAACTTTTTTAACGAAAGATGGCATGTCCTCCGCATTTTCCAGAGTGGAAACAACTTTTCTGGCTTACGTTTTGCAAGCCATCAGAAACTGTAGTAGTTGGGGAATGATCCCCTTCTTCAAAGTCATTTTCTTCTAAGCAAATACCCAACGCGAGTGTGACATTCATTGATCAACCTTTGAAGTTTTTTTCACCGTCCATCTACGTCTTACCGAGTACTATTTTGACTGTATTGGCAACTTTTTTTAAAGTTCAAATTCAGCCTCTTTTAGGGAATATCATGGCAAAAACTCGAAAGCTTTCTCGTAGTCCGTAAAACGTTTCAGGTGGGTATCCTAAAATTCACTTAAGATGACATGAAATGTTTGCATTTTATTTGCTTTTGCGATTGCTTAATTAGGTGTCTTGTTTTCCACACTGCTCTCCATCCGATTTCGAATAAAAATGGAACCATTGAAATGTATTCAATAGAGATTATGCAAGACTCATGAGAGCATTTAGTGTCTTTGCTTCACTTGTTTCAAATCGTTTACGTTTTCAAACTTGACTTCCATTCTCCACCTAGAACGTACCAGCTCTCTACGAATCTCTGCAATGTGATTTTATAGATGGCTCAGGCATCGTATCTTTCGAATTTCACGCTCCAATCCCTTCTCCTCCTTTACATTTTTACCTATCAAAACTGTCGTCAATCCTTATATGCGTATATTATCCGTTTCAATTATCTTTCAGGTACAGCAGAGGTATTACAGGGCACAGAATGCTTCTAAGCAGTCCAAAGTTAAGCCCAAGAAATTGGAGAAAGTCCCGATCCCAGAAACACGGAAACTGAAGAGTGTAGCCGAATCCGTCGCTAGCAGAGGGTGAGTTATTGTAGGGAGGAGCGTGTTGGAGAGACCGTTTTGAATTATTGAAACTGCAACACCTGAGTAATACTGAGGGCTTTAGTAGTTTGTCCATGAGAGTGAAAGGATGGAAGCAGAGAAAAGAAATGCGCACTCATGTGGCGTAGTGCATTGGTACTAAACGTTACTGTGGTGGAACCTGATCTCTGTTATCGTCAATGAAGGCACATTTGATGGAAAAGGAACTGGGATAAAGGCGCTCTCTAGATTGAACCCTTGGTAGGTGACAAGGTACTTGTCTTCGAACATCAATGATACAGTTTGTAGTTAATGTGTTTAACACTTTCCTGAGTATATTAAGTTATGATTGAACACCTTGTGGTTAGTATGTGAAATAGCATACTAGCTTGGTGAATGATTTGACCACAAATGTCAAGATTGAATAACTCGTAAATAGCGTTACTTAATACTTACATTTACCTACCTAAATTGGTGATTCATCTATTTAGAACTAGGACAATTTTTCCACTTACCTCAATGAAGAGCTTGTTCGATCTTTCATTTTCTTTCTGTTTTAGGTAATACTGGGTCGTTTCTAGTAGTAGTTGGCAATAATTTTGTTGTTGTAGGTTTACTCATTCTGTCATCATAATGCAGGTGTTAACATCAAAACGCTGAGATTCTAGATTTTTTTTTTTTTTTTTTTTTTTTTGGGGTTTAAGTATGCTAACGCGAGAAAAAAACATTTATTGAACATTATATGGGGTGGAATGTTGGGTTAGTTGGGATTTGTGAAAATTATAAATTGATATGCCAAAAGCTCGAAGTGGTATGCCAGAAGTTGAAATTGAGTCGCCGAAAGTTTAAATTGAGATGCCAAAAATATTAAAATTGATTTGTGCCAAAGGTTCAAATTTATTTGCCAAAAATTTCAATTTGATAATATGCCAAAAATTCAAACTGATTTTGCCAAACTAATCTGATTTTATTTTTTTTTCCTAACTATATATTTGTATGTATGTAAGTACGTTGTGTGTGTGTGATTTTATTCTTCCGGTAGCCAAATTGCTGCTCCGTCCTCCAGTCCTAGTCCTTGTACGTGTTTCCTTGGGCCCCTTAGCCTCATGGAAACTGCTCGATGAACCGAGAATGCTAACGTTAATTACATAATATAAAGTAAATTACAAATTAGGGTAGGTACATTACACTTATCGATCACCCTATGGAGTTGCAGTGGGCAGGGATGCATAGGCCGGAATCCGAATTGGAAATCTGTTATACGATTATGCAGGCAGCTAAGGTGTTTAAGGAGCAGGAGTCTCTCAAGTATTTTGTAGAATAGCGGTAACAAACTAATATGACGGTAACTCTTGGGATCCGCTGCTGGTTTGTTGGGTTTTCGAATCAGTATTATCTCGGCATGTTTCCAGCCTTTTGGGAAATAATTCCTCCATCTATAACGCTGTCCTCTTAAGCATACGAAAATTCTCGCTTTTTTTGCATTCCAAAGAAATTAATGCTTATGACTAGCACACCTTTTTTGTAAAGAACTTCTACTCACTCACTCATTCACTGAGTGTTTTGTCTTGCCAGTATACGCGGCTTGGAATTGAAGATTCGATATTGCTGTTTCAGATTTTTGAGGTGTCAACGAGATTACACACCGTCAGATGACGTAGAAGAGACGTTGGCTGACGTGTTCACTTCAGTAGTTGGGTCCCAACCATCTAAGGCTTCCACGGTCATCCCAACTGAACACAAGTTTGCTCTTTTTGAATGTTGTTTCACTACATTCAATCACAGCATTCCTAATTCAATACTACACACTATAAATACCTTTGGTAAGTATCTCCATCATCATTTTATTTTCGCTAGCAAAATAGATTGTGATATCAAATGGAATTTAATTTGGATCCTTTCAGAGACGTAATCCTATTACCTCGTGGTTCATATAGAGAAGTGAGGGGACAGGTTGTCCGAGCGAGCTAAGGCGTCAGTCCTTTGGCTGTTTACTTTCAGTGGGAGTACTGATTAGCCCGGTTTGATTCTGGCAGGCACCAATGATTAGGGCCAAAATCTTATCAAGTGTTGTATACCTGTCCTGTCGTTAGGCAGTTCACCTCTGATCTCGATATCACGTGAATCCAAATCGCTCCCAACCCAGGGGCGTGAGGCAATGGGAAGCCACGAGCGAAATCGTCAGACCTAGTTCCGATCCTCTCTAGAGGACGGCTGGTGACGTCAGACGAAAACCCAAAGTGGAATTCCTTGTTTACTTTACTTTTTTACTTCATCTAGAGAAGAGCTTACAAGACTCAAGTCAAGTTGCTTTTAGCATCGACATTCGTGAACTATGGTCCATTCTCGAAAAGAAATAAAACGACAAAATGTATGCCCATTAAGTTTGCTTATAGATGGATCCATCTTTGAACGGATTTCCGTCATTACTTCACATTTTCTGTTCTTACTGGACCCTTTTTAAAGAGCCAAGTCGAGTAAGGTTTCAGTATGACACAACTCTCTTTTAAGCTCTTCATTCGTTGGTTCTCCTTACATAGATGCAGATGACGATAATTTCCTCGTCAATGGGACGACTCTCGCGATATGATACCAAAGGTCGAGTTCATTAATATTTGGATTAAAAACATTGGATTTTCACAGGTGATCTGAGGGAGTTTTATACAACGCCTGTCGACACTACTCTGCCACTTGACAGAATGAAGACGGCTGAACTACCTCCCAATCTTCACATTCAATATGAACCAATAAGGTTTCATCCCGGTATGTAGCCTCTCTTTTTATCCACTTGATTGTCGTTACGATGAAGTATTTAGTTATGTAATGACGAAGTGTTGTTTATAATAAATTTCAAACGTTTACATATTCTCTAGCTGAACGTATCAAGAAAAGTTTTGCATCGCCCTTATTCAGTCAGGAAAATAGACGGGAAAATGTCACATTTCGGATTTTCTAAAGATACTATTTTTTATATACCTACTACAATATAAAAGCAACAGAAAAAATGTATTTGGATAATTTTGCTTCCGAGTCTGCGAAGCAGCAAAAGCCTTGTGTTAACTTTCGTGTGCCAAAAACTTTTTGTTGTCCGAGTTCAAAATTTCCACTCGCATTTTGCGTTTCATAGCCTATCGAACGAATTTGGTTCCGTGTCTGTCGGTCAGTCTGTCTGTCCGCATTTCCTTGTTAAAGCCATAACTTCCATAATTTTGAATGAATTTAGCTCATATTTTGAGGGACTACGCGGATAAGGCCTCTTGAGGTCCCATACGAATTTCATCTCAATATAATCAGCGGTACGCTTGCGTGGAATTAATTAATTTTCGTTTTTACTGCCCGCCACTGACGAGTAACCGCAAAAGCAACTTGTATTTGAAACGCAATGTACTGAAAATTTCTTTTTTTCTATTTTATAATGGTGTCACTTTGATTGTAACGAGGAAGCTGCTGTGCCATCTCCTTGGCAGTGTATTTTTGTCCATTTGGAAAATGTTTCTCATAGAAAACGGCAAATAACTGACTTTTCTCTTAACTTTACTAAAAATTTTCAAACAATATTATAAAATATTGTTAAGTACTGCAAGCGTTACAGGGATTTCCCTATGTCCGAAATGATGATAATAGATGGATTCTTGGGGTATGCAGCTGCTGAATTTGAGCCGAAAATGAGTTTAATTTACTTCAACCCCACACTTTGTGTCAGAAGGGTAAATTCACTTAAAGTGGCGAAGGAGAATTCGTATTTGTCGTCTTTTTTTCCCCTTATTTTATACATATAGCCATTGAATGGTAAAGCATTTTTTAATAGGTCTAAATATTCATGTTAGATTACAACAATATGGGTAAGTATGATTAAATATGTATATTATGCATGAGAGTTTATGGAATTTATATAAGGCACAGTAAACTACAGTGTTTCCAGAAGCTATGAGTGAGTGCAGATTGAAGGGGAGGGTCGTTTGGTTCATGGCACAGTCGAGGAGTTCGATTCTTGGGAGAAAATTATGAGGGCATTCGAGGATCACATGTTGTGTCGATTCAGTGTTAGCACCGCAGCATCTGCACAAATCTGTACACGACAGATCGTATTTGTGAAGCCGTTACCTGGTGACACTATGGCCTGATCTTAAACGGGTTATGGTCGTGTAAAACCCGCGCGAATACAACGAGCTCGTTTTATGAGACCACGACTTGATGGAAGGCAGTGGGAACAATGAAACGTATCTGATTCCAGCTGGGTACGTGGTATGCCATCTTCTCCAGGTCAGAAGTTGGGTTTGATGTAATTTGCGTTTGAGGTCGGTGTGTAGGAAGCAATGTGGTTGAAAAAGCCGTTTAGGTAGAGAGCGAGCATTGGAGGCTTCCCTGTTAGCTATTACATTCCCAGGAATGTTTTTATACCCTCTTGTCCACACAAACTTTACTATTTTCCCGTTATCTTCTAGCACGTTGATTGATTTTAGAATTGACGCTTCAATGTGGTTCAAACTGGAGGATGACCCAATATGTTGGAGTTTCTGTAGAAAACTGAAGGAATCTTAGATGTTCACTACATGTTGATTGTCGTGTAGCTCTGAGGCATACCACACGGCAAGAATATTTGTTATCTTGGACAAATGAAAAAAGTTCCAGGATCGTTTTCAGAGGGACAAGCTCAATAGCTTGGCCTCAATAATGATAATAATAAATGGTAGCAACAGTAATTAATATGATTAGTAATTAGTAACGATATGTATAGAAGAAAATAGTACTTAGAGAGCTAAGGTTATTGTAACGAAGTAAGATTACAACCAATGTTCAGTGTTTGCTAGATGTCGAGCCTATCACCGTCAACTCTTCTCTTGAGTCTCCTTCCAGATTGTGGTTGAGGAAGTGTGACCAAAAGTGCGTCTTGGAAATATTTTCGTAGATGCGTTTCTGAGTTCACGGTTTAAGCTTTTTTTCGTGTTTTCGACACAAAAACAGCCATAACATCCTCATTTTCCAACAAATCTCAAATCTGAGGGGATCGTTGTAAAGAGTGTTAAATTACCTATCCTCCTGATGCCAAACCAAAATTTGTTTGTATAGGTTTAATGAGTAAAAAATTAGCCTAAAGTGAAAAATGTGTCAAATCCCGAAAGTTAGTGGTTTTTTTCAATCACCTGTAAAACCTGATTCTCTTACATGAACGTTTTGTACTGTTACTTAAGAAGGTTGGCCAGAAAGCTTAGTTTACCAACGGTATCCGCAAATTTGAATTTACTCAGAGCGGTAAGGGAGAAAATCCCGTTCACCCGGCGCAAATCGTGCTTTTTTTTTAGGGGAAATTGTGTGGTGTTTTTTAGGTTTCTGGGAATATGTTGGGTGGGGGGGAATGACTACCTCACGACGGGAAGTGATTGCTCAGTAGGAGAGAAGTTCTGCGCAATTTTCTACGTGGATTTTAATGGTGACGACACCATGGTGGTAATGACACCGTGGTTCATTTCAAATATTTAAAATAACAGTGATGTAAAGGTACTTAAGTACCTAATTTTAAAAAAGGGTTTCACAAAAATAGGAAACGCTATCTGTGATGTACTTTCAGTTCATGTTTATTACTGATGATGACCTAACCGTCGAAATCGATTTAACCGTATACTCATTGTTTTCGTGGAAATATAGACAACTTTCTATTTCGCTCCGTTTTTATTGAAATGGGTTTCCACAACTTCGTCGCGAGTGACTTAGTCCGTAGGGTTACACTGCTTACCTCTTACGATTCCCTTCCTGGAGTAATTAACCCCCACCGGTGAATATTCCCACAACCCTTAATTTCGCCTAATAAAAACACATGTATGAGGGACTTTTTGTCATCAATTAGTTTGTCAAAAATCCACCCCTAGCTGGGTGTTGACCCTTAAATGGGAAACCCTGTAAACTTGATGTTTATTGAAATTTTTTAACATATTTCTGTCATCCCCCAGACGAAGACAAGAAGTTCAACGGTCAGACTGCCTTCCCCAAGAGCAACACTTTAGTCACCGGACTTCGCACCAAGCGGAAATACAAAGGCCACATACAAACACACACGTGGCCTATCGACTACTAATCTGCCAGGAACATTGTAAAAATAATAGAACAAAATACTTTTTTTTGTAAATAAATTAATTTATTAGATTCAAAATCATTGCCTACATTACTTTTACATCACATACGTAGTTTCCTTAAGTTACGAAATAGGTTGCATGACGCTTACGCACAGCCAAGAAAAGCCAACTCAGAAGCAATAAATGGGCTAATTGAGTAAACAGTGTCACAACTCAGTTGCCGGACACAACTAGATACATCTAGATAACTCTTACTTTAAAAAAGTGAGAATTTTCAAATAAATAATTTGTCAACTATAAAAATGACTCATTTCAATATTTCAACGACAAAAAAATATTGTAACACTTCTAATACAAACCCTATTTACAAAATAAGCGAAGTGTCCAGTGTCTTTTACTCAAGAAAATGACGATACTTACCGTTTCCAAAAACTTCAGAAGGCTGGAGTCATTTGGTTCATTTTGGAAATTTGAAAATCCCCTTTTTCAAACCTTTGCTGTCCCCTGGCTGAAAAAAGTGTATTCAAATTTTTAGTCACTAAGTAGCCAAATTAAAATTGACCGTACATAACCATGAGTTTTCTCATTTGTAAGCTAATAGGCACCTACTTAACTTTCTGTGGTATTTATTTATTTATTACTTTCTATTTCACATTTGAACCGCATTTTTTGTTTCTGATACATGATATTCTGCTTGTTAGGTAAAATTCACATATTTAGTTTCATTTTTTCTTCAAAACTTGTACATTTTTTCAAGTTTTGTTAGGAAATAAGGGCTTCTTCACCTACGACTACATACTTCGAGTACATGTAATTACATACTCGTCCCAAAGAAGCTCCATTTCCAGTTCTAGGATAACAAGAAAACTTTCCACATGATGATAACCATTTTCTATGTAACGGTTAGTACCATTCTACTAACTCCAAGTTTCGAGGGGGAAGGAGAAGTTGAAATTTTATTTTTCGTGATCGATTACAAAGGCTTATCAAAAATGATAAACCAAAACTGTATAAATTCTTTCCAGAATAAGAGAGCTGAAAAATTGATAATTGTTACTGGAAAACGTTATAATACCACTTCAAGTTATTTTTATATATGTTAGAAATGACACGTGCGGGTGTTGTAACTATTTATTATCCTTGAATATTTGAAAGGGCAAAGAATTCGAGGCTCCCTCCGGAAGCGAAGAATGACTTACAGCGTGGCGATTCCCGAACAGCATCCTGGCCTTGTCTTCTTCCTGCGGTGAAGCCCCCTCTTCGTTCCCCGAGCGAATTTTAATCTGAAGCTTCTGCTTGATAGCCTGGTGAACAGAATAATTTTTTTTTTTTTTTTAATTGAATTCGATTAGGAGTGCAATTGATAGAATAGTAAGGTAAATTAAATAATTAGTGGACGGAGACTAATTGGTTATAACAGTGGGAGGGAACCACTTTAGCTTGGCTGACATCCATGTTGAAGTGTCATGGGCGAATTAACTCACCTTCTACTTTAATAAGGCTGACATTCAACGAGCCCAACCATGGAAAATTACTAACATGGGTGGATCATGAATAAATTGATTTTAAAAATAAATTTCATTTGAATTTCTTTAGTGTGAGGCAAAATGCAGAAACTCCTAATTCCTATTAGTTTATCCTGCATTTAACTACGGTTTTTTTAATTTGTTAAAATTCTGTAATCAAATGCTTTACGTAGGAACCACCGTTTGGTTTCTAAGCGCGTAGAATTCGAATGTGTTGAATTCCTTCTACTGGAATCGCCCATTTGTTCAAGACTTGACTCGCACCTGCGGCAAAA
Source organism: Creontiades dilutus (assembly GCA_031894815.1). Lineage (NCBI taxonomy): Eukaryota > Metazoa > Arthropoda > Insecta > Hemiptera > Miridae > Creontiades > Creontiades dilutus. The sequence goes on from JAVIWC010001070.1 coordinate 230,580, forward strand.
TGATCCTCCGGCTGTCACTTTTCATCGCAAGTAAGAGATCCAACCACGTCCACGTTACGTTATGGTATTCCAGCGTTGGAATCACCAAGCTGAAATCTCGTATGTCCTCTATATTCTTCTCCTTGTTCCCTTTGTAGCTGAGCCGAACTGGCACTTCAGGGATCTTGATGTAGATGAACAGCTTGTTCTTCTCTGCTCTCTCCTTTAAAAAGAAAACACCAGCCGTCAAAGTCAAACTGTAACTTAGCGCATTAAAAAAAAAAAAAAAAAAAAAAAACGAAGCTACTATCACTCCGAAACTCTTCATGTAAATTCGTTGTAAGACATTCTGAAACGATTCCTGTATTTCAATACTTTAAAATATATAGAACCACTTTTTCACCTCAATCCTAATACGAGTTATTATCTGGAATGATACATCGCATTCGTTTTTCAAATTTTCTTCATAGGAGGAGGAGTCATTAAACAAAATAAAAGTAGGGAAGACGCCCAGGTTTACTTGATGCCTGCCCTTGGGATTTGGGAAGTTGAAGGAGGGAGATAGGGATGAAAATAAGTGTCCCTACTCAAAATATAAATACTCGTACATATATTCACGTCATATGTGCATATTGTTAGAAGAAGCTCAAACAATTGGAATATGTAATTGTTCGAAAACCAAAGGCTTTCCAGCCACACCTATCGCAGCTAGCGTGTTTCAGTATAGTCAGCTATCTACAAGTGAGCAGCTTACGTAATTGGCGCCAATAAATATTTATTTGACTGTTGGAAAATTTTCGAGAATTTTTGGTTGACGTCACAGGTACGTTAGCTGCTGTAGGTGTGACTAGAAAGCCACCAACCACCAAAGCTTACTACCAAAGCTTTTCCCCTGTCATGGCGGAAGGGATGGGGAATCCCACACAGGGATCAGAACACCCGTATAAATAAGCCTGGACCAGCCCAAGGGGATTCATTCAAATCCTCTCTCTTGATTCCGTCACTATATCCTAAAACTCTTTTACAATTTAGCCCTTAATTCACAGGTATCCTAGCTGCTCTGCTTGCCTCAATTATCTCTTGAGGTCATAGCTGTTATAGTCGCCCCCTCATATTTACTGTGCGGCTGGGTTCCTTGGAACTCCTGCTCCTATACAAACGAGTTGTACCTATGTTCCCCCTCAGGGAGTTAGTTGCTCCTCGACGTGTCGTAGCTGACGCCTGAAATTAATTTGGGCGATCTTGCCCCACATACCCTTTGTCACCCCTTCAGGGAAATACGTAAATCACCATCATGTTCGTATACCTACTTATAAATCCAAATTTATTATCCAAATAAGATAAGATAAGATTAAGATTCCCATTATCCAAATAGGTACACCCTTTCAAAATTCACATGTTCAAGATTTCGCAATTTTAATTCGATCAAATTTGATGTCCCCTTAAACTCACAGCACACATGATTACTCTCCTTAAAATTGAAGTACAAACTTATTTATTTCGTAAAAAAATCAACCATTTCAAAATAAATGATTTTTCGTTGAACAGCACTTTTTAAACGCAGTGAATCGGTTAAATTTCCGAAAATTAACTTGAAAACGCTTTCAATTCTAGCATATGGGTTTGTCATTATTTAAATACGTGATAGTTCGTGCCATTGTGAGGTTTCTGGGGTCACTTTTAGGTTCTGAAATTGCGATTATTTGCTATGGGTGAATTTCTGTGGACCTTAAACTCGTCTGCTTAAATTACAAGTACGCCAAAAATGTATATTCTCTTTACCTCCTCCGACTCCACCTGCTTACGTATTCAATATTGATAAGCTATTTACTAAAAGATCATTACATGTTATTATAAAATTTACTTCTGAAATTCCACAATTATTGACAATAGGTTCACAATCAAAACCAATGTGTACTACACGGTACGTAGTCGCAGGTAATGTACTAACACCAAGGTCGTGATTAACGCTGTCTGCTTACAATCCAAAAATGTCTACTCACAATGCATGAAAAGCTGAAGGAACCTTTGCAGCTCTTTTGCCGAATTCTTTTCCCCAGGTGATGTAAGAAATGTTATCAACAGACTTAGAACTAAAAAATCACCAGCACATGACCTGATCACGCATAATCTTTTGAAGGGACTCCCGAGGAAAGGGACTGTCCTTTTAACGCGATGTTAAGAAAAACGCATATTCCGAACAAATAGAAATATGCACAAATAATTCTAGTAAAAAAACTAACGAAAGAGCCTCTGATTCTCACAGTTACTGACCAATAAGTTTACTGTGGGCCATGTCCAAGGTATTCCAGCGCCTTCTATTATCAAAACTCCCATCTAGCACATCTTCTCCCTGACACTCAGTTTGGCTTCCGACCAAATCACTCCTACCCAATGCAATTGCACCGTGTAGTTGAGCAGATTCTTGAAACCCACGAAGCAAAAAAAGTTTGCCTTGGAGTTTTTCTTGATTCCGAAAAAGCCTTCGAGAAGGTTTTTTTCATCCTGGTCTTCACTGCAAATTAAACCCACACTTATTACCATCTCGTTCACTCCTATCTACGGGGACGGACATTCTCAGTCAAGCATAAAGCAGATACTTCTGAATCCCGACCTGTTCTTGTTGGTGTCCCACAGCGTAGTGTACCATTTTTGTGTTTAGTTTACGTTCACAATCTTCCTGCTTCACTTGCAATCAACTCTATGTCCGCACAGTATGCTGATGATACAGCTTTCCTACAAACGATTCCTTTGCTGTATCTGAGGAGGATCTTCAGAGTACGTTCAACAACACAAAGAATTGGTGTGAGAGATGGAGATGATGGATTCCGTGGAGAAGTGCTTCTTCACCCTTTGCAGTCAAAACTTCCACGGATCTCTTTTCCTTAATGAAGTGCCGATGCTAGTGAATGCTAAGCAGTACGCTACGCTTGGACAGCAAGCTTACTTGGGGTGAGCTCATGAAGTATCTCCTCACGAAAGTTCGTAAACGAATAACGCAACTAAAGCCACTACTTGGAGACCCATTTGCCTCAGCACAAAAAGACTTATTTACCTTTCGCTCATCAAACCAATCCGGTCGTATTCTCGTGGACCATGGTGATCGGCAGCACACACATTAAAAGAATACAGGTAAATCAAAACCGAGTGCCGAGGCTCAACTCTGCGGCCCCATGGTACGTCTGAAACGCAACGCTCCACAATGACTTAAGCATCCCCTACGAAGTCGAAGAGATCAAAAGGACCTACAATGCTCTCCACAATCGCATGAGTAACCATTCAAACACCACAGTCTCACCCCTAGCTGGTAATCCCCCACCTATGCCAAACAGACGCAGACTGAAAAGAAAGCGACCACAAGATGCTCGTCTCATTTAAGCTCAAGCACTGTTTATTGTGTAAAAGAATGGTACAGAGCAAACACTGGGTTGTACCTGAAATGCATGCTTCACGTTAGTTAGATATTTAATCTATTATATTACAATTTTTAGCAAAACTATAATGTTGATTTTCGAACAATGAAGCTTACCTTTGAAAAAAAAGAGCAAAGAAAGAGAAACAATACTTACTTTCATCTTTTCAACGTCGTCTTTTCTCTCGATAGGAACATAAAAATTGGTATCCTTCCCTTTGGAATAAACCGCTTTTTTCTTGGACCCTTCACTGTCTTCCGACTCGTCTTCAGTGTCCCTCTCCGAAAAGCAAAACTTGATCATTTTATTGTAAAATTTCTTGGTCAAACCTGAAAACAAAAAAATTGACATTTTTAACCGTAGTTTAATCGTCATGTCAGTACGGTTCCCAATAATTTGTTTCAATTGGCGTGGAACTTCTTACCTATGGTCAAAGGAACTACGTTGATTTCAAAATGCTCTTTCACGGATATTCCACCGACAGGAGCTTTCTCTCGACAGAAAACCCGCAATGCTCTCTGTAAACACATTAAAAGTTTCTTAGTATTTTACGGGAAATTTATGAATGTCACTGTTACACAGCATCATGTGCAAGAATAACTATTGTTACGACAATATTGTTCCTGACAATATCTCCAAGGTAATACGTTCTGGACTATTACCCCGTCCACAGTAGAGAAAGGGTTAATGACCCATACGGGTCACTTTCCAGAGCATTTTTAGAGACTAGTTGAGCTTGCGACCCCAGATCTAAGACCTCAATAACAATTCTGACAATTAATCTGTTATACAAATACCTCAACTCAAATATTTGTACGGGAGGAAAATATTGGCGGATGGATAGTACTGCCACTTGGCCCCACTGACCTACCTGCGATATTCCATCATCTGTATCACTCATGACTTACCAAGACATAGAATAGAACTTTATGGACATAATATAGCATCTCTAGCATTAGACACTCCTCTTTTAACCAAAGAATTAACTTTTGTTCATTGAATTATTTTCCAATTACAAATCATCTTGTTTCAAACATTCCACAATAAAGCTTAATAAGTAATTACATATAATATATTACAAAAGTACTTTCGAACGAATTATGTACCTTCCTGTCGACCGGCATGTTATTTAATATTTCAGTGGGCTGCAGAACCTCGGTGTAGACTTGGTTTGGAAGGAGGTTGCACATGCGCACGTAACCCAGTTCTAAAAGATGCTCGACAGAGTCATCGCTCTTTGAGTTTTTCGTGTACCTAAAATGAAAAGCACAACATGTTCGCATGAACTAAATAGGCTTTATGAAGATTCAAATTTGTAAGCAAACAGTAAGTCCAATGGAAGGATGCGTGAAAAGTTCCAACCAACCAAAAGACCACATTTCTGCAGAATCTTTGCATTTTAACCTTGAATAACGCACAAAGTATACCTACTTAAAAATGAGATAGTAGTACGCTACGTAGCGGGCATTTATTTCTTAATCACCACCTTATATGAGTCCACCTAGCGGGAAACTTTAGCTTCGCAACCAATATCAAATTCCTGTCAAACGCCTACAATTATGGACATGCTTCACCTAGTTCACCCATGTTCACTCCTAGTTCACCCATGCTTCACTTGGAACACCTTAAGCAATCCGTCAAGGCTTTTCCAGTTGACACGATTTTCAACCTCTAACAAATTTCCAGCAATCATAATAACAAAAGTTCAAATCTTGAACTATGTGGATCAATTTCCTCTCTTCATTGTCATAAATTTGTTTTCTATCACTTTAGAATTTCGTCAAGATTCAATCAAAATATACATTTTTGAATGAGCAGCAACTGTTATTTGATTTGCAACATTAGCCAAAATATGTGAACGTAGTTATTATATTGAAAATGCTGGAATATAATTGAGAGAAATCTCACAGTTGCTACGAACGTTTATGAAGTAGTAGGATGTTTGTAGACAATTGTGAAACGAACAACGGATATCATCACAAAATGCAAAAAACCAAGCATAATTCACACATTTAACTGAGAGGAACAAAATAGATGTATGTTAACACATATTAATTTTAACTCACAGAAAATTGCTCAATACAAGATCGGCGATCCCCAGCTGACCGTCGTTCTCAGTCAACCGCCATTGTGCGTGTTTGAAACATATCTCGCTCGCTCGGACCACAGTGACGGCCTTGTCTCCTCGTAAAGTCGCCATTTTCTGACCAATGAGCTGCGTCTCCTTATAACAAGACAACATAGTGTCGAGCTCCTCGCTCTGTGTTGTCAGCTGTTCTTTGCAATTGTACACCTAATACCAGAACACAAACGGGGGTTAACTAAAACGTACTTCAGCTCGATGGAGAAATGATATAAAAGAAAGTGATGAGAGGTTTCCTCTCTTTCATTTGACACTTTTTTATTTTATAATGACTGCAAATATATTCACATATGTTCCACAGGATAGGTACAATGATATTCAACGATTCTTCAAAAATGCACGTACAAAAATTGACTTACAACAAATTTAAAAACAAGCAACTGCCTACAGAAACACCATCCACTGCGCCTATTTGTCCAAAATAATCCTTCCCCACTATGAGCAAGCTCGTATAGCGGGGAGAGGGGTTCGTCACAGTTATCCTCAATACAAATTACTCAATGTTATTAATATTTAGCTGACTTATTATTTGTAGTTATTACTTTATTCTTTTAGAAGTACGAACCGCCAGTGTTCTCGGTTACACTTTTATTTTATCAAGGACCATTTATCGCAGTGACAAATTAAGATAATATTTATTTTTATCGGAATGAAATGGGCAGTAGTGTCGTATTATTATGGAAGAAAGGTATTAAATGTAATTGACTCTTTTGGTGAATTGAACTACAAAAATTCTCACAATCTATCATCCTGTTAGCCCATTCTTCAAACGTTTCCCCCTCACCTTCTGTCTCTCCGAAGAGGTAGAACGCGTTTACAGAAACTGTAAATTTACCCTTCCGTTCCGCTCTTGTGTTCTTACCATGAGAAACCAAACTAGTAGCGTTCTTTTTGGATTCTGCGAAAAATACGGTAGAGCGTAGCAGTAATATAATTTAATTTTTTAAATAGACTCTTCGATCAAACTGGTATCACTTCTGGTCATCATTCGATTTATACGTTTTTGGGCTGAGCAAAGGGACGTAACGTTTAGCTTGTAGAATTACCCCAACCCATAATTGAGTATGATAATTGGGATTGAACCAGTGCGGAATACGAAATCACATGTCACGTATATCCGATCTTCCTCTTCATCAAAATAATTATCACAATAAAATAGCTTCAGCAACGTAATGTTTTGTACTGAAAATGTTGTGTATTCAGTTTGACTTTTTGAATATTGGGCAATGCACTTAAAAAACCATCCAGTACCTGTCTCTCCAAGCTATCCATCTGCTGTTCAAGATGTGGGCTGCTCGGCTCATCTCCCAGAGCCCTCTGGACGAGGTACATCTCCTTCTCAAGATGTCTCAACTTGCAGAGAAGAGCTCTAACCCTCGTCTGAGCCTCCTGAATCGGCTTCTTTTGGTCCTCCACGCTCTGAAGCTGCAGCTGAAACCTCATTCGTTGCAACCTCTCGTAAGCTTCTTTCCGGGCCTTTTCAACGTGCAGCAAGAGGTTGTTGACAATGTCCAAAAGCATGGCATACTGTTCGATAGCAGACAAATACATTTTAGACAATGTATTCTAATGACAATTTCTTATGATAAATGGACTGAAAGGTTGGACGTTCTAAGGCCTAGTTTCTTAAACTATAAAACCGTTTGTAAATCAGGTTGGTTTGACAATTCAAATTTCACTTCATGAAAGTAACAACTCCTCAGAACAGAATAACGATGGATATGAGATATCCAAAATCAAAATCGAGCTAGAACTAGAGGAAACGAACTAATTCTGATCCGAATGAAGTAGGCATCAACAATATTATTTCAAAATCGGTGGTAAGGCGATTTCCAGATAAATTCATTTTATTTGTCTTGTTGCAGATAGATGGCATTTTAAAAAAGGTATTAAACGTTGCAGAAGTCATAATCTTATTCATTTTCAAAACTTCCAAGGTTTAAAGCTAAAATTGCAACTTATCTGTTGAATTGAAAACAAGAAGCCAACAAGTCTTTTCCATTAACCCCCCCACATTCAATTTTGGTAGAGTGCTTGATGTCTTTAAGCATTGGGAAACTATTCTCTCACAGTTGGGTAAAGGTTTACTTGGAATTCGTGCCTGGTTTAAACCATACACTTATCGAAAGGCACTGGGGACATTGCTTTTTTGTGGGGATGATTCTGTGCATATATTAATTTAAATGTGAAAGAAGAGATCACCCCTGTCGGTTAGAGCCATAGCGCATGGCATTGCCCATTGAGACTTACTCGCAAACGAATGGGTGGATAACGGAAAATTATCGTCAAGAACTTAACAAAATGTGATAATACCTGGAGAGAATTCGTACAGACATCGAGATCGTAGTGCATCAAAGTGAAAGCATCCACAGGCGGTTGGGGGTTTTCCCAAAGAGAAGTCGAATCTTCACAAGGAGGTGTCGGCACACCGGTCAAATTACTGGGAGACATCGTACTTTCACCGTACGCCACATAGAAAAACTCGCACTTACATCTCGACACGATCCTTTGTAACTGGACAAAAAATATTACACAATATTACTTGTGCTTTTAACTGACGAATAGTTAATAATCTCTCCATGTAGTAAAACCAGAATAAGGTTACGTAGGAGAGTAAATGAAAAATAATAAGAACTCGTATGTAATGATACATGAAAAGAAAGACATACCTGCAAGGGATGGTCGTTGCTTATACTACTGGCGCCAACGGTTTCACTGACAACACCGCCCACGGATTGTCCACTACCCACCAATTGAGGAACATCAGGCAACTCTGCTATCAATGTTTCTTCCTTCTCTTTGATATTGTCCACATTTAGCCACATGATATTTTCTGTAATACAAAGCATTACATGCCTCTTCAAGAATTGGATGTCGACAACAGACGTAATTAGTACGTTTGAACTGAACAAATTTTAGGGTTGAAGTGTGACAACCATTACCATCCAAAGAGTCATTCTCTCCCGCACTGACAGTGGCGTAATACTGCATCGATTGTAGAGATCCGCTCCAGGTTGTTTTGGTGACTAGGGTCCTGTCCTTCCAAACTGGCCTGTGCAACTTCTGCAGGATTTCTGCTTTGGCTGCACTAATAATGACATAGCCCTTCGTTTCGGGTCCTTTCAGAAGAACTTGACTATTCAGCAAAATTACTGGGAACAATAGAGACACGGTTTTGAATGGAAAATTAGGGGAAAAAATGAAAACACCGGGAAAGGGATTAGTCCGTAATGATATTTATAGTACTCCGAAAATAATTTTGCAATCACTAACAAATGTATTAGATACACTGACTTGAAACACTTACTGAGCCAATTTTTGTGGGTGACGTCATCAGCCGCATGACAGGCAGCCACACCCTGAAGTTGCTGATCATTGGATTCAGTTATGGGCTCGTCACTGAATACCACCGCTTTTGTTTCAGCTTCTGCAATCAACTGTTGAAGCATGGAAGCAGCATGGCCGCACTGCAGTTTGCTCATAGGCGAAGGAGTAGCCTGGAAAAACATTCAGTACAATAAGATCAGACATGGTGTATAGTAGTACTAGTACTACATAAAAATGATTAAATTACCATGAAGAAACGTAACTCTTACTTACAGTAATAGCAGAGGCATTGGCGATAGGCGTTGCTTGTGGTTCAGTGGTGGGAAGTGGTGGTTTCAATGATGAATTGCTATTGTCCCCTCTAAACCCCTTCAGTGCTTCAGTTGACAAATTTTTCTTCAATTGCTGAAAATGAAATGGGTATTAGAGATTAAAATGAAAATAAAAAAGTCAAGTCAGTTACTTATCTGCAGAAAAAGTTACTATAAATTTATTTTATTTTCTCTTCTTTACCATTTAGTCCTTTTCCATTCTAGTCATCTCTCCCTTAGTTTAGTCTTCACACCAATGAATAAAAAACCTCGTCATTTTCAATTTTGTTTAGATCTAAGTAGCTGATGATAACAATCGGAAGATTGTGGAAAGCTCCTACTGAATAAACAGTTTTTGGAACACTATGGACCAAATTTGCCTCCCTAAAGACTACTGAATTTTTTTTGTTAAATTGAGTTGAATTTTGATCAATTGACGTGCAGAGAAATTGATACCTCACTGTCAATTTAATTTTTATAAATAATGTCCTATTCAAACCAAGATTTTGGATTTTTGGACATTTTAATTAAATAACATTTTCAGTCAAAGTTTGAGCTTAGACTGTTGAATAGCCTAGTTTACAGGTAATAAAATTGTTACTAATGTCCTACAACAATAGAAAAGATAAATTTTTAACCTTCCAGGCTGGCTTTAAACCTTTCAGTTCCCTTAAAAAAAATCACTGTTAAAGACTGAGACGATGAGAAATTCAATGCTCTTTCCAACGGTATCCTTAGATTTGCCAATACTTTGAAAACGCCGGAGTTACGTCTGTTTCAGTGACGTTAAGTCGAAAACACGAAAAAAATGTTAGAAGTGAAATAACTCGAAAACGAAGCCTCTAAAAAAACTCGAAGAGGCAATTTTTGTAGGAAATTAGTTGTAGAATACGTGTGCGAAGTTTTTCGGATCATACGCCGGACACCCTGTATAATATATATATTTTTTCTTTCATATCCCCTGAAAGGAGGAAAAACTAAACAAAATAAAATTGGAGAGGGCGCTCAGAACGATAGAAGTGGGAGAGAGTGGCACATTACTGTCTACTCAGCAATTCCTATCCAACAAAAATAAAATGACAAAATTTGCCAATGACGATGTATCATTTAATGATACATCGTCATACGAAATGGAACAAGTTTGTGTATTCGCAATTAGCCTACTACTAGTGTATAAAGATGGTTCATAGTGGACTCACCTTGGTTTTAATGAAGGTGTCAAAGAGAGCGAAAACGACGTCCCTGTTGCTCGTGGTCCAAGCGCCTTTCAGCCCGTAGACGACGAGGTGGTGGATAGGAGTGCCGACCGTGTCGACGATCCCCGCGTTCCCTGCTCGACCGTACGACACTTTTCCGACGCTCAAGAAATAACATTTCTCCACAGGCGGTCGCATGGACACTTTCTGCAAAACACCGGCAAAACATATTCGTCTTTGTTGCTATCCTGACAACATACGCACTAAATCACTTGTGACGAAACTGTGGAAACCCATCTAAAGAAAAAAAGAGTCGTTAAAAAAGAATTCGTTCATTTTTATCCAAAAGGAGGTATTTTGAATGTCATAACGAATTTGAAATAATTGAAGCGATAGAAGTGGTAAATGTTTAAATTAGGATAATCCTAGATATAGCATTATCCAGATGAGTTAAACCTATTTCCGAAACAATTAAACCTTTTTTATTTTTATTTTTATAGGCATTGTTTATCCACATACAGGCATACATGAACTTATAATGTAGTCTTAAATCGAAATATCACATTCTTCTACAAATTTAAATAAAACATCGTATACCTCTACATTTCCTTGTAAAATACAATTATAGTTGAAAGGCACAGTCAAGATATTGTTTAATTGATCAAATAGTGCGATCCTACTTCCACAATACTTGTCGCACTACATCACTATGTGCTGCATATCTCCATCCCTCCCACAATGTTCACATAAACCATTTGGTCTTTCCCTTCTTGAATTATCAATCATCGCATTGTACGCTGGGCATAATGCATGATTACTCCTTAATCGGCATATGACTCGGACCAGTTTTCTTTTCGCATTTATATCTTTAGACCAAGGCTTTCTCTTAATTACAAAGTTTATATTTTTGAAAAAGCGTCCCTTGGTACTGCTGTTGAAATCCAATTGCCATTCAGAGATTCTTCTTTTTTCAAACCCTGTATAGTAGTCTTCTTTTGGCAATTGAACTGGAATGCATGCGCCTGTAAAGGCTGCGCTCCTTGCTAGGCAATCGACATGTTCATTATATTTCAGACCATTATGTGCCTTAACCCAAACAAACTTTACTTCTATGCCCCAACTTTACAATGCTCCACTAATTTAATTATTTTTGCAATCCAATGGTTTTTATATTTATCCAACTGTTGACTGGAGAAAGCTTTCAAGGCACTTCTCCGAGTCCGTACAAATAGCAACAATAGACGGTATTGCAACTTCTAGCACACACTCTAGCGAAAGTGCAATTGGTACAGCCTCAGCCGTGAAACTGCTCGCACACCCGGGCAGTCTGAATTTCCGCTCTACATTCTGTTGGACATCAACATAAGCACACCCTGCTGAATCATTCATTTTCGAGCCATTTGTGAATTAAACCTTTTCCCAATACAATTACCCTTTTTTTAGTATATTTTATGCCGCCGAGAAGAGCACATTCTTACTTAAGTCATCGGCATCATTATCCTTGTTATTCGTGCACGCCTTTGTTGTTCACTTGTCTTCAATTCATTCTCCCAATTCATGATTAAACTGTTTAGCCATTCATACTAGAGGTTAAGGCGGGTTAATGAGGTTAATTATTTCGGGAAAAAACGTTTAATTATTTTGGAAAAAAATTTGATTGTATTGGGAAAAGGTTTGATTGTTTCGGAAAAAGGCTCAATTCTTTTGGAAAAAGGGATAATTCAACTGGAAAATGCTACATATTTCCCCATTAAAAAGTTCATTTCTACAATAGCGCTACCTTTACACGTTTTTGTTTTTGTTGTATTACCTTTATCTGCTTTCCACGCCATCAATATTGTTTGATTTTCCCTTTCACCTTCCCGACCAATTGCATTGTATCTCGTTTCACTCAGGAACCGCATGATTGGATGTTCCCCCACACCTCTTGACCAATGGGATTTAAGCTACCTTTCACGTGTCACGAAATTACATGTCGAAATCGATTTCATGATTATAACTCTTTGATTTTGTGGAAATCAACTCAGGAAAAGGTTGAATTTGAGTTTGAAACGCTATATATTAACCCTATTACAGTGGTAAGGTACTACAGCTGAACGAGCTAACTACGAGTGTATTGTGCGTACTGAGGTGGATGGCGACAGACACATCGTGCAGCTGTACTCACGTCAATCGGTTGGTCGGCAGGTAGTGCACTTCGGAGCCAGATTTCAGCGTTGCCCAGTTCACAGGTCATGTACACAACGCTCCACTCAGCTCGCGGACGGTGTTTCAACCCATCATTCACAGGAACGAGTGACAGAAGGTGTTCTAAAGACAAACCAGGTCATCATTTCAAAATTGCAATGAAATTGCGAGCGAAAGTTACTGTTTCTGCATCAACTAAAACATTTGTTACTTGTAGATTGAAACAACTGCAAATTATTGCACCCGGACATTTATTTTCCTGAATTGAAAATGTTTTCTACGAAAATCACTGATTTATGTTTATTAAACGTAGTCTTGTGCACATTTTTAAAACTCCCGTTTACTCCTATTAATATTTGCACCGCAGTTAGCCACAAGGGCGCTTCAGCTGATCAGTGTGTCTTTATACCTCGATTTCTTGATGCCCTAGAGACGACAGGATGGTTTCGTCATACATACAGCACCATAAACACTAAAGCTTTACACTATCTTCAGCGTAAGATGATATCTAAATACCTATAATATTGGTATTTTACTAGAATTGTAAGTATTTAGATTACGGTGATTCAGAGACTCGGCCTCCAAGTGATTTTTGACCCAAGTTTCATTAACTTTGGTTCAGTAGTTTTGGAGAACAGATCCAAAAGATGTGTTTACCCTTTGAGACCGGGAAACCTTACAGGACGGGTACCAGGGAGGCATTCCAAGGAAGTGTGGGCGAGGGTGCCAGTCGGGATTTTTCCCCAGCTCCGCAGGCTAGTATGAAAGTCCTTCTAACAGGTTGTGATTGTATTTATTGTGTGAACGTGACTTAGATTGCTGCCGATAATGGATCAGTGATAATGAGTGCGATTTTATAATTCAGGAATCTACTATGTAGGTAGGATTCGTGATAAGCCAGGAGGATCTCCAGAACTCGCCCTGTCTCAGTCCTTTTTTAACAAGATATGGATCTAACTAAAAATGACATCCGATAACGGGAAGACTAGAAGTTGAAAGAGTTGGACTAGTACCTAGGTGTCATCAACTCCTGTCCCTGATGCGTACTGCATCCCATAAAAACCTGGAACCTCCACGTGGTTCAACCCGGGCACATTCATAGAGTGTGGCTAAAGCCAGAGAGAGGAATGCCTGCTGTTTCATCAAAAATTATAGAAACTAATGCATCTGTCAAGTCCTACCAGATTGTATTGGGCCTGAATGGCTCCAGAAACAATCTAACCCACCCTAATGCAGCAGGACTGACGGACTTTTTTATAATTCGATTTTCGGATTTCTCACACCATCAAACTTTGAGAAGCAATTAAACATTTGTTTGCTAGGAACCATCAAAGGGTCATTATTTTTGTAGTGATTTGAAGGTGAATGTATTTAATGGAGCATACCGGAGCTGAACGCTATGCTCTCTCCAGTCAGTTCGAAACCTCGCTGCATCGCGAAAGACATCCAGTAGTGAATCTGGAAGGTGTGGAGCGACAGGTTGAGATGAACTTGACGGTAGTGTCGACTTAGAGGAAGCTTCCGAGGTCTGAGATTTTTGAAAACTGTACCTCGTCTAGTTGGTCGTGTTACACCGGACAGAATGAGCTTCAAATTCTCAAACCACCTGTTAATAATAAGCAGACATTTTTATTTATAGAAGCCAGCGTGTGGCAATACAAAAGCCATATACAAGGTGTTCGACACTCAATGTAAACCATTTTTTTTTTTTTTTTTTTTTTTTGTTAAACCAGACCTCCAGTCGTACTTGTCTATCTCAGCCCACTCCCCGATACATTTGTTAAACATTTTTTCCCAATAAAACAACGTTTTGTGCCATGACAACCTCGTTATAAAATTATACCGTTGAAACTTTTGATCCTTTTCGCTGGGACTCCTCGTTAGCAGCTTTAGAACTTGCTCAAAGTTCTATTGGAATTTTTCTAGTGGGATTTTTTAAATCAACGTTGAATCGAAAAGTTAACCATACCATTAGAAAGTTGATTCAATTTTCAAGGTTACCGGAAATCTGACAACTTCCAGCATAGTTTTTGGGAAAGCAGTAAGTGTAGAAGTATTTTCAGAACCACTCTTTTTTTTTTTTCTTCGACGTTTGAACTGCTTTTGCGATCCTTAGGATATCGTTTTTAAAAATTCTGAATGTGCTTTAGACGAGAAGAAAATTCAACGCTGAATCCGAAAATGTGGTCAAATTTGAAAAAAGTCGTTTTTAAGAGAAAAAATTATGGTTTTCATGGCAAAATGGGCTTCTTTAAAAAGGACCATAAAAAAATCATATCTTGAAAACGGGGTGAGATAGGAAAATGTGGATGGCAGCATTTTGCTTCATTTTCGGTCTAGTTTCATCGAGAAAAAAATTGTTAGATCATGTGAGGAACACCCTGTGTAAAACATTACACAAACACACACAAAACATTTTGGAAATAAATCGATTACCTATGACAGTAGATTTTGTGGAATTCATATAATAGGTAGTACCTATTTATTCATACAATAGAAGCATAAAGATGATAGTAGATCGTGTGTGATTCATGAAAAATAAGTATCATCTTCGTGGCACACTTGAACTTTTTTACAGGTAGCACTCATAGAAACAGCGGGAGATGATTAAATATAGTTGTGAGTTAACTTTAATGGGATTAAGTGTCATGGAAGTAGAAAGGCATACACAAGATGTCCGCATATCGTCTCTATTCCTAGAGAAAATGTGTGAGGGGTACCCATGTTAGTCTAGTTATGTCAAAAACCTTGGGAATGTCACGAAGGAAATGCCAGATTTGATAGAGTAAAGCCGAAAAAGTGTATTATTGTTTGATTTTGTTTCCCAAGATATCATTTTGAAGCTGCTCAGGTTAAATTCTCACCCGATTCTCATGATTCATATCTTGTTCGATCCCCAGTTTAGTCTAGTTGTGTCACAAACCTTTATCAAATAGCTTCACGCTTTTTCTAACAAACATTAAACAGTTAGAGATTTGAATGCAAAGAGCATTTCAATTCAGCAGAATCTGACTCGCTCGTTACAGATGAGAAAAATTCGATCTCAAGGTTCGTTATCGGCTAATTCTACGTAGTTACGGAACTAGCTACGTAATCCATTGGATGTGTCTTTCAGCTTGGGGTATTTGAAAAAGAAGTACGACGTAACGCGATAACAATAACCGTTGCAATAAAAACGGAGTAAAATAGAACGTAGTCTATACTTCCACGAAAATAATGAGCACACAGTTAAATCAATTTCAACGGTTAGGTAATCATCAGTAACAAACATGAACTGATCATCATCTTTGTTTTCGGTTTGGATTGCTTTGTTATTTGAAAAAGAACAAGTACTGGCAAAATGAAGCAGAACTTGGAAATTCGAGATAGACCACCATCGCACTAGGACCGATTTAACTCAATATTTGAAAAATCATTCAACTGCTTAAAAAAAGCTCTTCAAGCTACCAAAGAACTCCCCCAATTACATCGTCTACAATGAGACAAAACAAGAAAAAATATTCTTAACCACAATGAACCTGAACGTCAAATATTTGAAGGAAGTGATGGAATTAACACCTACTAGATTCAGTAGGACCACTGCGTTGGAAATGATGCGGTGGGAAATTGGATGGGCTGAATCACGGAATGCCATGGCTGGTCAGTTCACCAGCCTGCCAGAGACTGGCTTGTTTGATTCTGGGCGTTCCAGTGAGTGCTTAGTGACTGTGTTGGAGGGGCAAAGACAACACTTCAAAGAAACTATAAAGCAACGGGCGGAGACTGCTCAGTTCTATTTGCTTTACCGCCACCTTGACTGTCAAGTGGATTACATTAAATCCTGTTCGCAATATGAGGCCATGGTGATCCTGAAATGCAGAGAGGAGGGTTGCATCAACTGGCAACCTTGGATCGAGGACCGGATATATCTTTGCTCTCTCTGCATTCTAATACAGGACAAAACCACTGAGCATTTCCTGGCTGTGCGCCATCCTTGGTTATGTTCATCTCACATGTTTCGGTCGTATAGTTTTGACTAGATTTGAGCTGGTTGGTGTTTTGAACGGTCCTGACTGTTCGCCTCTCTGTGCATATTATCGAGAAGCCTGGCGTTACATTCTTAGTAGGGGAGTTCAATAATGGAAATGATCAATATATATGTGTACCTATTATTGACAATTTGTAATTACCGATTTGATAAATGGTTAATTCACGTTTGTTTTTAAGTGATAACTTAACTTCTTTGTGCAAAGAATTTCTTACATGCCAAGAGCACTTCGATCCTTCTCATTACAGGTTGTTAACGGTTTTTTTATTGTTTCAAGATTTATATTATTATATATGTAACGGAATTCCCGCTGATGGTTTGGATAAGACCAAAGCGTTCCAAGTTTAGTTTGAAAAATTTAAAAACTAAGTCATATTAATTAATTAACATTGATAATATTTTGTAAGATCGTTTTGTTTGAAAATGAACATGTTCTCTCTCTCATTCAACTGCTTCCAGTGACCCAAAAATATTCAAATTATACACCAAAAGGTCGGGGAAACCGGCAAAACTAAATAAATATAGGACCAAAATTCCATTCGTTTCTCGATTTGACTCGGGAATCCTTTAATAAAACATCTCTTAAGAGGGATGTTTTGCAAATTTGTTATAGAATTTAGCGCAGTTTCAACCCTGTTAACTAGGAATGTCGATTAAGAATGATATGACATAAATTACAATCACCACGCGCCCACCTCAATGTGCTGCCATAGAGGAGAGCTACAGGACAGTTGTTGAGCTCCCTTTCGCTGCTTGAATTCAATCCATTGAAACTGCCACTGTTGCTCCCCGGATTTGGCTGTTTAGTTTCCAACGCAAGGCGTATGTTGAGGTTTTGCGATCTGAATGCTCTAAATGAATCGTGCACCTGAAAAACGAAAGTGGTAATAACTCTTGAGAATCATAATGAACCTTGAAGTAATACGAGGGAGGAGCTGATAGGAAAGTACAGGTTGCCTTAATTGATGATAAGGAAATAAATTGCAAATCCAATTAAATTTGTCAAAAGGAGTAGAATAATCGTCGAAATAAATCAAAATAAAAAACAAAAAATATACATCATATTATATTTTGCGGCAAAAAAGAGAAATAGCGAAAAGGAAGTAGAAACAAATACAATGGGTATAAAATTCATCCACCACAGGGCAGCTCAGAACAAAGCTTTGTTCGCAGAAGCATCTTCCAGTGGTTTGATAACTGATTTCAAACTGTCATCAAATGATTGAGGATCGATACAGTGAGCATGTGCAATCGTCACCAACATTCAAACTAGTTTCAAACCGTAGGAAAAAAAAGAAGATCTGCGAACGGATTTGACTGACTGGAGTATTACACCTGCCACGTAATTTGACGGGAGGGTAAACAACAACTATCACCGCCACACTGCACTTCTCGATCCCTCCTCTTCGTACTGACGTAAGATAATGATTATTATAACGCGTGTTCAACTGCGTTTTCGGTTCTTTAAAATCGTTTACTTGTATTTGATATCGTTTGTTTGGGAAAGCATAACCATTCATTTTGTGATAATTAGGCTTAGGTGACATACGATAGTGATGGAGGAGGACCAAGTCTACACACAAATTCAAAAAAAGGAATCGCCATTGATACTCCAAGAATCACAGCATCCATCCACTTTGCATTTGAACAAAACACATCAGATAAATCCTACATGTTCGTCCCTCCAATTTATAATAGCATTTTCAGTTCACCTCTCTCTGCTAAACTGTTGCTTTTTTACTAAACACAAGGGATCGGTATGAAAATCAAATCAAATGTGTCAATCCATATACCAGTCTCAAGGAATGAGTTCTTTGCATTCAAATAACCAAATACCATTGGCTGATGCAGACTCACTTCTCTGTGGCCAGTGGGAAGGCTCAACTGGGTTCGGCCCTACGAATGAATCCATGGGTGTTAAATTGTACCATCCTATGTCTCATTCCTGGATTTCGTCCTCGAATGATTGAATAGATATTAAATAGATTATCCATGGACTCATTCCTGGATTTGGTCCTCGAATGATACCACGGATGCTAAATATACTTCTCCATGGACTCATTCCTGGAACGAGTCCGAGGATCTGAATCCTTCAATGGAATGCAAGAACCCAGACTCAGTTAACCTCCCATCGTTAACATAATAGTCAAATTGGCATAAATCATAGCATATAACGCACTTGGTTACTCGAATAGTCGGGTAGTTTGTCAGGAGCGCAAGGCATAACGGAATGATGATCGTTGGGATCGCCCAAGCAGTCCCAACCCAACTTGATGCTGAGCCGAAGGTTCGGGAGGTGAAGGAGGCGGCAGTCGTCGTACTTTGACGCTGTTCTCACGTAGATGTCCAAATCTCCTTTGAACACCACCTTAGCTGCGAACGAGGAACAACTGTCAGATATAATCATTCGTGAATCAAAGAAAAATCTTAAAAACAAGCTCTCACATTTTCCCTAACATGTGTATCATATAAATCGTATCAATAGATGTAGTTGGTCATTCAATCACTGACTTTTCATTGGAAAAGAATCCCAGGCAGGATGCTTATACCATCCTGTGTACTGAGGCTTTTAGTTTAAATGGAGATTCATCGAGGGCCTGAGACTTACTTAGCATTTTATAAATGTCAAAATGTTGTGTGTGTGTGTTGTGTTTGTTTTCGAAATGTTGTGTCGTGTTTTTTAAATGTTGAAATGTTTTCGAAGTCTTAATGAGCTACCTTTACAGGTCAAAGTCAATCTTTTCAAAGTCAAATTCAACCTTTTCACCATTATTAGGGAAATTACGAAAAATACGCACAAGCCCTAAATGTAACATCAAATGCTTGTCTGTAATTGGAATCTGGGCTGAAAACAATACTCCAAAGTAAAAAAAAGCTTCCTTGTTACATGCTTCATCACATGAGCTAAATTGAATCAGAATTGTCAAGTTTCAAGAATACCTGTTTCAAGAATCTCACGTTACCGCATGCGCAGAGCGTACCGCTGATTATATTGAGATGAAATTATTATGGGACCTCGTGAGACCTTATCCGCATAATCCCTCAAAATTGGAGCTAAATTCATTGAAAAATGTGGAAATCACCATCACATCAAACAACACCCTTTTTTTGTTGGCCTATGTAATATATCAAATCATAGATTATTCTGAATCCATATCGACACTTTTACGTGCCATGGGTTTTGGAAAGATCCAATAAATAGCGACTGGAGTAGTTTTCACTAGCATCATAGTTGAGGAAAGGTGGAAAACCCAATTTTTAAAGAAGTGAAGTGCAAAGGATATAAGTGCACCATCATTCATTGTGCTCCAAAGCCCAAATGCCCCTTAGCAGTGTTTGGAGCTCTAAGGCTATTGAGCATATTATATCGACTGAGCTCCCAACAACCCCACCGTTCTAACTCCAAAATCATAGAAATGTTAGTAATCACGTTTGCGCCTTAAGCTCCTCAATTAATACCTGTAATGATTACAGTGAACAAGGGAAGGGCATTATCTACTATTTTATGGTTATTTATAAGTCACAAGTGTATTTACCATTGGTCCAGTCGAGACAAAGCGAAGACCAGGTGATTTCCATTTCTTCAGTTTTGTTGTAGGGGTCGAGGGAGGCGTGAAGGAGAACTGTCAGCTGTCTGACGACCACCGTCACTCTTCCGTGGAGCAGCAGGCGGAGCTTGTCCCAAAGGGGTAACGGGGGACTCGGGTCTAAAGACGCTCTGATGATTTTCTCAAAGCCTACAACAATCAAAAATTGCGTTAAATGAAAATAATTTCCTGGGGAATAATTTTTAATAGGTTTTCCTCAACTGTGGTTGAAATACAATGGTTGCTCCTTCACATGATTGGAAATGCCACTGTCACATAGTGAGGCAAACTGCAAA